>JARQOD010000006.1:174971461-175049902 GCA_033576555.1 Oophaga sylvatica
AATTACGATCAGTTGGAGAAAATTTTCGAGATAAAAAGGCACAAGGGTTACTCTTAGAGGTCTCTGGATCTCTTTGGGACAAAATGGCACCTGCCCCAATCTCAGAGGCATCAACCTCCACCTGAAACGGCAGAGAAACATCAGGCTGCCGTAGAACAGGAGCAAAAATGAATCTCTGCTTAAGTTCCTGAAATGCAGAAACTGCCTCAGGAGGCCAATTCACCACATCGGAACCCTTTTTGGTCAGATCAGTCAATGGTTTAACAATACCAGAGAAATTACCAATAAATTTACGATAAAAATTGGCAAAACCCAAAAATCTCTGAAGAGCCTTCAATGAAGTAGGTTGAACCCAATCACAGATGGCCTGAGCCTTGACTGGGTCCATTTCAATAACAGACGGAGACAAAATGAATCCCAGAAATGAGATCTTCTGTACGCCAAAAAGACACTTTGATCCCTTCACATACAGTGCATTCTCTCTCAAAATCTGGAACACAGTCCGAACATGTTTCACATGAGAGTCCCAGTCATTGGAAAAAATCAAGATATCATCCAAATAAACAATCGGAAATTTATCCACAAAATCCCTGAAAATATCATTCATGAAGGATTGGAAGACGGAAAGGGCATTAGTAAGCCCAAAAGGCATCACTAGGTACTCAAAATACCCCTCTGGGGTATTAAACGCCGTCTTCCATTCATCCCCGTGCTTAATGCGAATAAGGTTATACGCCCCCTGAGGTCAAGCTTGGTAAACCAACTAGCACTTTTCACTCTGGAAAATAGGTCAGAAATCAAAGGTAACGGATATTGATATTTAACAGTGATCTTATTCAGGAGGCGATAATCAATACACGGCCTCAATGAACCATCCTTTTTGGCCACAAAGAAAAAAACGGTGCCCAAGGGTGAAGAGGATGGTCTGATTTGACCCTTCTCCAATGACTCCTTGATATAAGATCGCATAGCATAATGTTCAGGTACAGAAAAATTAAAAAGGCGACCTTTAGGAAATTTACCACCAGGCACTAATTCAATAGCGCAATCGTAGCTCCTGTGAGGGGGCAAGGATGCAGATTTACTTTCACTAAACACATCAGAAAAATCAGTCAAAAAGTCAGCGACATCCTGAGACTGGGGAGAGGCAGAAAAAACAGGAGTGTCAGTATTACACAATTGGCAGCCCCAAATGGTCACAGACACAGATTTCCAATCCAAAACAGGATTATGAGACTGTAACCAAGGGAAACTTAGTAAATAATGTCATGAAGATTATGCAGCACCAGAAATTTGCAACTCTCCTGATGATCTGGTTCAACCCTCATTATCACCTGAGTAGAAAACTGGGGTTTATTCTCCGCCAAAGGGGTAGAATCAATGCCCAGTAGGGGAATACACTTCCGCAGGGGTATCATGGGAAACCCACAACATTTGGCAAAGTCAAAATCCATCAGGTTAATAGCTGCTCCTGAATCAACAAAAGCCTGAGCAGAAAATGTGGACAGGGAGCAAATCAGGGTAACAGTCAACAGAAATTTAGTCTGAACACTACCCAAGACAACTGAGCATGCAAAACGTCTTCCCCGCTTAGGGCAGACAGAGATAGCGTGGGAAGCGTCACCACAGTAGAAACATAACCCATTGCGCTTGCGAAACTCATGACGCTGAGTCCCAGAAGTCACTCCATCACACTGCATGGGCTCAGGAGCTGGCTCACAAGGCAACACTATCTCACGCATACCTCTGCGCTCACGCAAACGTCTGTCAATTTGAATAGCCAAAGACATAGAATCATTGAGACCAGAGGGAACAGGGAATCTCACCATAACGTCCTTTACATTTTCTGACAGACCCTTTTGAAAAAGGGCTGCCAAGCATGATCATTCCATTTAGTCAGGACTGCCCTCTTTCGAAATTTCTGACAGTACAACTCAGCGTCTTCAAGACCAAGATTTAATGCCAACAAGGACTTTTCAACTTGATCAGTGACATTAGGTTCATCGTACAATAACCCCAGAGCCTGAAAAAATACATCAATATCATTCAAAACAGGATCCGTAGGTGTCAGGGAAAAAGCCCAATCCTGAGGGTCGCCGCGCAGCAGGGAGATGACAATTTGAACCTTCTGTGCCGCGTTCCCTGAGGACTTAGGCCTTAAGGCAAAAAACAACTTACAGTTATTTTTGAAATTCAGAAATTTAGATCGATCCCCCAAAAACAAATCTGGCTTGGGGATCCTAGGTTCCACAACTGGCAACACAGCAAGATAGGTAGCAATACTCCGAACCTCAGTGGCAAGCTGATCCACATGGCCAGACAACTGTGCAAACTCCATTGAGAGAAAAA
Source organism: Oophaga sylvatica (assembly GCA_033576555.1). Taxonomy (NCBI): domain Eukaryota; kingdom Metazoa; phylum Chordata; class Amphibia; order Anura; family Dendrobatidae; genus Oophaga; species Oophaga sylvatica. Next base: position 174,973,811 of record JARQOD010000006.1, read on the forward strand.
AAAAAATCCTCCTCAGCACCCAGAGAAAAAGAGGGAAAAAATGCAACAAACAGAAAATAATTTTTTCTGACAACTCCCTTTTTTCTTTTTCCTTTTTTACTATTTTTCCCTTCTGTTGAGTACCATATAATTTTCAGTTTGGCCGGTTATACTGTTATGTTTCGGTAACTGAGGAGAAATGGCAAAAAATAGCAAAAGTGGTAATACACCAGAGAGGCTGGAACCTATTGGATTGCAGTAACCTGAACTAACCACACAACTAGAGGTAGCCATGGAGCGTTCCTACGTTGATCCTAGACGCCTCGTCACAGCCTGAGAGATAACTACACCTAAAGGCAGAAAGATGAAAGCTATCTGCCCCGGAGCAGATCCCCAAAGAAAATATGAAGCCCCCAAACATGTAATGGCGGTTAGACAAGAAGAAAGCACGGACACAGACAGAAAATAGAATGAGGAAACGCTGGGGCCCAATCTGTCTAGACAGAAAAGTATAGGAAAGAATGCAATCCAACAAAAACCCTAACAAAAATACCAACACTTCTGATTGCCAAAAAACCTGAGATCACACGACCTCTTCCACCTAAATCAGATCTCTTGTGTAACAAAACGCTATTCAGCAAATTAAAAGTAACAAAAGAGCATAGCAAAAGTGCAGACTAGAGTTGAGCGATACTTTCCGATACCCCTAAGTATCGGAATCGGAATGGTATCGCCGATACCATTAAAATATCGGCGATACCCGATACCGATACCGGAAGTCCCATGTAAGTCTATGGGAACAAAATATCGGAACTAAAAAAACCCCATTCTTTCCTTGTAAACACTAAATATACACACATAGAATACATATATATATATACATGTCATTGTGACATATATATACATATATGTATAGTTTATACACTTCTACATAGTAAAATATCCTCTGATTCAATTGCCGGGTAAAGCCGGCTTCAGTGAAAAGACAGAAGCACCCGACATGAAATGACACTTGGTGTACATAGGGTTAACCATGTCTTTTCATGTCGTTTGCTATCTGATTTGCACAAACAATTAAATCAGTCTATGTTTGCAAAATTTCACACCTGTAGGGGTTAATTAAAGGTGTAAATTCGTTGTAAAAAAAACGGACTTTTTTGCTACGAATTTACACCTTTAATTAACCCCTACAGGTGTGAAATTTTGCACACATAGACTGATTTAATTGTTTGTGCAAATCAGATAGCAAAGGACATGGTTAACCCTATGTACACCAAATGTCATTTCATGTCGGGTTCTGCATTTTCACAAAAGCCGGCAATTGAATTAGCGGCTATTATACTATGTAGAAGTGTATGAACTATAAATATATATATATTTGAGGTGTAAAATTGCTGAAAAAAAATGCGTGGGCTCCCGCCCTATTTTCGCAACCAGACAGACAAAGCCAGTGAGTGGGGCAGATAATAATAGCCCAGAGAGGGACCATTATTTTGGCCCCCCGGCTACTAACATCTGCCCCCAGACACCCCAGAAAGGGCAAATCTCTAATTAGATTTGCCCTTTCTGGCACTTTGCCCGTCTATTCCCATTGCCCTGTAGCGGTGGCGAATGGGTTAATAAGGGGTTAAAATGACCTTGCAATTGAAAGGTCACTTTAAGCCAGGTTAATAATTGAGAGCTGTCAATTAGACAACTATCAATTATTAATCCTATTGTATGAAAGAAAAATCAAACACACACACTTTAATAAAAAAAGAAGTTTAATGAAATAATCACACAGTTTTTGACCATATTTTATTTACCTGCTAAAACCATTTCCTGTAATAAAAATAAAATAATAAAGCAAAATTATTCTTACCAATCCGATGCACGGTCAGGTCCCACGGTGTAATCCTTCAGAAAGGGTTAATGTTTACTGCAGGGACCGCAGCTAATGCTGCAGCCTCACAGTAAACCCCCAAATGAATGAGTTCCTCTCCTGGCTGACAGGAGAGGAAGTGGAAAGCTTAATTGATTGCTTTCCACTTTCACTTCAGGTCAGCCAGGGACACCATCAGTGACGTCAGAGGGAACTGATTAACAAAAATAGGGGTTCCCTTCGAAAAAAAAATGGCGTGGGGTCCCCCCTATTTTTGTTAACCAGCCAGATGAAGCAGACCGCTGAGGCCTGGATTTTCAGGCTGTTAAGGAGCCAAGATCCATGGACCTTGCCAGCCTGATAATACCAGGCCACAGCAGTCTGCATATCTTGGCTGATTAACAAAAATAGGGGATCCCCTCGAAAAAAATTAGCGTGGGGTCCCCCCTATTTTTGTTAACCAGCCAGATGAAGCAGACCGCTGAGGCCTGTTTTTTCAGGCTGGTAAGGATCCAATATCCATGGACCTTGCAAGCCTGATAATACCAGGCCACAGCAGTCTGCTTAGCTTGGCTGGTTAACAAAAATAGGGGATCCCCTCGAAAAAAAAACGGCGTAGGGGTCCCCCTATTTTTGTTAACCAGCCAAGTAAAATGCAGACTGCTGCGGCCTGGTATTAAAAGACTGTCAAGGCCCATGGATTTTGGCCCTCAACAGCCTGATAATACCAGGCTACAGCAGCCCCACATTTGGCGCATCAAAAGATGTGCCAATTGTGGCACTTTACCCGGCTCTTCCCACTTGCCCTGTAGCGGTGGCAAGCGGGGTAATAAGGGGTTATTGTCACCGTTGATTGCACGGTGACAATAAGCCGGTTAATAATGGAGAGGTGTCAATAAGACACCGATCCATTATTAATCCCAAAGTTATTAAATGTTTAAAAAAAAGACACAGCAAGAAAAAAGTCTTTTAATGAAATAAAAGAGACAACACAGTTTTCATTTTTTTTATTACTCTCTCATTCCTGCGACGCCATCGATCTCCTGTAAAAAAAGAAAAAAAAAAAACCAACAGTATACCACCTGTCCGACGCAGTCCATAGTAACGATTGTCCCACGACGATCCAGCTCTGCTACATCGGAATGACAGGCAGAGCCTGTCATCCCGGCGCAGCACAGCTGCTTACCAGCTTCCCCGGCGGTGACGTCATCGGACTGCTTTACGGCCGCGATTACCCAGCAGTCACTGCAGTTATCGCGAGATACTGCATGTGACCGCCGGGGAGAAGAGGATGGCGGCCAACTAAGCAGCCCGGGATGTGACCGCCGGAGATCTTCTGCCGGGTAAGTGCCGCTGACTCCTGACAGACCCGACCGACGGACACTGACAGTGACAGTGATAATTCCGATTCCGGTATCCGATATGACGAAAATATCGGAACTCGGGATCGGAATTCCGATACAGCCAATATCGGCCGATACCCGATACTTGCAGTATCGTATCGCTCAACACTAGTGCAGACACAAACGGAGCACAATTGCAGCGCCAGACCCCCAAAAGGGGACAGGCTTCAGTCCACTGCAGGCAGCAAACCAGCAGAGAAAATCAAACAGAGAAAAAAAAAACAGCAAACACTTATCTGAAGGAGAGCAGGAAGCTAGCAGTGCTTCAAGCAAGACCAGAAGAACAATTGATAACCGGCAAGGCTGCTGGGAACTCAGGTCACTTATATCCTACCATTCAGCACCAGCTGAAGGCCATTCATTAATCAGTTCATTACCCTTAGCAACCACCGAGGGAGCCCCAGCTCAGAAGCCGCCTCCAGCATATTCACAACAGACCCCCTAAGGAACTTATCTAGATGTATGGTGAGCACTTTGAATCCCCAAGTGCTTCACAGAAGTTTATAATGTAGAGCCTTGAAAATAAAAAAAATCATATTTTTTTCCACAAAAATGATCTTTTTACCCCAAATTTTTATTTTTATAAGGCTAACAGGAGAAATAGGACCCAAAAAGTTGTTGTGCAATTTGTCCTGAGTACGCCGATACCCCATATGTGGGGGTAAACCACTGTGATCATCTTACTGCGATCTTTGGGAGGCAGATTGAACAAATCCACAAAAGGTGAAGAATAGGTTTTATTTTTTACGCCATTCCTCGTGCGGTATTAATGATTGGCGACTTTATTTTTCGGATCGGTGTGATTGCAGCGATAACAGATTTATATCCTTTTTTCATGTTTAGCTTCTGTCACACACTAAGGCCTCTTTCACATATCAGGTTTTCGGCCTCAGGCGCTTTGCGACGTCGCGCTGGAGCACCGGATCCGTTTTTTTTATGTAAAACCGGATGAGATAGTTTTCATCCGGTTTTTTATCCGTTTTTTGACGGATTAGGTTTGGCTACTGAAAACCTATATATACACTGTTCCTACAGCCCATCTGGTTGTATAGGAGCAAATGTCGGTTGGAGAGGAGAGCAAGTGGCTGTTGAAGATGGACATTGCAATAGGAAACATTATGAAGAATTTGGTGGATTTCACAGTGGAGGCGAATCGTCTGAAAGCGACTGTTCTGGAGAAGGAGAGAAAGATACAGCAGCGCATCATGCGTCAGCGCCGACGCGGTTTCTGGATCCACCCCATCACAGCCCAGAGAATGACGCGTGGGGTGTATTTTACACTATACGTGGAGCTACGAGGAAACGCTCAGAATTTTTTTGCATATGTTCGCATGAAAATGGAGAACTTTGATTTCTTGGTGGAGCCGTATTGGAGACCTCATAAGATCGGACACGTATAGCCGCTTCTCCATTTCACCGGCGGAGCGTCTGATGGTGACTCTTCGGTAAGCCATATTTATTGGATCTGCTTGCTTCAGAGCACACTTGTCCTGGAATGTTGTTGCTGGTAGTTTGTATACGGCCATCTGACTCAGCTTTAACAATTGGAGATATTCTAAAAATATTTTTTTTTACAGTATCTCCAATTGTTATAGCTGAGGTCTGGTATGTAATGCTGTGATTTGAAACTTTTTTTTTTCTTATTCACAGATTCCTGGCAACTGGAGAATCTCTTTCCTCACTCCATTTCCAGTACAGAATTGGGATTTCCACCATCTCTGAAATTGTGGCGCACACATGCCATGCATTGTGGGACTGTCTAGTGGCGGAATTTCTACCAGAGCCCACAACAGAGAGTTGGATTGCAATTGCAGAAAAGTTTGAACAAATATGTCAGTTTCCTAATTGCCTGGGCGCTGTGGACGGGAAACATATCCGGATTGTCAAGCCAGCAGGATCTGGATCCGAATATTTTAATTACAAAAAATATTTTTCAATTGTCCTCATGACCATCGCTGACGCCCTCATCTCCTTGTTGAACTCCTTCTTGAAGCGATCCCTCACAGACCGCCACCACTTCACAATTCTCTCCCCTGAAACGAGAAAGCATAAATTGGTTAGTATACAACATCAGTGTTTCCCAAACATCAATCCTCATAGCCCCCACGGGTTATGTTTTCAGGATTTCCAAAGTGTTGCACAAAGGAAATCCTGAAAACATGACCCATGGGGGCCACGAGGACTGGAGTTTGGGAAACACTGCTTTACATCCAGCAACCTGAACTCTGTATACTTACGCATTTTACTCCGGGCCCGAGCATCGAGGTCCTCCCAGCCGACCACAAGTTGATTAAAGGTTTCCTCCCAGAGCCGACGGGTCACTATGACATCAGCATGGCGGCGGTCCCCCATATGTGTTTGGGTGCAGTGTGATGTCTGTACTGTACGATGCATGCAGGAAACTTACGAATTGCGAGCCCACTCCGGGTATCTCTCCACCCCTTCGTTCTTCTTCTGGGAGCTCCTCTTCGTCTTCAATTTCCTGGTATAAATAACAAGTAATGCAATTAATATATAGATCACAGAGATGGATTGTGAAAAAAAAAAATACTTTTTACCTGTAAATGCTGACGATGCATGGGAGGGCTCCCAGAAGAAGAAGATATGTCCTGCTGTGCTGCTGCAGGAGTTGAGGGACGGCTTCTGCTGTGGAATAAAGAGAGAAAAAGACCATGCAATATCAATTGATATTGCATGGCCCTGGCTGGAAGGGTTTGTGTGTGATATTTACCATCTGGCGTCTGATGGCATCGTGTCCTGCTCAATCCCAGACTCTGTATCTTGGGGTGCTGCTGCAGGAGTTGAGGGATGGCTTCTGCTGTGGAATAAAGAGAAAAAAAGGCCATGAATATATTGATATTGCATGGCCATGACTGAAAGGGGTTGTGTGTGATATGTACCGTCTGGCCTCTGCTCCCATACTCTCCATCATCAGGCGCATTTGTTGGAGTCCTGGTGGTGTAGGTGCTCCTGGTGACGATGCTGCTGTTGGGCGGCTTGTGCTGTGGAATAAAGAGAAAAAAAAGCCATGAATATGTTGAAATTGCATGGCCCTGGCTGAAAGGTGTTGTCTGTGATATTTACCGTCTGCCTTCTACTCCCAGCTGCATCATGGCCAAAATGTCTTGGGGTGGTGCTGGTGGTGGTGGTGCTGGTCTGGTCTCCTCATGTCCTCTCCTGTGGCTGGCTGCTCTGCGGCTGGCTCCTGTCCTCTTGGCTGGCTGCATGGTTATGGCTGAGGGTGGTCCCACTGGCATGGTTTACATAGGTTGGCTGTGGGCTGGGCTACAGAGAGCATGCTCAGACTAAAAAGCCGGATCCGGCCACCGGATCCGGCGCATTGTGACGCTCATAGACTTTCATTGTAACAAAAAGCCAGAAGGGCCGGATCCGGCGCTTCCAGCTTTTTCGCTGGAGACAAAAAACGTTACAGTAGCCGATTTTTCCAGACGCCGGAATGAGACAATTAGCAGGATCGGGCAAAAACCGGACACGCCGCATGGTGCCGCAAGGCCATGATGCGCGATCTGGCCCTAATGTTAGTCAATGGGAAATTACATTTTGCCGGATCCGGTTTTAAGAAAAAATGCCGGAACTCGCCTGATTGCAAAAACCTGATGTGTGAAAGAGGCCTAAAAGATGATTTTTTTGGAAGAATTTTTTGTAAGAAATTTTTGCATCGCCATATTTTGAGAGCTATGATTTTTCCATATTTCGGCCGACAGAGTCATGTGCGGGCTTATTTTTTGCGGGACGAGCGCATATTTTTATTAGCACCATATTCGGGCGCATAACGTTTTTGATCGCTTCCTATTCCGATTTTTGTGGAAGCAGAATGAACAAAAACCAGCAATTCAGGAATTGTTTTTTTTTTTCCTCCGTTCCGCGTGTGGTAAAATTGATAAAGCAGCTTTATTCTTCGGGTCACTATGATTACAGAGATACCTAATTTATATCTTTTTTTATGTTTTGGCATTTTTTACACAATAAAAACTTTTATAGAAAATAATTATTATTGCATCACTTTATTCTGCGAGCTATAACTTTTTTATTTTTTCGCTGATGATGCTGTATGGCGGCTTGTTTTTTGCGGGACAAGATTACTTTTTCAGTAATGCCATGTTTATTTATATGCATTGTTTTGATCGCGTATTATTGCACTTTTTCCAAGCAGTATGATGATACCGCTAGGAAAAAGTATAATTTGCTAATTTTTTGTGTTTTTTTTTACGGCTTTCACTGAAGGGGTTACCTAAGGTTACGCGTTTATAGATGGGATTTTTACGGACGAGGCGATACCAAACGTGTATTTTTTTTTTGTTTTTTTTTTTTTACATAAAAATGTGTATTTTTTAGGGGAATTTTTTAATATTTTTTACTTTTTTTTTTACAAATTTTTAAAAAAAATGTTTTTTTACCTAGTCCCTTTATGAGATTTTCACTTTTTCACTTTTGATTGCAGGTCTAATACATTGCAATGCTCCAGCATTGCAATGCATTATACCAATGGAGAAAGCTGCTGAGACCATGTTGTGAGTATGGTCTCAGCGGCTTTCCGTAGCTGGATGACCCAGAGGTTGTCATGACAACCCCCGGTCATCATGGCTGAGATCGGGACCTGCGATTACATCGCGGGGACGCCGATCTGAGGCAGAGGGAGCCCCCGACCCTGTGCCTCCCCCCTGAACGCTGCGATCGCGCTCGATCGCAGCAGTCAGGGGGTTAACAGCCAGGGGCAGCGCAGACGCCGCTCGCGGCTGTCAGTGCAGGAAGCTCGGCCACTGCAGCACTGAGCTCCTGCACTGATCGGGCGGGAGATGCTGAAATTTCAGCATCTCCTGCCCGATGGCTGCTGTGTTTGGTCAGTCAGATTGACTGACCAGTCATAGCGCTCTGCGTGCAGGGAACAAGAGCATGGGTCCCCGCACATCTTGCCGTGCCTGTCAGCTGTCATAGACAGCTGTCGGCACTGAACTACCACTGCGTGTTTACATGCAGTGGTAGTTCAAAGGCATGACGTGCACAGTCTGTCCTGGTGCCTGAACTGACATCCTGCCATGACGGACTGTGCACGTCAGAGGACATTAAGTTGTTAATGTACACTCTGCACCCCATCTTGACTGAAAAAAAACAGAAATGTAGAAATTTTTGCAAATTTATTAAAAAAGAAAAAGTGAAATATCACATTGTCATAAGTATCCAGACACTTTGCTCAGTATTGAGTAGAAGCACCCTTTTGAGCTAGTACAGCCATGAGTAGTCTTGGGAATGATGCAACAAGTTTTTCACACCTGGATTTGGGGATCCTCTGCCATTCTTCCTTGCAGATACGCTCCAGTTCCGTCAGGTTGGATGGTGAACGTTGGTGAACAGCCATTTTCAGGTCTCTCCAGAGATGCTCAATTGGGTTTAGGTCAGGGCTCTGGCTGGGTCAGTCAATAATGGTCACAGAGTTCGGGCTACCACTTCGAATTTCGGGGCCCCATACTGTCAAAATTTTTTGGGCCCCCTTGAGTTTCCGCCCAGTCTCCACCCAAACTCCACTTCTCACCAATCACACATTAACAGTTCCCATCTCCAGATCACACATACTGTATAGCCAGCAGCTCTTGTTTTGGTCAAAAGATTTTTTAAATCTGCCACCACGACAAGGTAGACTCTTTTGGCCAGGCCCTACTCTACTCTAACCTATTAAACATTTGTTAAAATATCCAATACAATTCAGGTATATTTTTAATTTATTTTTAAATTTTTAAAATTACCAATAATATCACATCCAAAGGGACAAATGCCACCACACCATGTCCAGACCACATATTACCACCACATAGTGACCTATAGTACCACATACAAGGAATAAATACAGCCACACCATAACCAGACCACATATTACCACCACAGTGACAGAATAATAGCACATACAAGGGACAAATACCACCGCACCATGCCCAGACCATATATTACCAACGCATGGTGACTGAATACTACAATACTGATCATTAATAAAAAAAAATATTATCACCATAAATGCCATTATACACAGGAGATCTGTACTTAGCATGTAGTGTCTGTGTACAGGTAATACAGTGATCATCGGTGACATTATGCACAGGACCTCTGTATATAGTGCCAGTGTACAGGTAAAACAGTGATCACTGGTGACATTGTACAAAGGCACTCTGTATATAGTGTATAGTGTCAGTGTGCAGGTAACACACTGACTCACCAGTGACGTCTCTAGGTGAAGTCCTTCATCTTTGCTTTTTATCTTTCATCCAGCACAGACCGCCGTCACTTCTTCCAGCCAGGGCTAGTCTCTGCAGGAAATAACACAGTTATCTAGAGCTCTGCAGAACATATTACTTAATTTTTTCCCAACTTCTACAATACACCAGACGAAGAAAAAAAGGCGACATATTGTCGCTGTGCACAGTAACAGGACCTTCCCCCATTTAGAACAGTATTCTCAAAAAAATAAAATAAATACATCACTGCAGTAATAATATCCCTTAATTAGCCCCTATGGTAATAATATCCCTCATCCTGGCCCGTGTGTCTCATTGCTGGCTCCAGCCATATTTTCTCTCAATCCTGCTCTCATGAGTATCCATTCTGCCCCCATATGATCCCCTGATCCTGCCTCATCTGGCTACATCGTATCCATCCTGCCCCATCATCCTGCACCATGTGTCTCCCATCCTGCCCCCTGTGTCTCACATCCTGCCCCCTCCTGTGTCTCACTGTCACATTCTGCCCCCTCCTGTGTCTCACTGTCACATTCTGCCTCCGTGCCTTACATTCTGCCCCTCCTGTGTCTCACTGTCATATTCTGCCCGTGTCCATTCTGCCCCCTCCTGTGTCTCACTGTCACATTCTGCCCCCTACTGTGTCTTACTGTCACATTCTGCCCTGTGTCCATTCTGCCCACTCCTGTGTCTCACTGTCACATTCTGCCCCCTCCTGTGTGTTACTGTCACATTCTGCCCCCTCCTGTGTCCTACTGTCACATTCTGCCCCATGTCCATTCTGCCCCCTCTTGTGTCTCACTGTCACATTCTGCCCCTCCTGTGTCTTACTGTCACATTCTGCCCCCTCCTGTGTCTCACTGTCCCATTCTGCCCCTCCTGTGTCTCACTGTCACATTCTGCCCCTTCTGTGTCTTACTGTCACATTCTGCCCCCTCCTGTGTCTCACTGTCACATTCTGCCCCCAAATCTCACATTCTGCCACCGTGTCTTGTATTCTGCCCCCGTGTGTTGCATTCTGCCCTGTGTCTCGGATTCTGCCCCATGTCTTGCATTCTTCCTCATGTCCATTCTGCCCCATGTCTCACATTCTGCCCCCATGTCTTGCATTCTTCCCCCATGTCCATTCTGCCCCCGTGTCTCACAGTCTGCCCGGGCTCCCCAGATCGCCGCTTTCAATAAAAAAAAAAAAAAAAACTAGTTCTTCTTACCTGGCCGCGCTTCTGCGGCGAAGCTCCCTCCACGCAGCTGAAGCGCCCACTCGCTGACGACTGACAATGATGTCAGACGCCGGCGACTTGCGCGCTGCGGCTGATATCAGCTGCCAGCCTCCAATTGGCTGGCGGCTGTTAACTATTGACGTGAGGGCGCGGGCCCGCACATCAATAGCGTTGAACTGCTGCAACGCCGCTAAGGGCCCAATTTAGCCTGCCGGTTGGGGCCCTGTTGAGCAGATGAGACGGTGCCCGATGCTGGCCCCCTCTGCCCACCGGGCCCCATTCGCCAGTCAAGGCAGTAATGCCCTGATGGCGGCCCTGCACAGAGTTGTTCTGAAGCCACTCCTTTGTTATTTTAGCTGTGTGCTTGGGGTCACTGTCTTGTTGGAAGATGAACCTTCGGCCAGAGCACTCTGGAAGAGATTTTCATCCAAGATATCTCTGTACTTGGCCGTATTCATGTTAACTTCAATTGCAACCAGCCATCCTGTCCCTGCAGATGAAAAGCACCCCCATAGCATGATGCTGCCACTACCATGTTTCACTGTTGGGATTGTATTGGGCAGGTGATGAGCAGTGCCTGGTTTTCTCCACAGATACCGCTTAGAATTATCACCAAAAAGTTCTATCTTTTTCTCATCTGACCAGAGAATCTTATTTCTCATAAGAAATATGGGAGTCCTTCATGTGTTTTTTTAGAAAACTCTATGCGGGCTTTTATATGTCTTGCACTGAGGAGAAGCTTCTTTCAGCCCACTCTGCTATAAAGACCTGACTGATGGAGGGCTGCAGTGATAGTTGACTTTGTGGAACTTTCTCCCACTTCCCTACTGCATCTGTGGAGCTCAGTCTCAGTGATCTTGGGGTTCTTCTTTACGTCTCTCACCAAGGCTCTTCTCCCATGATTGCTTAGTTTTGCTGGACGGCCAGGTCTAGGAAGACTTCTGGTGGTCCCAAACTTCTTCCATTTAAGGATTATGGAGGCCACTGTGCTCTTAGGAACCTTGAGTACAGCAGAAATTCTTTTATATCATTGGCCAGATATGTGCCTTGCCACAATTTTGTCACTGAGGTCCTTGGCCAGTTCCTTTGACCTCATGATTCTCATTTTTTCTGACATGCATTGTGAGCTGTGAGATCTTATATAGACAGGTGTGTGCCTTTACAAATCAAGTCCTATCAGTTTAATTAAACACAGCTGGACTCCAATGAAGGAGTAGAACCATCTCAATGAGTATCACAAGGAAATGGACAGCATGTGATGTAAATATGAGTGCCTAAGCAAAGAGTCTGAATACTTATGACCATGTGATATTTCAGTTTTTCTTTTTCAATAAATTTGCTAAAATTTCTAAATTTCTGGTTTTTATCAGTCAAGATGGGGTGCAGACTGTACATTAATGAGAAAAAACATGACCTTTTTTGCACTTACCAAGTGGCTGCAATGAAACAAAGAGTGAAGAATTTAAAGAGGTCTGAATACTTTCTGAACCCACTGTATATATATATATACACACACACATATTTAGGTCCTGAAATATTAGGCCAATGTCCAAATTGATAGCGATAGATACTACTGCGCGTGTGCTGCCACCATTTTACTGTTACATTGTTTTTTCCCAACACTAAGGATTGCTTAGTAGCTGCCAGGTACACATGAATTGGCCAATTTATGCTCTGAGTATTCTCAATTTTTCCAAATTTGTAGAGCAGTAGTGCAATTCAAATCTCATATAGTTCATGTTTGCATACTGTAGCGCCACAGAGTGCTACTTTATTTGTTGGTTATGATCCAGCGATGTCTGTCTTTTTAAGCGTGCAGTAAAGTGTGGTCGACCACAGTTTTGTGCACCTCTGGAGAATCCTGAACAAAGGCCAGACAGAGTCCAGAGTAACTGTGCTGACTCATATTGAATGAGTCCCTTGGGGTTTTCATCTGAGTTCCATCACTCGGAGATTTAGATTGAAACCCAGCATAAAGGGTATGCCACACTGAACAATATCGCTAACGGGATCGCTAAAAAACGTCACTATTTAGCGATCCCGTTAGCGATGTTGTTCAGTGCGGCAGCTGCCAGCGACGAGCTTCCTGCTGTGATCTCGCTCGTCGCTGGAATCGTTCCGGACCCTATTTTCTCGTCGGCGCTCCCGCTGGGTAAGTATATATCGCTAGTGTGGCACCTTTTCTTAGCGATTTAGCGGTACTTTTGTACCGCTAAAGTCGTTAAGAAGATCGCTAACGGCGATAGCGTCGTTAACTATATCGCTAAATGTGGCCGCACTTAGCGATATAGAAACAATCCCGCTAGCGATCGCATTAGTATGCGTCGTTATCGTGATCGCTAGCGGGATTGTTTAGTGTGGCAGTACCTTAAGTCCTCAGCATAGAGTGCAGGACAAATGTGATCCCAAATTTTATGTAAAATGTTCCCAATAAAAACTTGTTAACAGAAACATAGTGGGCTTCCACATTACTGGTAGTACAAAGGTTCTGGAAAAGTGCTATGGTTCCCTATCCCCAGGGCCAGCGTTGGGGAAGGCGGACCAGGCAGCTGCCTAGGGCCCCCGCTCCCCCAGGCGCCCCCAGCTAGCGGCACATCACACAGTCGCTATGGGGCCCATGAGGCAGGGGGGCCAGCCGGCCACCAGCGCCGACTCCCCCTGCCACCGCATTGAACTATACCAGTGTCATAGACGCCGGTACAGTTCAAAGCAATGATGGAGGAGAGAGCATCAGCTGATGCTCCCTCTCCCTTCATTCCCCGCTCTGCCTCTGACACAGCGGGTGCGCGATGACATCATCGCGCACTCACTGTGTACCAGGCAGTGCAGGCAACATTTCCTTTAATGGTATAATCTCTGCTACAATTCCTGCTTGCTGTCATCTGATTTTTACCACTGTGCAACATTTCCTTTAATCCCTTAACCCCCAAGGGTGGTTTACACGTTAATGGCCGCGCCAATTTTTACAATTCTGACCACTGTCTCTTTATGAGGCTATAATTCTGGAACGCTTAAAAGGATCTTCTCGATTCTGAGAATGTTTTCTCATGACATATTGTTCTTCATGTTAGTGGTAAAATTTATTCGATATAACTTGCGTTTATTTTTTAAAAAAACGCAAGTATGGCGAAAATTTTGAAAATTGTCCAATTTTCAAACTTTGAATTTTTATTCCCTTAAAACAGAGAAATAGGTCACACAAAATAATTAATAAATAACATTTCCAACATGTCTACTTTACATCCGCACAATTTTGTAACCAAAATTTTTTTTGTTAGGAAGTTATAAGGGTTAAAAGTTGACCAGCGATTTCTCATTTTTACAACAAAATTTACAAAGCCATTTTTTTAGGGACCACCTCACATTTGAAGTCACTTTGAGGGGTCTATATGTCAGAAAATACCCAAAATAGACACCATTCTAAAAACTGCACCCCTTAAGGTACTCAAAACCACATTCAATAAGTTTTTTAACCCTTCAGGTGCTTCACAGGAGCTGAAGCAACATCGAAGGAAAAAATTAATATTTAACCTTTTAGTCACAAAAATTATCTTTTACAAACTTTTTTTTATTTTCACAAGGGTAAAAGGAGAAAATGGACAGATAAAGTTGTTGTGCAATTTCTCCTGAGTACGCCAATACCCCATATGTGGGGGAAAACCACTGTTTGGGCACACGGCAGAGCTCGTAAGGGAAGGAGCGCCGTTTGACTTTTTCAAACCAAATTGGCTGGAATTGAGATTGGACGCCATGTCGCGTTTGGAGAGCCCCTGATGCGCCTAAACAGTGGAAACCCCCCACAAGTAACACCATTTTGGAAACTAGACCCCTTATGGAACTTATCTAGATCTGTTGTGAGCACTTTGAACCCCCAAGTGTTTCACAAAAGTTTATAATGCCTGGGTGTGAAAAAAAAACAATATTCCACAAAAATGATTTTTTAGTCCCAAATTTTTGATTTTCCCAAGGAAATTGGACCCCAAAAGTTGTTGTTCAATTTGTCCTGAGTACGCTGGTACCAAATATGTGGGGGGGAAACTGTTTGGGCGCACGGAAGGGCTTGGAAAGGAAGTAATAACGTTTTGGAATGCAGACGTTGATGGGGGTCATGTTCCGTTTGCAGTGCCCCAGATGTGCCTAAACAGGGGAAAACGCCCACAAGTGACCCCATTTTGGAAACTAGACCCCCTAAGGAACTTATCTAGATCTGTGGTGAGCACTTTGAACCCCCAAGTGCTTAACACAAGTTTATAATGCCCGGGCATGAAAATAAAAAATTCTATTTTTTCCCACAAAAATTATGTTTTAGTCACCAATTTTTTATTTTCCCAAGGGTAACAGGAGAAATTGGACCACAAATGTTCTTGTCCAATTTGTCCTGAGTATGCTGATACCCCACATGTGGGGGGGGAACCACTGTTTGGGCGCACGGCAGAGCTCAGAATGGAAGGAGCACCATTTGACTTTTTCCAACCAAAATTGGCTGGAATTGAGATTGGACGCCATGTTGCATTTGGAGAGCCACTGATGTGCCTAAACAGTGGAAACCCACAACAAGTGACCCCATTTTGGAAACTAGACCCCCTAAGGAACTTATCTAGATCTGTGGTGAGCAATTTGAACCCCAAAGTACTTCACACAAGTTTATAACGTAGAGCCGTAAAATTAAGAAATCATATTTTTTCCACAAAAATGATCTTTTCACCCCAATTTTTATTTTCCCAAGGGTAACAAGACCCCAAAAGTTATTTTGCAATTTGTCCTGAGTATGCTGATACCCCATATGTGGGGGTAAACCACTGTTTGGGTGCATGGCAGAGCTCTGAAGGGAAGGAGCGCCGTTTGACTTTTTCAATGCAGAATTGGCTGGATGCCATGTCGTGTTTGGAGAGCTCCTGATTTGCCTAAACAGTGGAAACCCCCCACAAATGACACCATTTTGGAAACTAGACCCCTCAAGGAACTTATCTAGATGTGTGGTGAGAACTTTGAACCACCAGGTGTTTCACTAAAGTTTATAACGCCCGAGCATGAAAATAAAAAAAATCATATTTTTTCCACAAACATGATCTTTTAGTCCCCAACTTTTTATTTTCCCAAGGGTAACAGGAGAAATTGGACCCCAAAAGTTGTTGTCCAATTTGTCCTGAGTACGCTGATACCCCATATGTGGGAGTAAACTACGGTATGGGCACACGTCAGGGCTCTGAAGGGAAGTAGTGACACTTTGGATTTCAGACTTTGATGGAATGGACTGCGGGCGTCATGTCGCGTTTGGAGAGCCCCTGATGTGCCTAACAGTAGAAACCCCTCACAAGTGACCCCATTTTGGAAAATAGACCCCCAATGAACTTATCTAAATGTGTGGTGAGCACTTTGAACCCCAAAGTGCTTCAGAGAAGTTTATAACGTACAGCTGTAAAAATAAAAAATCTTTTTTTTTTTACAAAAATTATATTTTCGCCCCCAATATTTTATTTTCACAAAGGTAACAGGAGAAATTGGACCCCAAAAGTTGTTGTCCAATTTGTCCTGAGTACGCTGATACCTAATATGTGGGAGAAAACTACTGCATGGGCACACGTCGGGGCTTGGAAGGGAAGTAGTGATGTTTTGGATTGCAGACTTTGATGGAATGGTCTGCGGGGTCATGTCGCATTTCGAGAGCCCTGATGTGCCTAAACAGTGGAAACCCCCACAAGTGACCCCATTTTGGAAAATAGACCCCACAAGGAGCTTATCTAGATATGTGGTGAGCGCTATGAAGCCCAAAGTGCTTCACAGGAGTTTATAACGTACAGCCGTAAAAAACAAAAAATCTTTTTTTTTTACAAAAATTATATTTTCGCCCCCAATTTTTTATTTTCCCAAGGGTAACAGAAGAAATTGGACCCCAGGATTTATTGTGCAATTTGTCCTGAGTACGCTGATACCCCATATGTGGGGGTAAACTACTGTTTGGGCGCATGGCAGAGCTCAGAAGTGAAGGAGCACAGTTTGACTTTTTTCAACGCAGAATTGGCTGGAATTGAGATCAGACACCATGTCACATTTGGAGAGCCCCTTTTGTGCCTAAATAGTGGAAACCCCCCAATTCTAACTCCAATCCTAATCCCAACACACCCCTAACCCTAGTCCCAACCCTAACCATAACCCTAACTAAAAACCTAACCCTAACACACCCCTAACCCTAATCCGAACCCTAACCCTAATCCTAACTTTAGCCCCAACTCTAACCCAAACTTTAGCCGCAACCCTAACCCTAATTGGAAAATGAAAATAAATACATTTTTTTAATTTTATTTTTTTCCCCTACATAAGGGGGTGATAAAGGTGGGTTTGATTTACTACTTATAGCGGGTTTTTAGGATTGGCAGCTGTCACACGCTAAAAGATGCTTGTTATTGCAAAAAATAGGTTTTGCATCACCACATTTTAAGAGCTATAATTTTTGCATATTTTGGCGCACAGAGTCATGTGAAGTCTTATTTTTTGCGGTACGAGTTGTCGTTTTTATTGGTATCATTTTTGAGCACGTGACATTTTTTGATCGCTTTTTATTTTGATTTTTGCGAGGTTAGAATGAACAAAAATCAACAATTCATTAATTTCTTTTGGGGGGCGTTTATACCGTTCCGCGTGTGGTAAAATTGATAAAGCAGTTTTATTCTTCGGGTTAGTACAATTACAGCAATACCTCATTTATATAATTTTTTTATGTTTTAGTGCTTTTATACAATAAAAACTATTTTATATAAAAAATAATTATTTTTGCATCGCTTTATTCTTCAAGCTATAACTTTTTAATTTTTTCGCTGATGATGCTGTATGTGGCTCGTTTTTTGCGGGACAAGATGATGTTTTCAGCGGTACCATGTTTATTTATATCGGTGTTCTTGATCGCGTGTTACTCCACTTTTTGTTCTGCGGTATGATGATAAAGCTTTGTTTTTTTTAAAGGGTTCACTAAAGGGGTTTACTAGTGGGACAGTTCAATAGGGTGGGTCCTTTACGGACGCGACGATACCAAATATGTGTACTTTTATTGTTTTGTTTTTTTATTTACAGGAAGAAATGAATTTATTGGGGAATATTTTTTTTTCCTTTATTTTGGAATTTTTTTTTCCACTTGTGATTTTCATTTTTTTTAACTTTTTTACTTTGTCCCAGGGTGGGACATCACTGTAGAATGTCAGATCGCTTGTCTGACAGTGTGCACAGCACTCTGTGAGACCAGCGATCTCACAGGCAGTGCTGCAGGCTTCCTCAGCGCCTGCTCTCAGCAGGCAATGAGGAAGCCGCCTCCCTGCAGGACCCGGCGGCAATCTTGGATCCGGGGCCTTGCAGGGAGTAAGGCCTCAGAACAGCGCGATCACATCGCTCTGTTCTGAGGGTCTCAGGGGAGCATGCAGGGAGCCCCCTCACTGCGCTATGCTTCCCTGTGCCCTCGGTACACCGCGAACTTGTTTGATCGCGGTGTGCCAGGGGTTATTGTGCCGGTAGGGGTCCGTGACCGCTCCTGGCACATAGTGCCAGCTGTGATAATCAGCTGACACCCGGCCACGATCAGCTGCGCTCCCCCTGGGAGAACAGCTGATTGCCTAGGACATACTATCCCGTCCCTGGGAATTAAGTCCCAGGGCACATGGACGGGATAGTACGTCCGATGACAGAAAAGGGATAATAATATAATCTCTGCTACAATCCCTGCTTGCTGTCATCTGATTTTACCACTGTGCAACATTTCCTTTATTGGTATAATCTCTGCTACAATCTCTGCTTGCTGTCATCTGATTTTTACCACTGTGCAACATTTCCTTTAATGGTATATAGCAGTGCCTGCTGAATGTTTGCTAAATTCATTTATTGCATTGTACTCAACACTTACTGCTGTATAGCCATGCTGGGGCCAGTAGAGATGCTATCAGGTGTAAGGTGTTACCAGCATATGGATGTGGCCAGGCCCTGTGCCTTTGATTGTGTAAGATCCCCTGGTGTGCTGGGCAACTGCTAATTTATCCCAAACCAGCTCCCATAATCCCTCTCACCTGATTCTTTACTAAGTCCTATATATTCAGTAGCAGGTGAGCATGCGTGTGGGGTCAGGCACGCATATTTCTCTGCAGCATAAGTACCACTGCAGCAAAAGTATCAAGATTCTGCAGTTATTTCAATGGCAGTTAGTCATGGCAGAAGTCAGGACCCCACACTATGTCTCTTTTGGGTATGTCTGCTGAGTAAGCACTTATTACTTGTTTACATATGCCCTCACAGTGTTTGCTCCATTAATCCTCACTCTCCTTCGCTATCCCTAAACCCCAGCACCCTCTAACAAAATAATCATCTCCCCTTCCCTCTTACCTCCCCACCTGATCTCCTCTGCTGACCTGCTCCTCAACCTCAAATCTGTCCTAATAAAATATAAACCAACCCGCTCACTCTCCTTCTCCCACCTGCTCTCCCTTTCTCTGCTTCTCCTCACTGCTGGTGACATATCTCCCAATCCTGGACCCCCACAGCTCATACCCCCCAATACTACCCCTTCCTACCGCAATCTTTCCAACTTAAAACCCGTGCCATTAACATCCACCCCCCTGCTCCCTCTCTCTGGAGCGCTCTGGAATGCCCGCTCCATCTGCAATAAGCTTCATGTGATTCATGACCTCTTTCTCTCTCGCAATCTTGCCTTCCTCGCCCTCACAGAAACATGGCTGACACCCTCTGACACCGCCTCCCTGCTGCACTGTGTTATGGTGGCCTCCACTTCACCCACACTCCTCGCCCTGGCAACAGACATGGTGGAGGAGTGGGTCTTCTCCTTTCCTCTAACTGCACCTTTAACCCAATCCCACCTCTTCCCTCCCTAATCCTCCCCTCTTTTGAAGTCCACTCTGTCCTCATCTACTTTCCCTCCAACTTCCAAGTGGCCATCATATTCCGACCTCCAGGCCCGACCACTGCCTTCATTGACCAATTCTCTACCTGGCTTCTTCACTTTCTTTCCACTGACATCCCCACTATCATCATGGGTGACTTCAACATCCCCACTGATACCCTTCAGTCAGCAGCTTCCTAACTCCTGTCACTTACTTCATCCTTTGGACTTGCTCAGTGGTCCTCCTCAGTCACCCACACAGATGGACATACATTAGACCTGGTCTTCACCCGTCTCTGCTCTCTTTCTAACTTCACCACCTCCCCTCTCCCTCTATCTGACCACAATCTACTCACTTTCTCATCCCTGTCCTCCTCTCCTGTCCACCCATGTCCAGCAACATGCGCACCCACGCAGAAACCTTGCACATCTAGACACCCACACGCTCTCTGTCTCTATTCTACCACTGGCATCCATATCCTCACTCCATGACACAAACAGTGCCACTGCTTTTTACAATGGCACTCTCGCATCAGCTATTGACTCGGTTGCCCCTCTTGTTCATGGCAGAGTACGACGTACCAACAGACAACTCTGGCACAATAACACCACTAAAAAGCTCCGGCAAGGGTCCAGGATTGCAGAGTGGCAATGGAAGAAAACAAATTCTCAAGACGACTTCACTGCATTCAAAGAAGCAACATTCTCAAATCTGCCCTCACCTCTGCTAAACAGGCCTACTTCACAACCCTCGTATCTTCCCTATCCTACAACCCCAAACAGTTATTCAAAACTTTTAACTCCCTCCTCCGCCCACCACTGCCCCCTCCGACTTCCCTAATCTCTGCCGAGGACTTTGCCACACACTTCAAAAATAAGATCGACCAAACAGGGCAAGTCTTCACTGTTGAACCACTACAACCCCATTGTATACCAGACCAATACCCAAACCCCATAACCTCTTTCTCCAACATCACCGAAGGGGAGCTTAATTGTCTCTTCTCCAAATCGCACCTCACAACCTGTGCACTTGACTCCATCCCATCCCACCTCCTCCCCAACCTCACCACCACTATTATCCCATCCCTAACCCACCTCTTCAACCTATCACTAACTTCTGGTACCTTCCCTTCTGCTTTCAAACATGCCACAATCACACCTATCCTTAAAAAGCCAACCCTCGACCCAACCGCTATGTCCAGGTATCGCCCAATATCGCTGCTCCCATTTGCATCCCAACTCCTGGAGCTGCATGTCCACGCTGAACTTTCCTACCACCTCTCATCTAACTTGCTCTTTGACAATCTACAATCTGGTTTCCGCCCCAATCTCTCCACAGAGACAGCCCTGACCAAAATTACTAACGACCTACTTACAGCCAAAGCAAACGGACAATACTCTATACTCCTGCTTCTAGACCTGTCCTCTGCTTTTGACACAGTTGCCTTCTACTACCGATTCTCTCCTCCTTTGGCATCAAGGACCTCGCCCTATCCTGAATCTCCTGATACCTTTCCAACCGCATATTCAGCGTCTCCCACTCCCATACTACCTCCTCGTCCCACCCTCTCTCTGTTGGAGTCCCCCAAGGCTCTGTTCTAGGACCCCTACTCTTCTCAATCTATACACTTGGCCTGGGGCAACTCATAAAGTCCCATGGATTCCAGTACCACCTTTATGCTGATGACACTCAGATCTACCTCTCTGGCCCAGACGTCACCTCTCTGCTGTCCAGAATCCCGTAGTGTCTATCAGTCATATCCTCCTTCTTCTCCTTTCTCAAACTCAATGTGGACAAATCTGAACTCATCATCTTTCCTTCATCTCACAGATCTTCCTTACCTGACCTACCTATCACAATTAACGACATCACGCTTTCCCTGTACCGGAAGTCCGCTGCCTCGGAGTAACCCTTGACTCTGCCCTGTCCTTCAAACCGCACATCCAAGCTTTTTCTACCTCCTGTCACCTTCAGCTCAAAAATATTTCCAGAATCCATCCTTTCCTCAACCCTCAATCTACTAAAATGATTGTGCATGCCCTCATCATCTTCCGCGTCGACTACTGCAGCATCCTTTTCTGTGGCCTCCCTGCTAATACCCTCGCACCTCTCCAGTCCATTCTTAACTCTGCTGCCCGACTAATTCATCTCTCTCCTCACTACTCCTCCGCTTCTCCCCTCTGCAAATCTCTTCACTGGCTCCCATTCCCTCAGCGTTTGCAGTTTAAATTACTAACACTGACCTACAAGTCCATCTATAACCTGTCTCCCCATATGTCTCTGAACTAATCTCCCGATAACTTACCTCATGTAATCTCCGATCCTCCCAAGACCTCCTACTCTCCTCCACACTTATTTGCTCCTCAACCAACCGCCTCCAAGTAGTGTTGAGCGACACGATACCGCAAGTATCGGGTATCGGCCGATATTAGCTGTATCGACTTTTGATACTTAGTTCCGATATTTTCCATATATCGTATACCGGAATCGGAAGTTCCCATAATTCTTTGAGAGGCAATGTGATTTTAGTCAGCCAATGAGGAATCCTAAGAAGTGTGGGCACATCCTGTACTGCTGCGGTCATGTTAACTAATGGCATGGCTGTGATTGGATGCTGAAATGATGTCAGAATGCACTATAAAAGGCGCCGCCGCCATTTTAGCGTCACTGTGCTGTGAATTCAGTAAGGGACAGAACGTTGCTCTGCTGACTCTGAGGGACAGTTAGAGATTGCGATTTAGTGTACTGTGCTTTAGGCAGGCTAGCACCAACCGCTGTGTAAAGCTTCCTTTTGCCTGCAGTGTTGTTTTAACAGCTCTGCAAGGTGTGTGTGAGTGCAGGTGACGCTGCAGTTTGCTCTGCATGCAACGCTGTCTGTAGGCATCTGCACGTGTCACTCACAGACTCTTTTTTTTTCTTCAGTGTAATTATTGCTGCTCCATGCAATTTAAATTTTAGTGTGACGCGCTTCCATCCGTATCCAATACATTGGTTGCAAACACTATAGAAGTAGACAAAGGAGTAGCCTTTCACAGATTGTGAACAGTTGTGTTTCAGTGTTCACTTCAGTCTCTGCGTAATAACCACACTTAGGCCTTATAACTTTTCTGACTTTCTTTATCAATCTACCAAGATGAAGAAGTCAGTGAGTAAGGCACGTGGTCGTGGCGGTGGAGTTTCAGCAGGGAGAGGACATGGGGATTCTGTGGCTGCTGCCGCCCTCAGTGACACAGCATCCACCAGTTTTCCCCGTGAGCGTTCCTTTATGCGCACTTTGGTAGGAGCTCGGCGTGCCCCCCATGCTGCGGGAAGAACAAATTGAAGCCGTTGTTGGTTGCATGGCAGCCAATGCATCGACTTCAATTCCTTCCACCTCCTCTCAGGAACACAACACTGTTGAGCAACCATCTGTCTGTTCACCGCCTGTCAAATTGGCCAGGCAGTCAGAGAGTTCTGTACAGGAGCCAGCTGAGTCTCTGCTTCTGTTCTCAGAATCTGTTGGCTCGCAAACACGGGCACAGGCAAGCAGCATTCTGCAATTTGAAGAAGAGGGAGTATGCAGTGATGCGCAACAGCTGTGTCTCTCTCAATCTGAAGAGGCGGGTGAGCCAGTGCCGATGGACAGCACACCGCAGAACGCATCTCATGATGATGATGAGACTCAGGTGCCAGGTTTTGTGGAGCATGGTGCTGCCCAGACCATCCAACAGCAGCAGGTGTTGGAAGAGGGTAGTGGAGATGATGAAGTCCGAGACCCAACATGGCGTGAGCAACAGGAAGGTGGTGGGAGCAGCTCTGAGGAAGAGATTGTCCCAACGGTACAAAGAGGAGGGAGAGGTAGGCTGCAGACTCGCTTGCCTGTAGCCTCCAGTTTGGCACCTGTTGGGAGCAGTTCTCTTAGAAATGTCAAAATTGGCGCTCCCATGACTTGCACTGCGTGGTCCTTTTTTGACAGACTTGTAGATGATATTTGCTATGTTAAATGCAAGCTGTGTAAGCAAAAAGTTAAAAGAGGTAAAAATATCAGTAACCTGAATACCACAAATATGTGGAAACATGTACGGACAAAGCACGTAGCTGAGTTACAAAGACACACTGGAGATGTAGGCCAACCTACAGCAGCACCTACATCTTCAGGTCGTGTTGGAGCCTCTACCTCCAGCTCACACACACCTGGTTCGGCTTCCTCACAGGATCTCCATGGAAGAACCTCGGTCACTGTTGTCCATAGACAAACTGTTATTCCACCCACAGCAGCAAGTTCACAGTCATCGTCACACTCCCAGGCCACAAAACAGCCATCGGTACCACAGGCATGGGATAAAAGACGGCCATACTCGGCAAACCATCCACGAGCACAGGCTCTGAATGCTGGCATTGCAAAACTCCTGTCCCTTGAAATGCTGTCATTCAGGCTGGTGGAGACTGACAGTTTCAGGAACTTAATGGCATTGGCAGTCCCACAATATAATGTGCCAAGCCGATTTTATTTCAGCAGGCAAGCCGTCCCTGCTCTGCAAAAACATGTCGAGGGAAACATTAAACATGCGCTACTAAACGCCTTCAGTAGCAGGGTCCACCTGACCACCGATGCGTGGACCAGTACCCATGGCCAGGGACGATACCTTTCCCTCACTGCCCATTGGGTCAATGTTGTGGAGCCGGGTACAGATCTTGCCAGTGGCGCTGTACGTGTTCTGCCAACTCCAAGGATTGCAGGAATCCAGTCTGTACACATTGATTCCTCCTCCTACTCCAGTTCCTCAGAATCATCGCTGCACGAGCCGTCACGGTATACCTCCACATGGACCCGTGAACGCTTACCTGTTGCGACCGATATGAGCACAGCCGTGGCCAAACGTCAACAGGCCGTCCTCAAATTAATTTCAATGGGGAATCGAAGCCACACAGCGCAGGAGGTCTGGAATGCCATCAAGCAGGAGAGCGACGTGTGGTTTTTGCCTGCGAATCTCCAGCCAGGCTTGGTAGTGTGTGACAATGGCCGAAATCTGGTGGCAGCTCTGGGCCTTGGCAACCTTACTCACATACCATGTCTGGCACATGTGCTCAACTTGGTCGTGCAGAGTTTTTTGAGGGACTATCCGGATCTTGCTGGACTGCTGCAGAAGGTCCGCCTAGAGTGCGCTCACTTGTGACGTTCCAGCATAGCCAGATCGCGCATTGCTGCTCTGCAACGCCAATTTCGCCTTCCTGAACATCGCATCACATGTGACGTACCCACCAGGTGGAATTCCACGTTACATATGTTGGAGCGGTTGTGTGAGCAGCAGACAGCAGTAATGGAGTATCAGCTGCATCAGGCGCAATCAAGTCGCTCTTTGCGCCGTCCACACTTCACCACTACTGAGTGGGCCTCTATGAAGGACATCTGCGACGTTTTGCGTGCGTTTGATGTCTCAACGCGGATGGCGAGTGCAGATGATGCACTAGTCAGCATGACTGTCCCCCTTATCTGCCTGCTTCAGAAATCACTGAAAGCACTAAAGGAAGAGGTTTTGGAAGAGGTGGAGGATGAGGAGTCACAAATTCAATTACCTTCAGGACAGTCAGCGCAACGTGGTTCCTCACAAAGGGCTGGGCAGGGCTCACTTTGTGAGGAGGATGAGGAGGAGGAGGAGTCAATGGAGGAGGAAGAAATCCCTACAGAGGGAGGTACACAACGCTCTAGTCAGTATGTAGAGCGAGGGTGGGGTGATGCAGAGGAGGCAGAGATGACGCCTCTTCCAGAGGACAGCCTTTGTTGGCCAGTTGGGAGTCTGCAGCACATGGTTGATTTCATGCTTCAGTGCCTGAGAAACGACCGCCGCATCGCCCACATTCTCACCACGTCAGATTATTGGGTGTACACCCTCCTAGACCCTCGCTACCGGGACAACTTACAAACCCTCATCACACCGGTGAACCGGGACCGTAAAATGCGGGAGTACCAAGACACACTGGTGCAATCCATACTGTTGTACATTCCAGCCGAGAGAGCTGCTGCTGCTACTGCTTTACAAAGCAGCTCTGTGCGTCGAGGCAGTGTAGACACCTCTACAACAAGAGGGAGCACAAGCAGCGCCTCTGCACAGGGCAAGAGCTGTATGTTACAAATGTGGCAAAGTTTTGTGACAGCGCCAGCAAGGTCTACACCATCCGAGACGGCTCCAGTCACCAGAAAGCAACGTTTCCATAAGATGGTGACAGACTACTTGTCTTTCCCTCTAAGTGTACTCCCAGATGCCTCTTCCCCTTTCAAATTTTGGGTCTCTAAGTTGGGTACATGGCCAGAGCTTAGCCAGTATGCATTGGAGGTGCTGGCTTGCCCTGCTGCCAGTGTATTATCTGAGCGCGTCTTTAGTGCTACAGGTGGTGTACTAACAGACCGTCGCATGCGACTATCCTCAGAGAATGTAGACCGGCTTACTTTTCTGAAAATGAACAAGGCATGGATCTCACCTGAATTTGCCTGTCCGTTTTCAGATTAAATAACTGTTTGGCAACGTTTTCCATGTCTCCTGTTATGTTCATCTTTCTACCACCTGAACTCTACTCCCTGGGCTACAACACCGCCATTTGTTGCTCGTAAGTAATTGGCAGGGGTACTGACTCCTGGCCAGCCTGGTTACAGCACGACAGCTGTTTCCTGGCAGTGTGAACATCAATTATCCTCCAATAAGTTGTGCTGTCGTGTTGCATTCGGGTTAGCCGACTCTATGGTGCCTGCAGTTTAGGTGATTCCTATGTGTGCTGTGGGATATGTAAATAAAGGCTGTTTCCATTGTGACAATAGGACAAGCACCCACTGTAGGACTGTGTGATTCGGTAACTGCGGACGACTTGCGTCCTGTCAACTTACATTTTCATGGGTGCGTTCTGCTACCCGTCCGGGGTCCAGTACCGTCAACTGGTTCTCCCCAGTGCCTTTGGCCTAGGTGCCTCCATCTCCGTAGACGAGTTCCAGCAACGTCTGCTGGTCCTTGGTAGTGCTTTGGAGCACAGGTACCTCCTGCTTAGTAACCGTGTCACAGTAACGTCAGCTGGTACTCGGTTGTGACATTGCCTCTTTTCCTTCTGCTACCCGTCCGGGGTCCAGTACCGTCAACTGGTTCTCCCCAGTGCCTTTGGCCTAGGTGCCTCCATCTCCGTATACGAGTTCCAGCAACGTCTGCTGGTCCTTGGTAGTGCTTTGGAGCACAGGTACCTCCTGCTTAGTAACCGTGTCACAGTAACGTCAGTTGGTACTCGGTTGTGACATTGCCTCTTTTCCTTCTGCTGCCCCTCCGGGTTCCAGCACAGTCAGCTGGTCCTCGTTACTTCCATTGTCTCTTGTTCCATCTGATACCCGTCCGGGTTCCAGTAACGTCAGCTGGTTCTCGGAAATTAGACGACCTTAAAGACCACCCGGAAGAAAATGACGACAACAAGGACGACGAGCATGAAGCCAACCAGCCTGAACACCATCACAAAGAAAAAATAAAAGATTACCCAGAAGAAGATCACCAACAGGACAAAGAAGGTTAAGACAAACTACAAGATACAGAACAAGAGACAGAAGAACAATAAGCAGAAGATCAAAAAGCAGAAGAACATGAAGTATAAGACCAAAATGAGCAAAATATATGCTCTAAATTCTAAGCAGAAGAAGACTAAGCAGTGTATGGGGGTGAGTCCGTTCCTCCTCGTGGTGCCCCTGGAAAATGCCTGCTGCTGCAGGCTAAACTGAACACGGACAAATACTGTTGTAATTTAAATCTTTTGTGACAGCAAGAACGGAAGGATGAAAAATTCATACTTTTACAGATTACAAGTACAGGAATCTCTGTCACAAATAAGAATATGATGAAGAAGATGAAGAGGAAGAAGATGAAGAATTTGAATATGAAGAAGATTAATAGTTTAATAATAACAATATGAGTAATGTAAACAAAAACATGAATAGCAAGAAGTTTAAGAAGAAGATTAAGAAGGTGAAGATGAAGAATAATTTGATGAGAAAGATGATGCTGCTGAAGATTATGAAGGAGAAAGTGTGGCACTGGCAAAAGTTAAAAAGGTGAAGAGCATGGAAGTTGTGAAACATACATATTTGCCAAAATAGAAAAAAGGTTAACAACATTGTCAATTTGTTCGTCAATCCAAACGTATTTCCAAAAAAATATATATTAATGCTATTCCAATGCATTGGGTTAAACATGTATGCCTTTATTGTCTCCTCAACCTACCCCAATACATTCTACATTACTCTTTGTTGTTTTCCTTCATGTACAATTAACCAACAAGGCAAGAATGGGTTTTTTTTAATGTCGATATTTGGTTCCCATAGACTTACATTGGACTTCCGGTATCGGTATCGGGTATCGACGATATTTTAGTGATATCGGCGATACCATTCCGATCCGATATTTTTAGATATCGAGCAGTATCGCTCAACACTACCTCCAAGACTTCTCCCGAGTATCCCCCATCCGCTGGAATTCTTTGCCCCAACACGTCCGACTATCAACCACATTCGGATCCTTCAGACGGAACCTGAAAACCCATCTCTTCAGGAAAGCTTACAGCCTGCAATGATCCCGCTACCTCCTCACCACTACCGGAGATATCGCCTCAACCAACACCGGTACTGCTGCAATCCCCCAACCTACTGTCTCCTTCCCCACCATCCTGTAGAATGTAAGACCGCAAGAGCAGGTTCCTCTCCCCTCTGTATCAGTCTGTAATTATTAGTTTGTTTACTGTAAGTGATATCTGTAATTTGTATGTAACCCCTTCTCATGTGCAGCACCATGGAATCAATGGTGCTATATAAATAAATAATAATAATAATATTGGATCGACCGCCAGGGAAGGGATACCCGGTACCGTGCCGATGTATTGAAGGCAGGGGCGGAACTATAGTGGAAGCAGGGGAAGCAGCTGCCACAGGGCCCGGGCTAGAAGGGGGCCCGTCCCTGCTGCAGCTGCCCTGTGATTTAGGAGCAAAAAGGGGGGCTCGAGCACGCTGGCAAATGGATCCGCGCTCGGGCCCCCTCCCAACATTTTGTTCAGGCTTCTGACTCTGAACGCTGATGCATAACAACACTGTGTTGTTTTAAAGAGACACTACAGTGTTGTAAATGCAGACAGCGAACAGAAATGAGCACTGTAGCTTTAAGCTGAGGCCCAGTGCATTATGGTCCGTCTGTCACAGCGTGTGTGCATGTGGGGGCGGACAGCAGACGGCCAGGCAGACCACATGAAGCAGCAGACTGACTGGACAAGCAGGTGGAAGCCCGGGCGAGCAGGGTGAGTACCGTGAGTCTCTCAACAGTGAGAAGAGGCTTGGCTGCTCAATGGTGACTGGGAGGGCAGGTGCAGGCAGGATCTAACAGGGCCCACATTCAACAGGGCCCAGGCCCCAGGCTGCAGTGCAGGGGGCCCACATTCAACAGGGCCCAGGCAGCAGGGGGCCCACATTCAACACAGGGCCCAGGTAGCAAGGGGCCCGCATTCCAACAGGGCCTCGGGCTCCTGGGCCCTGTTTGACGCAAGCCTCAAGTCACCACTAACCTCCCCCTGGGCCCTGTTGGGCACGGGACCTCAGTCACCAGTAGCCTCCCCCTGGCCCAGTAACAGCCTCATGGTTGCTACAAGTGACGAGTGACACCCTGATCTCTGCTACATGTGACAAGTAACAACCTCAGCTCTGCTACATGTAACAAGTAACAACCTCAGCTCTACTACATGTGACAAGTAGCAACCTCGGCTCTGCTACATGTGACAAGTAGCAACCTCAGCTCTGCTACATGTGACAAGTAACCTCAGCTCTGCTACATGTGACAAGTAACCTCAGCTCTGCTACATGTGACAAGTAACAACATCAGCTCTGCTACATTTGACAAGTAACAACGTCAGCTCTGCTACATGTGACAAGTAGCAACCTCGGCTCTGCTAGATGTGACAAGTAACAACTTCAGCTCTGCTACATGTGACAAGTAGCAACCTCAGCTCTGCTCATGTGACAAGTAACAACCTCAGCTCTGCTCATGTGACAAGTAACAACCTCAGCTCTGCTACATGTGACAAGTAGCAACCTCAGCTCTGCTACATGCGAGGAGTGACAGCCTCATCTCTGCTACATGCGCGGAGTGACAGCCTCAGCTTTGCTATACAAGTAGCAGAGCTGAGGCTGTCACTCCTCATATGTTGCAGAGATGAGGCTGTCACTCCTTACATGTAGCAGAGCTGAGGCTGTCACTCCTCGAATGTAGCAGAGCTGAGGCTGTCCCTACTCACATGTAGCAGAGCTGAGGCTGTTCCTCACATGTAGCAGAGCTGAGGCTGTCACTCCTCACATGTAGCAGAACTGAGTCTGTCACTCCTCACATGTAGCAGAGCTGAGGCTGTCACTCCTCACATGTAGCAGAGCTGAGGCTGTCACTCCTCACATGTGTAATTGGTGAGGGCGTGGTGCAGAAGTACGGTATACAGAACAATCTTAGATTATTCTGTATACCGGACTGTTGTTCTACTGAATAAATCATCTGTTTTGAAAGCAATTTGCAGGCTGGATTACAAGTTTCTTCACATATTTACTCTGGAGAAAGCCTACCTTCGTCACTACCTCAGTTGCTTCCTGGGAGTTGGTTCCTTTCTGTTATTTCACTATCATTACTCCAAAAACCTCTAATTTTGGATAATAAAGGTATCTTTCTTAACACAACTTGGGTAGACCGGGATTGGCAACGCGCGCGAGGGGGGGGGCCCCATTGTGAAGTTTGCTGTGGGGCCCTGCCGTTCCTAGTTACGCCCCTGATTGAAGGGATGTGTCACAGCGGCAGTGACCCGATCCATGGCCCTGGGCGTCCAATAAAAGTGGTTTATTTACAGGGGATGTTAGAGTTTGTAGTATAGGTATTCGTGACGCCACCTGTGGTCAATGGTGACCAGCACTGCGGTGCAGATCCTCTGGGATAGATGGTGTGATGCAGCAGAGTTGGTACAGCCTCCCACAGGTGAGGCTATGAGATCCCAGGGCAGGTAGATGTAGTGAAAGTTAGTACTGGTGCTGGGAGATGTAGCTGAGTGCAATGGGTGACGCAGGAGGAAACTGAGAAACAGTCAGTGAGTTGCAGTTTCCAAAGCTTTACTTACAGTTTTTGCAGGCAAAGCATCCAGGGCATTGAATACAGGTCGTACTGGAGTAGGTAAGCCTGAAAGCAGTTTAGGATCCCCTTATTACAGGTGGAATGTGAGGTCTCCTTTCTAGCGCTGTTCTTTGAGGCATTGGCTGCTATAAGCTCCGTCCAAGTTCCTCTTGCTCTCTGTCTCTTATCTAAGTTGAACTTCACTCTCATAACATGCAGCTGTAGCCTGTTTCAGGAATCACTCACTTATGGAGTCTCCGGCTCACATGTGCTGCTGCTTTGTGGAAGAGTCTTAATTGGGACAGAGAACCTGCTGTCCTCTGCCCTCCGGATTCTGCTGCTGGGACTTTAATTCACCCTCTCAGCCACGGACTCCAGGGGTCCATTTTCAGGAGCTCAGACCTGGGGGTGAGCCCTGCTATGGCTCCTGTCCCCCAGCTTGTCTCCACACGTCTGTCCTCTCTCGTCCCTCCAGCTATACTTTTCACTCCTCCCCAGCCAGAATATTCCAGGGAAGCTCCCTCAAATCAGGTGTTTGAGCTCCCCCTTCTGGTCTGGAGTCAGAAAAGATGTTGTATGCTGTGTTACCTGTTAAGGGATCCCTCTTTGCTTTCAGGCATGACATCACCCTCTCCTGGAGGAAGGCAAGGTCACTGTGGCAACCAAACTCCTGGGGTGCCACATTCCCCCCTAGTGCAATTCAGTACTTCTGGACTGAGGAAACATAAAGAAAAACATATTATAACTATTTACAGGAATTGTGACATTAAATATATACATTTGGCGGAGTCTGAAATGGGGTGTCCTTTTTCACCCTAGCAAAGTACAATGAGAGGGACCCGTCTCAAACCCTCAACGTAGGCCTTGGGCGGGCTACAAGGCATGGATGATTCCACTCCTGGACCACGTCTTCAGCCACGCCAGGCGGTTTTTGTTCTGTGGTCATTAATATTAACTATTTACAAGTATTGTCCTGGTCACTCCACGTCCAGTGACCCAATTGTCCATTTAAAGAATGAAATAAGAATGATTAAAAGTTGTAATTATAAACATTAACTTATTTACATTACTAGAACAATAACTTGTTAGTCCATATACCTGGCTGGGATCTGACCTCTAGTACTACGGACAGATTTACGCAGTACAGGTGTCTCTAGTGGTCTAGCCTGGTCTAGTGTGTGTATTGGTAAGCTGGGCAGTAACCTTCTGCGATTTCCTAGACTCACTGTGGGTGTGACAGATTCACCGCGAGCAGGTGGCAGATTTTCACATTCCACTGCAGGGGTGGCTTCTATCACTGGAACTTGCAGTTCTTCAGGCTGATACTGAGTCACTTCTCTTTCAAGTACTGCCGGTTGGGCAAAGGTCAAGACGGGCACTACTATAGCCTGGTTTACTCTCGTCCAGTTCGACGGGAACTCATCCTTTTCTCCGATCTTTCCCTTTAACTGGTCAGGGCATGATTTTAGGTGATCCCTGGACACTGCTGTGGAGTTTTCTCCTCCATCCTTACTGATAAGGCACACCTTTCTATTGTCGAAGTCCGAGGGCATAATGGTATATGGCTCAGCTTCCCATTGGTCGTCAAGCTTGTGGAGCCGTCTTTTCCTTTTAAGTACCTGTTCACCAGGTGACAAGGGAACTGCAGGCGCATGCTGATTGTAAGTTTATTTCTTGTTTTTGTCTTGCCTGAGACAAAGTCTTCTCTACACATTCTTGCACCTTGCGGTACTGTTGCCTCCGCTCAGTATCCCAGTCTGCATCTGGTGATGTTACCTCAGGGGTCAGGACTCCCATGTCCAAATCAATTGGTAGTTTGACAGGTCTTGCTCTCATTAGGTAGGCCGGTGTACAGTTGGTAGAATTCACTGGAATGTGGTTGGAGAGATCCATCAGATCTGGCAACTTTTCTGGCCACAAGTTTCTCTCTTCCAGGGCAAGGTCTTCAAGATGTCTATTACCATTTGGTTCATCTTCTCACACATGCCATTTGTCTGTGGATGGTACGGTGTTGTTCTGATTTTCTTGTAGCTGTACATGTTACAGAACTCCTGGAACACTCCTGTTTCAAAAGCTGGACCTTGGTCAGTAAGCACTCGTTCAGGGTAACCATGTGGTCGACAAAAGTGCTGTTGGAATGCCTTGGCTGCTGTCTTTGTTGTTTGGTCCTTGACAGGCACGACTACCAGGAACCTTGAGTAGTGGTCAACAATGGTAAGAGCGTAGACATAGCCTGACCGGCTAGGAGTTAGCTTCACGTGGTCCAAGGCTACCAATTCAAGTGGCTGTTTGGTGATTATTGGCTGCAACGGGGCTCACTGGCTGTTACGGTCTTTTCTTCGCAAGTTACATGGTCCACACTCTTGGCACCAATCTTCAATGGCCTTCCTCATTCCAATCCAGTAGAACCTCTCGCGAAGTAGGACCTCTAACTTCTTCCATCCGAAGTGTCTTGCTCATTTGTGGTACGCTTCCAGGACCATTGATGCATCTCGCCTCGGGACTATCACCTGCCAGACCAGTTCGTGAGTTCGGGCATTGACACTCCTCCGACACAGCTTTCCTTCGTAGATGAACAGTCTGCCCTTTTCCTTCCACAGCTGTTGGGTCTCTTGTGGAGCATCTGAACCTGGACGCGAGTCAGGTTGCGTCAGTAGCTCCTTTACCAGGCGGACCGCTGGGTCACTTTCCTGTGTCTCTGCCCACTCATGGTGAGGCAGAGGCGTAGCTAGGGTTTCGGTTTAGGGGGGGGCGAAACTTCTGAGTGGGCCCCTAACCAGAGAACCTCAGCAAATGACCACGATGTTGCCAAAAATAATCTATATATAAAAAGACTAATATTGATATCACCGCCATATGGTCAGTGGTAAATAATACCAGTCCTACAGAACATATAATAGATTACAGCAGAGTTACAGATAATGACTTACCGCTGATGTTCTTTCTGATGGAATCGTTCACTTTTCATGTCTTTTCCATCTGGCCCCAGACCGACTTGAAGACTCCTCCAGCCAGGACTCATCTGCAGAGAATACAACAAAGACACGTTTCACTTCTCATATTTTCAGCACTGTCACGGTCACCGATTGGACTATTCTCAACCTGCACAAACTCCTCATCCTGCTGATACCCCAATACTGAGCTGCTACTGTATGTGTCCCTATTACTGCTCCTGATACCCCATTACTGAGCCGCTGCTGTCATATGTGTCCCTATTACTGCACCTATTGTGTGGTTCTGTGCCCTCTAAATTCTAAAGCACCCCTCTATAATATAGTAATGCCAGGTGCATGTGCCCTAGAAAACAGTGCCCACATGTTGTCCCCTAGAATGTAATATTGCCCTGTGTGCCCCTTTGACAGTCACAGTAACCAGAGTTCCCTATAACAATAAGTGCCAACTTTACACTTAATAATGTCCCAAGTCTCCCCCCTGTACAGCTCCCCTATACACAGTATGATGCCCCCTCACTGGATATATACTGACCCCTTAATATTCCCAAACTATTTAATGGCTCCAACACTATATGATGGCCCCGCCACTATAATCCCCACACTGTATGATGGCCCCCTAGATAGCATCCATATAGCATAATACACCAGATAGTCCTCAATATAGTATAATGCACTCACCATAGGCAGCATCTGTAGTATAATGCACCCCCATAGACGGCCTTTGTATTGTAATGCACCCCCATAGGCAGCCTCTGTATTATAATGCACCCCCACAGACAGCCTATATATTGTAATGCACTCCCCATAGGCAGCCTCTGTATTATAATGTACCTCCATATACAGCCTCTGTAGAATAATGCACCCCCCATAGGCAGCCTTTG
The DNA here is from genome assembly GCA_033576555.1 of Oophaga sylvatica. Classification (NCBI taxonomy): domain Eukaryota; kingdom Metazoa; phylum Chordata; class Amphibia; order Anura; family Dendrobatidae; genus Oophaga; species Oophaga sylvatica. The sequence goes on from JARQOD010000006.1 coordinate 175,008,359, forward strand.
TATTATAATGCACTCCCCATAAGCAGCCTCTGCATTGTAATGCACCCCCATAGGCAGCCTCTGTATTATAATGCACTCCCCATAGGCAGCCTCTGTATTATAATGCACTCCCCATAGGCAGCCTCTATATTATAATGCACTCCCCAATAGGCAGCCTTTGTATTATAATGCACCCCCCATAAGCAGTCTTATTTATAATGCACCCCCATAGTAAGCCTTATTTATAATGCACCCCCATAGGCAGCCTTATTTATAATGCACCCCCATAGGCAGCCTTATTTATAATGCACCCACATAGGTAGCCTTATTTATAATGCACCCCCATAGGCAGTCTTATTTATAATGCACCCCCATAGGCAGCCTTACTTATAATGCACCCCCCTTAGGCAGCCTTATTTATAATGTACCCCCATAGGCAGCCTCTGTATTATAATGCACACCCATTACAAAAATAACAAATCCAATACTCACTTCTCTTCCTCCTGCGCTGCGCACTGCTCTCCCTCTCATTTCCTGACAGCGGGCGCCGGGCAGTGACGTCATCGCGCCCGCTGTCAGACGCTGAGAGGGGGATTATGGGAGAGAAGGAGCACTCGCTCCTTCTCTCACAATGCAGTCAGCTGTATTGGCTAGATGCCGATTCAGCTGACCCTCCGATGACGGGCGGGGGGCCCACTGCTGGTACCGGGCCCCCCACCGCCTGCTCATGAGCCCCATAGCGGCCAGGCAGCAGAGCAGGGAGATCAATTCTCCCTGCTCTGCCGCAGAATGTAACTGTGTCGGCGTGCTGTGCACACCGATACAGTTTAGTAGCGTAGCTTCGGGTGGGCCCCCTCCGAGCGCAGGGCCCGGGGCCACCGCCCCCTCTGTCCCCCTGGTAGCTACGCTACTGTGGTGAGGCAATGGGTTTAACATGACCTCTTTCGTAATGTAGCGCTTGTTTTTCACCCCTTGAGCACGTTGGGTTGCAATTGGACGGTGGAAGGCTGGTAACTCAATTTCTTCGAGTGTGTCCAGATCTTCTCCCCCGTCTGGTAAGTTGGGCACTCTGGACAGCGCGTCAGCATTGGCATTTTTATGCCCTGCTCGGTACTTGATGGTGAACTCGTAGTTGGACAGCCGGGCCATCCATCGCTGCTCCAGCGCACCTAGCTTTGCGGTGTCCAAGTGAGTCAGCGGATTGTTGTCCATGAAGATGGTAAACTTTGCCGCAGTTAGGTAGTGTTTGAACCGCTCGGTCACAGCCCAGACAATGGCGAGAAACTCCAGCTAGAAGGAGCTGTAGTTGTCAGGGTTCCTTTCAGTGGGACAAAGTTTCCTGCTGGCATAGGAGATCACTCTTTCTTTGCCATTCTGTACCTGCGACAGCACTTCTCCCAGTCAAACGTTGCTGGCATCAGGATAGAGGATGAATGGTTGGTTATAATCTGGGTAGGCCAGAACTTCATGCCCCGTAAGGGCCATCTTCAACCGAGTAAAGAATCTTTCCAGTTCGTCATTCCAATCAAACGTAGAACTTTTCTTTCTGGCCATCTTGGGCTGGCCCACAAGGAGATTTTGCAGAGGTGCCGCTATTTCAGTGAAGCCCTTCATGAACCTTCGGTAGTAGCCTACCAACCCGAGGAACTGGCGTACCTCATGGATGTTGCTGGGCCTCTGCCAGTCCTGGATAACAGTGACTTTGTCAGGGTCCGGTGCCACGCCTTCTGCGCTCACTACGTGGCCTAGGTACTGCACCTTGGGCTTCAGGAGGTGGCATTTGGACGGCTTCACCTTTAGGCCAAATTTGGACAGGGCTTCGAACACCTTAGCCAGGTGCTCCAAGTGTTCCTCATAGGTCTTTGAGAAGACAATGACGTCATCAAGGTACAACAGAACTGTCTCAAAGTTCATGTGTCCAAGGCAGCACTCCATCAATCTCGGGAACATTCCTGGCGCGCTGCAAAGCCCGAACGGCATGTAGTTGAACTCTGAGAGGCCCATTGGTGTTGCAAAGGTGGTCTTCTCTTTATCTGCCTCTGCCACGGGAACCTGCCAATACCCACTAGTGAGATCTAAGGTAGAGAAATAGTTAGCAGTTCTCAGTGCAGCTAGTGACTCCTCTATCCTAGGTAGCGGATAGGAGTCTTTGTGGGTAATGCTGTTAAGTTTCCTGTAATCAACACACATCCTCATTGTACCATTTTTCTTTCTAACAAGGACTAGTGGAGCTGCCCTGGGGCTACAACTGTCTCTGATCACCCCAGCCTCCTTCATCTCTCGTAACATACCTTTGGCATATTGGTAGTGATTTGGAGGTACAGGCCGGTACCTTTCTTTAATGGGTGGATGATTTCCAGTGGGGATATGATGTTGGACCCCTTTTTGCCTGCCCAAAATCTAAAGGGTGTTTGCTGAATACCCGTTCAAACTCTTGAACTACTCGGTAGACCCCATTCTTTTGGTATGGAAGGGTGGAGTCAGTGCCTATGTGCAGCTGCTGATGCCTGTAAGGTTCTGTGTACATGTTCCTGAAACTCAGTTTGTTCGTCAGCCATTTTACTTTCTGTCTTGCTGCAGCTATCTTGCCCTCAGTCAAAAGGGAGTTTCCAGCTTGCATGTTCCCGCCCTGATTCTCTCCTTTTGCTTCTTAAGCAGCCACAGCTGAGCAATCAGTGCTTCAGAATCTAGCCTGCAGTGAACCTGTGACCTGACTCCTAAAGCCTTGGACCTTGTACTCCAGCTATTCCTACTGAGGAACTCTGAAGCACTTGTGGACTCTGGAACCCTGCTCTTTGAAAGACCCACGTTTGCATGGACTTACGGTAACAGAGAAGAAGATCCTGAACCTGTTGTGGAGAGTGATTGCTGAGCTTAAGTTACTCTGGCCTGCTGTGTCTCCTGCTTCTGTGTCTGCAAACTGTGTGACTATTTTTGCCAACTTGTATGAAGTAATACAAGACTTTCTATATCAAACCTGTGTCTCATGTATTTTCATCGCACCCAAGCACAAGACGCTATATGAACTGTACTACATACATTACAAGATTCTGAAGCCAAAACGTTAGTGTCTGCTGGGTCTGGAAAGGCTGTGTCTGCTGTAACTGTGGATATCGGATGTCCGGTTGTACTTTCTGTGATGACAGTGGTTGTGACTTCTCACAACCATTCCAGGTGAGCAATTCCCTTAAGTGTTTTTTTTTCTGCAGTGTTACCACAGGTAAACACTATTGTTTTTTTTTTTTTCTTTCCTCTTTTGTGTCTGCTGTAACTGTGGATATCAGATGTCCGAGTGAACTTTCTGTGATGATAGTCGTTGTGACTTCTCACAACCATTCCAGGTGAGCAGTTCCCTTAATTTTTTTTTCTCTTTGCAGTGTTACCACAGGTAAACACTATTGTTTTTTTTTCTCCTCTCCTCTTCTTCCAGTACTCCTGTCTTAAAAGATCTGGAAAATGGAGGCCCGCATAAAGGAACTTTGCGGAGTGACTGATAATATCCTTGCAGATTTGCAGAATATAAAGACCCGTTTTTCAAGCCTACAGGACCTCACTAATCACAATTTGCAAGTGTTTGGACAGACTGCCCAGGATTTGCGAGCCAGGATTGAGGTTCTAGAAGAGCGAGTCCAGGCTCCTGCCGTAGCCCCGAGTTCTGGGATTCCCAAGTTGCCCCCTTTTCGTTTTGGCGGTGAACGTGAGAAATTCAGGGGATTTATTAATCAATGCAATCTTTTTTTTTCTGCACATGCTTCACAATTTCCCACTGAACGATCTAAGGTGCTTACTATAATTATGTTGCTTACCAACAAGGCTTTGATGTGGGCAAACCCTCTGATTGAGACTGAGGATGATTGTTTGAATCACCTTGATGCTTTCATTTCAGCCATGGGGCAGGTGTTTGATGACCCCAATCGAGGTGCAACAGCTGAAGCAGCCATGTTAGCTTTGCGCCAAGGTAAGCACTCGGTAGCTGAATATGCCTTGGATTTCAGGAGATGGGCCCTTGATACCACCTGGGACAGTTCCGCCAAAAAATCTATTTTTCGAAAAGGGTTATCTCCACTGATTAAGGATGAACTTGCTCGTGCCGACCCTCCCACTGCGTTAGGTGACTTTATTAACTACTGCATCCGTATTGATACTCGTCTGACTGAACGCAGGCAAGAGAGATGGTTCGAAAGCAATCGCACTAACCTTTTCCTACCTTCCTCTCCAGCTAAGGAACCTTTGAGTAGGATTACACGGGAACCTGAACCTGAACCCATGCAGGTAGACTCTTTACAACGACGGGTTAGTGATGCACGCAAGGAACATCGTTTTAAGGAGAATCTATGTTTCTATTGTGGTAAGTCAGGGCACTTCATTATAAACTGCCCCAGCCGTTCTCGTAAGACTACTGCAGCACTCATTCATTGTGAGTGTTGCGAGAGGGGATCTGTCAGGTCCGAGCCTCAGGCTCCAGAGAGATCTGCAGCAACAGATCTTGATTTCTCGGACTTAAACTCCGTTACCGCTGAGGACATTGACTGTGTAAACGCTGCCATTTTTCAAGTTTCCTCAGCGGTGTCCCAGCTGAGTTGTAAGAAAAACAATTCTCATTGCTTTCTTTCCATCAGACTCTGGGTTGACTCAGCTTGGGTGTCTAGCTCTGCTATGATCGACTCAGGGGCAAGTGGAAATTTTATGGATGTCTCCTTTGCTCTGAAACAGGGGATACGTTCAGTGAAGAAGGCTACTCCAGTACAGATGGAAACTGTGGGTGGCTCCCTGCTGACCTCTGGACCAGTGGATCAGGAAACAGAGCCTTTGAGGGTTCTTATGGTAAAGATCATCAAGAGAAACTGTCCTTTATGCTTATCTCTTCTCCCCACTTTCCCATTATTCTAGGGCTACCATGGCTGCAGGCTCAGAATCCTACCATTAACTGGGAGACCAAGGAATTACACTTTCCAGAGAAACAGATGAGTCCAAAAGTTTCAGCTTGCTCTGTTCCTAAAGGAACCATGTCAGTCCCTGAACTACCAGCTGTATACCAGGACTATGTGGATTTATGTGACAAGAAGAACGCTGACCAGCTTTCTCCTCACCGTCCATATGATTGTCCAATTGAATTATTGCCTGGAGCAGAGATACCTTTTGGTAAGATCTACCACCTGGCGGGGCCCGAGCTAAAGACTTTAAAGGATTACATAGACGAAAATCTAGCCAAGGGCTTCATACGCCCCTCTTCATCTCCTGCAGGTGCACCCATCTTCTTTGTAAAGAAGAAAGATGGATCTCTGAGACCATGCGTAGACTATAGGGAACTCAATAAGGTTACTATTAGAAACCGTTATCCATTGCCTTTAATCCCTGAGTTATTGGAGAGAGTGCGACATGCCAAAATTTTCTCTAAAACTAGATCTTCGTGGGGCCTATAACTTAGTCCGTATTAGACCTGGGGATGAATGGAAGACTGCATTCAGGTCACGCTATGGACACTTTGAATATCTAGTTATGCCTTTTGGTCTGAGTACCGCCCCAGCCACTTTCCAACACTTGGTGAATGACATCTTCAGGGATCTCCTAGATACATTCGTGGTAATTTATTTGGATGATATTCTAATTTTTTCTAACTCCACAGAGGAACATCATGGACATGTGAGAATGGTCTTGGAACGTCTAAGACAAAATCATCTTTACATCAAACTTGAAAAGTGTGAATTCCATAGGACCGAAATTCAATTTCTGGGGTATGTACTGTCTACACAAGGAATTAGTATGGATGGAAGCAAAACCCAAGCCATCAAGGATTGGCCAAGTCCTAGAAATGTGAAGGAGGTACAGCGCTTCATCGGGTTTGCCAACTTCTATAGACGTTTCATTAGAAATTTCTCTGAGGTAGTGTCACCTATCACCCAACTTACCCGGAAAGAGTCTAGGTTCTCCTGGACTCCCCAAGCCCAGGAAGCATTTTCCCGTCTAAAAGATAAATTTACCACTGCACCTATCCTAGTACATCCCAACCCCGAGCTTGCCTTCATAATAGAGGTGGATGCTTCAGACTGTGCCGTTGGAGCTATACTCTCTCAGAGAACAGGTGAGAAGAATGTCTTGCATCCCTGTGCCTTCTTTTCCCAGCAGTTGTCTTCGGCTGAGAGGAACTACGATGTGGGCAATAGAGAGTTGTTGGCCATTATTGCCGCCTTCAAAGAATGGAGACACCTTCTTCAGGGAGCTGCACAGCAAATAGTCGTCCTGACAGACCATCGTAACCTTGAGTTTATCAGGTCGGCTAAGTGCCTGACTCCTCGCCAGGCTCGCTGGAATCTTTTCTTAAACCAATTTAATTTTATCATTTCTTATAGACCAAGATCGCGCAATGGAAAGGCTGATGCACTCTCTAGGATTTACTCAGCAGAGACACGTCCAATTACTCCTCCTAAGACTATTCTTCCTGACTCTAGATTCCTAGGAGTAATTCATAATCAAGACCTACTTAAGGACATCAAGGAAGCATACCATGCGGATTCCTTTTTGGCACAACCCCCAAGGGACGTAAGTCTTGTCTTTAAGAATGGTGTGTGGATTCAGGGACAACGCCTGTATATTCCTGAAACAGTCAGATTGAGAGTATTGCAACTCATTCACGATTCCAAGATAGCTGGGCATAGAGGAATTCTAAAGACACAGGAATTTCTCTCTCGTTTCTTTTGGTGGCCCACTTGCAGGAAGGATGTTTTAAACTATGTCACTTCATGTGAAGTCTGTGCAAGATGCAAAACACCTCGCTCCTCACCAACTGGTCTGTTACAGCCTCTTCCCACCCCGTCCCGCCCGTGGGGATCCATTTCTATGGACTTCATTGTGGAGTTACCAACCTCTCAAGGGAAGAACACCATTCTAGTGGTGGTTGACCGTCTAACAAAGGCAGCTCATTTTATCCCTTGTGTCGGCTTACCCACTGCAAAACAGACATCAGATTTGATGATTAAAGATGTGTTTCGCTTACATGGAGTACCGGATGAGGTTATTTCGGATCGAGGGGTGCAATTCACTTCTAGGTTTTGGCAAAATTTCTGTGCAGCATTGGACATTAAAGTAAACCTTTCTTCTGCTTTTCATCCCCAGACTAATGGACAGACCGAACGAACCAATCAAACCCTGGAGCAGTATCTCCGCTGCTTTATCTGCCACCTACAGGATGATTGGGTGGATCTACTTCCATTAGCTGAGTTCTCGTATAACAACTCTCAAAGTGCCTCCACTAAGCAGTCTCCTTTTTACTCTAATCTAGGTTATCATCCTAACATTCTACCACGATTTCCCATAGAAACGCCTTTACCAGCAGTGGCTGAAAGAATCACGTCTTTACAGAAGAATATGGATCTTCTAAAGGAGAATCTGGAATCGGCTCAGGAAAGGTACAAGAAAGCAGCAGATAAATTTCGTAAACCTGCACCAGCTTTCAAGGTAGGAGACTTGGTCTGGCTGTCAACCAGAAATCTTAAGTTAAGGATTCCATCGTCTAAGTTGGGACATAAGTACATTGGACCCTATAAAATCAGTAAAATTATAAGTGCCGTTGCTTGTCGTCTTCAACTGCCCAGAACTATGAGAATTCACCCTGTCTTTCATGTATCCCTACTAAAGGCTGCGACACCCAATACGTTTCCTGGACGTTCTTCTCCTTGCCCTGACCCAGTGCTAGTCGATGGTCAGGAAGAATTTGTGGTGGAAAGGATTTTAGATTCCAGGTTGTATAGAAATCAGTTACAATATCTGATTAAATGGCAGGGCTACCCAGTGGAGGACAACTCATGGGAACCAGTCAATAACGTTAATGCTCCTCGCTTGCTCCGTCAGTTTCATCAGAGGTACCCACACAAGCCTGGCCTGAGGTCATCCGGAGGTTGTCCCTAAGGGGGGAGTAATGTAAGGTTCTGTGTACATGTTCCTGAAACTCAGTTTGTTCGTCAGCCATTTTACTTTCTGTCTTGCTGCAGCTATCTTGCCCTCAGTCAAAAGGGAGTTTCCAGCTTGCATGTTCCCGCCCTGATTCTCTCCTTTTGCTTCTTAAGAAGCCACAGCTGAGCAATCAGTGCTTCAGAATCTAGCCTGCAGTGAACCTGTGACCTGACTCCTAAAGCCTTGGACCTTGTACTCCAGCTATTCCTACTGAGGAACTCTGAAGCACTTGTGGACTCTGGAACCCTGCTCTTTGAAAGACCCATGTTTGCATGGACTTACGGTAACAGAGAAGAAGATCCTGAACCTGTTGTGGAGAGTGATTGCTGAGCTTAAGTTACTCTGGCCTGCTGTGTCTCCTGCTTCTGTGTCTGCAAACTGTGTGACTATTTTTGCCAACTTGTATGAAGTAATACAAGACTTTCTATATCAAACCTGTGTCTCATGTATTTTCATCGCACCCAAGCACAAGACGCTATATGAACTGTACTACATACATTACAATGCCAGTCCTCCAGCTGTTTTGCAGAGCCATTGTCCTCTGCCTGTTCGGACGAGACCAAGGGTTCTGCTGTCTGAATTGCGTTGTTACGGACGGTGAACAGCTTAGCAACGGTGGCATACCGAGGTCGTTTGGCCTCCTCCTCCCCACAATTTAAGATGCGTACAGGTACCCTCCCTTTGCGTACATCAACTACCCCTCTGGCTGTCAGGATGGTGGGCCTACTATCAGAGTACACTGGTTCTACCAGAGCTTGGTAATCTCTTCCTCTGAGGCCTATGGCTGCCCGACACCAAATTAACATTTCACTTTTTGGGGGTATTGCAATGGGGAATGCATCACTCACTCTGACACTGCCAACTTCTCCGCCAGTTAGCTCTACCTGCTGTCTTTGCATTAGGGACTTGATCTCCTTTTGCAGGACCCGTTGTTCACTGGAACCAGCAGTTTCGGCTTCCTGTTGCAACAAAACAATAACCTCGGCAAGACAATTTTCTATCACATTAGTACCTAAGGTCATCATTGGGTTACATTCTCGTCGATCAATGTCTACAATTATCATACCTTGGGCAATTAATTCTACTCGCCCCAACTTAATGGTCCTTTTACCCCTTCTGTGGCGAAAGCTGACAATTGCTGCCAACTACTGTCAGCTCATCAGCTGGACCACGAGTAAAATCAGAGTCAGCCCAGTACCGTTTGTAAAGGATATATGGCATAGTTGTCAACTGAGAGCCAGTGTCCAGCAAAGCGTTCATTGGGATGCCATCAATCACCACTGGGAGGACCGGTCGTCCTCCGACGTACTTGGCTCGCCAATTCTGTGGACCTAGTCGTCTTACTCCTGGGGGTTGGCCCTCTGCCCCAGGGGTCGCTCGTTTGAAATAACAGAATCTTGCGAGGTGTCCTGCTTTTCCGCTGCGGCGGCAAATGGGACGTCCGTCCTTGTCGTAGCGGTCGATGTCTCTCCCTCTGATTGGTGGATCCTCTTCTTCCATTGCCATGGGACGTCATCTGGACTGGAGGCCAACTCTATCTTTTCCTTTTGGGGCACTTGCAAGGACTGCATGGTTTTGGTTAGTGCAGCCACATTTTTGGTCAGCTCCTGAACCTGCAGACGCAGCTCTGCAGACGGGTCATCATCCAGGGTCTGTGCGTCAGCGAGAGCCTGTGGGAAGGCTGCCGCCTCCTGATGGTATGTAATGGCTGAGCGCCTAGGGGGTGCTGTACGGCTAACATTTGGTTCGTGTGATGCACGGATCGCACTGTCTTTAAAGTCTGCAAAGCTCAGGTCAGGGTTTTGTTGAGCCATGATGCGCAGCTGTGACCTGTGGGTGCTGGACAGGAGTCCCTCAACAAACTGCTCCTTCAACAATCTGTCTCCATCCTGCACGCTGTCTGGGTCAATCTGCTTTATGGCCCACAGTGCCTACTGAAGATTAAGAGCATAGTCCCGTATGCTGTCCTGCACCCTTTGTTTGCACCCAAAGAACCTCATTTTTGTTTCTGCTGCAGTGCGGGTGTCAAAGGTGCTCCTCAGTTTAGCCAGAATTTGCTTAACAGTCTCGTTATCAGTGCCCTGCCAGGACTTCACTTCTCTTTGCGCTACACCAGTTAACTGTCCAATGAGAATGTTCACTTTTCGGTTTTCAGACAGGGGGTATAGATCAAATAAACTGCACAGTCTCTCCCTGAAATCGCTCAGGTTATACGGCTCCCCTGAGTATTGTGGTAGCCAGGCCGCTCCAGGTACAGTACAGACCAAAAGTTTGGACACACCTTCTCATTCAAAGATTTTTCTGTATTTTCATGACTATTAAAAATTGTAGAATCACACTGAAGGCATCAAAACTATGAATTAACACATGTGGAATTATACATTACACTTTACAAAAAAGTGTGAAACAACTGAAAATATGTCTTATATTCTAGGTTCTTCAAAGTAGCCACCTTTTGCTTTAATTACTGCTTTGCATGCAGAAAAGGTGAACGGCTGGACTCTACATGCCTGGTTCCCTCCTTGAAGCATGGAGGACGTAGTGTGATGGTGTGGGGGTGCTTTGCTGGTGACACTGTTGTGGATTTATTCAAAATTGAAGCGGTGAGCTGTCCAGCTCACCCCAAACCATCTCGATTGGGTTCAGGTTTGGTGACTGTGGATGCCAGGTCATCTGGCATAGCACCCCAACACTCTCCTCCTTGGTCAAATAGCCCTTACACAGTCTGGAGGTGTGTTTGGGGTCATTGTCCTGTTGAAAAATAAATGATGGTCCAACTAAACGCAAACCGGATGGAATAGCATGCTGCTGCAAGATGCTGTAGTAGCCATGCTGGTTCAGTATGCTTTCAATTTTGAATAAATCCCCAACAGTGTCACCAGCAAAGCACCCCCACACCATCACACCACCTCCTCCATGCTTCACGGTGGGAACCAGGCATGTAGAGTCCAGCCGTTCACCTTTTCTGCGTGCAAAGCAGTACTTAAAGCAAAAGGTGGCTACTTTGAAGAACCTAGAATATAAGACATATTTTCAGTTGTTTCACACTTTTTTGTAAAGTGTAATGTATAATTCCACATGTGTTAATTAATAGTTTTGATGCCTTCAGTGTGATTCTACAATTTTCATAGCCATAAAAGTACAGGTGCGTCCAAACTTTTGGTCTGTACTGTATATATGGCATTGAGAGCGGCATTATAGGGACTGCTGCGGCAGTCACCAGATCTTGCTGCTCTCTAGGGACTGTGGCTGCGCTGGCCTCTGGGTTCTGCGGCGCTATGAGCTGCGACTGCACCTGACCCTGTCTCTGGTGGCGCTATGGGGGCTGCAGCTGCGTCCGCCACTATATCTTCTCCTGCATGAGACATTCTCTTCCCCCCCCTAGTTAATCTTAGCCAGGCTCTGTCGGCTGGATGAGCGGTGCGTGCCGTGATCCCAGGCCTCAGCCCCCTGTACTCTGCAAGCTGCCGTTTTCGCACCTCACTTTTCGCGTGCTCTCACTCTGGCTCCGCCCACGACGGCACGCCTCTCTTCTCCCTGCGCGCCTCGTGGCGTTGTAATGGCGGCAACTGCACAAACTTTCAGCAAAGTCTCTGGCACAATTAAACAGTTCAATATAGGCACACAGGACCCGGTGATACCGGGCTACGATATCCTGTTCATGACGCCAAAATGGATCGCCCGCCAGGGAAGGGATACTCGGTACCGGGCCGGTGTATTGAAGGGATGTGTCACAGCTAGGGTTGAGCATTCCGATACTTCCGATACCTGAAATCCAATGTAAGTCTATGGGAACAAAATATCGGAAGTAAATACTTCCGATACTTCCGATATTTTGTTCCCATAGACTTACATTGGATTTCAGGTATCGGAAGTATCGGAATGCTCAACCCTAGTCACAGCGGCAGTGACCCAGTCCGTGGCCCTGGTAGTCTAATAAAAGGGGTTTATTTACAGGGGATGTTAGAGTTTGTAGTATAGGTATTCGTGACGCCACCTGTGGTATCTGGTCAATGGCGAAAGGTAGTACTGGTGCTGGGAGATGTAGCTGAGTGCAATGGGTGACGCAGGAAGAAACTGAGAAACAGTCAGTGAGTTGCAGTTTCCAAAGCTAAACTTACAGTTTTGCAGGCAAAGCATCCACGGCATTGAATACAGGTCGTACTAGAGTAGGTAAGCCTGAAAGCAGTTTAGGATCCCCTTATTACAGGTGGGATGTGAGGTCTCCTTTCTAGCGCTGTTCTTTGAGGCATTGGCTGCTATAAGCTCCGTCCAAGTTCCTCTTGCTCTCTGTCTCTTATCTAAGTTGAACTTCACTCTCATAAAATGCAGCCGTAGCCTGTTTCAGGAATCACTCACTTATGGAGTCTCCGGCTCACATGTGCAGCTGCTTTGTGGAAGAGTCTTAATTGGGACAGAGAACCTGCCGTCCTCTGCCCTCCGGAACTTTACTTCACCCTCTCAGTCTCGGACTCCAGGGGTCCGGTTTCTGGCACTCAGACCTGGGGGTGAGCCCTGCTATGGCTCCTGTCCCCCAGCTTGTCTCCACACGTCTGTCCTCTCTCGTCCCTCCAGCTACACTTTTCACTCCTCCCCCAGCCAGAATATTCCAGGTAAGCTCCCTCAAATCAGGTGTTTGAGCTCCCCCTTCTGGTCTGGAGTCAGAAAAGATGTTGTATGCTGTGTTACCTGTTAAGGGATCCCTCTTTGCTTTCAGGCATGACATCACCCTCCCCTGGAGAAAGGCAAGGTCACTGTGGCAACCAAACTCCTGGGGTGCCACAATATCAGCACCGAAATTTTCATGTACAAGCTTATCATGGAAAAGGGTGCGCAGGACACTTTCCCAAATATTGAGATAGCTCTAAGGATATATCTAATTTTGATGGTAACAAACTGCAGTGGTGAGCATTCCTTCTCAAAACTCAAATTAGTTGAAAACTGATTAAGGACATCCATGAAGCAGGAACGACTTGTAAATTTGGCTATCATGAGCATCGAGTCAGATATACTAAGCGAATTGGACTTTAGTGACATCATTAGTGATTTTGCAGCATGAAAATCAAGGAAAGTGCCTGGATTGTAAAAAATGAATGATTTTACCTGAATTACTTTGCATAAATGATTTTTGTAAATAAGCTTGCGTTCGTTTCATTTTGTGTTTTTGCGTTACATATTGCAACACCTTGGAAAATGGGCCTCCCTCCAAAATGGGCCCTGGGCCACCCACCTCTTCAATCTTGCCCTGCAGAGGAGGAGCTACAATCCCTAGGATTGGATCAGGAGGAAGAGGGAGAGAGAATCTCAGAACCCCCCGAGGGTAAACGATATTGCTTCCTCTCTGATGATACTGATGAGCTCCTTCATGTGGTCAGAAATACAACGATAATGAAAACTAACATAGCCACTATGTCTGTGGCCAGATCCATTTTCTTGTGGATCAGGCATGTAGAGGAGCATTTAAGCAACAAGACCTTTATGGAGGACATCTTAACTTCCCTCCCATTAACGAAATTAGCAACAGAATGTATGGCAGATTTATCCACAGAATTGGTCAGATTCGAGGCTAGGAATGATTCTTTATTCAATGCAGCCCGCCGAGCTATTTGGATGGAGACATGGTCAGGGGACAATCCATATGAGAAATCAGACGCTGCGGTTTTCTGGCTCCTCTCTGTCACGGTAAACCTGTGATACATACAATCTCCATGTGGATGCTACTCTTTTTGGAATTAGCAACTCTGTGCTGCATGGCAACATTACCAATCACTGAGTCACATTATTATTTTGGGTTATTACCCAAATTTATATAACACTAGCTGAAGAGCCCGGCACTACCCGGGCATAGTAACTAACTATGGTTAGTTATAACAAATTATAATGATTATATCTATATATATATAAAGCTGAGTGTCAAGCCCCGCCCACTCCGCATAGCCACATTCACTATAATATCCCACGCAATCCCGTCAGTCAGAGCTACCAGACTACTACTTCTATTATCCCACATCGTCCCGTCAGCCAGAGCCACCGGACTACTAATATCCCACATCATCCCGTCAAAGCCACCGAACTACTACCCCTAATATCCCACATCATCCCATCAGCCAGAGCCACCAGACTACTAATATCCCACATCATCCCGTCAGCCAGAGCCACCGGACTACTACCCCTAGTATCCCACATCATTCCGTTAGCCAGAGCCACCGGACTACTGCCCCTAATATCCCACATCATCCCATCAGCCAGAGCCACTGGACTACTACCCCTAATATCCCACATCATTCCGTCAGTCAGAGCCACTGGACTACTACCCCTAATATCCCACATCATCCCGTCAGAAAGAGCCACCGGACTACTACTCCTAATATCCCACATCATCCCATCAGCCAGAGCCACCGGACGATTACCTCTAATATCCCACATCATCCCGTCAGCCAGAGCCACTGGACTACTACCCCTAATATCCCACATCATCCCGTCAGCCAGAGCCACTGGACTACTACCCCTAATATCCCACATCATCCCGTCAGAAAGAGCCACTGGACTACTACTCCTAATATCCCACATCATCCCGTCAGCCAGAGCCACCGGACTACTACCCCTAATATCCCACATCATCCCGTCAGCCAGAGCCACCGGACTACTACCCCTAATATCCCAAATCATCCCGTCAGCCAGAGCCACTTGACTACTACCCCTAATATATCACATTATCCCGTCAGCCAGAGCCACCGGACTACTACCCCTAATATCCTACATCATCCTGTCAGCCAGAGCCACCGGACTACTACCCCTAATATCTCACATCATCCTGTCAGCCAGAGCCACTGGACTACTACCCCTAATATCCCACATCATCCCGTCAGCCAGAGCCACCGGACTACTACCCCTAATATCCCACATCATCCCGTCAGCCAGAGCCACCGAACTACTACCCCTAATATCCCACATCATCCTGTCAGCCAGAGCCACCGCACTACTACCCCTAATATCCCACATCATCCCATCAGCCTGGGGTCAGAACCAGAGCGCTGAGTGGAATGGCCCTAACTTCCATACTGGGGATCCCTTTAAGAAAGGTCTGGCATCAGAACTAGAGTGCTGAGTGGATTTGCCCTGACTTCCATACCAATGATCCCTTTAAGAGAGGCCTGGGGTCAGTACCAAAGCGCAGAGTGGATTTGCCCTCACTTCCATACTAGGGATCCCTTTAAGAGGGGCCTGGGGTCAGAACCAGAATGCTGAGTGGAATTGCCCTGACTTCCATACCAATGATCCCTTTAATAGAGGCCTGGGGTCAGAACCACCCAGTCACTGTCTGCTGAGGTGTTGTCCTGGAGTGAGAAAACTGTTGCTCATAGCAACCAATCACAGCTCAGCTTCTTTTAAACAGCTCTGGTGAAATGAAAGATGCTTCGTGATTGGTTGGTGATAGATACCCACACACACACACACAGACATTTAATTTTATATATATAGATTATTATATTAAAATATTGTTTTTTTTCTTTTAGGAAATACATAGTTAATTTGTTAAGATACAAGAAAAAAATGTATTTTGCTTTAAAATGTTGGAGCTAAAATTTGAATAAGCACTACATCTGCATAAAGTATGTATGACCTCCTAGTGTTTGCAAAAATATACTGAGAGTTTTGGGGTTTTATCTATTAAATTCACTGTATTTGAAGTTGGAATATGCCAACTACATGCAATGCGCTTTTTAATGTGTTTTCAATCAAATGTATTATTAACTTAAGGGTCGGCTTGATTCTAAGGGCCCCGTCTCACATAGTGAGATCGCTAGCGAGATTGCTGCTAAACAGCAAACTCAGCAGCGATCTTGCTATGTCTGACACGTACCAGCGATCAGGTCCCTGCTGTGAATCGCTGGTTGTGTCAGAAATGCCTGGACTTTTTTTTGATCGCTGGTCTCCCGCTGGCCAGCACGCATCGCTGCGTGTGACAGGCGGGAGACCAGCGATCCGCTGGTAACCAAGGTACACGTCGGGTTTCCAGGCACCGTGCAGCGCCTGGAAACCCGACGTGTACCTTGGTTACCAGCTCCCTGAATCAGCGGGCTGGTATCCAACGTACACTGCGGGTAACTAGGCGACGTTACCCGCAGTGTCGCTGTGCTGATCGCTGCCCTGAGCTGCCTGTTTCAGCAGCGATCATGTAGCAACACACCAGCGATCCTGATCGTTGTCGGGATCGCTGGTGTGTCGCTATGTGAGACGGGGCCCTAACTTTATAAAACACACTCCACAAGGCTCCACAATAGGAGCACATACATAATATTGTCAGGTTATCCCCTACACTATTTTCCTTGGGTCTGATTTCCTTTGTTTGGTGTAGAACAGGGGTGGGGAACGTCCGGCCCGCGGGCCGTATACGGCCCGCCATATCATCTGGTCCGGCCCGGCAGGCAGCCGACACTTTTTCAATTAAGTTTTGGGGTCTGCGCCACCTGCAGGCCTCTCGCAGTGCGGCGCACCGGAACCCCCACCTGTGTTCCTGGTGAGCGGAAGCAGAAGATCCATCTCTGCTTCCCCCCCATAGTGACAGCAGCGAAAGCCGGGACTGTGCGATCCTCCCGCCCCTCTCCTGCACGCCGCCTGTTGTGGGTAGAGCCACTGGGTAAGTGTGTGCACATAGCAGGGCCGGGCAAGTGCCGGGGCCCTGAGCAGGCGGGGGGGCCCACTCGCTGTCGCGCCCGTTAGCGGTGTCAGCGCCGCCACTGGGCCCCCCCGCTTGCTCAGGGCCCCTGCAGGAGCCGGCGCAATACTCACCTATCCGCCGTGCCTCCGCTGCCGCAGCTCCGGTGCTTTCTCTCTCACAGCAGCGCCGCTGAATGATGTCATCATTCAGTGGCCGGGTGTGGCAGAGAGCGCGCGGACAGGTGAGATCGGTGTGTGTGTGTGTGCCTGCGCGTGTGTGTGTGTCTGCCTGTGTATGCCTGTGTGTATGTGAGAGAGTGCTGCCTGCCAGTGCTGTATGTGTGATGGTGGTGGGGGGAAGCAGGCAGTGATGGTGGTGAGGAAGAATGATGATGATGATGATGGGGAGGCAATGATAATGGGAAGGCGATGATGATGATATTAATGGGGAGGCAATGATAATGATGATGATGGGGAGGCAATGATAATGGGAAGGCGATGATGATGATATTAATGGGGAGGCAATGATAATGAGGATGATGGGGAGGCAATGATAATGGGAAGGCAACGATGATGATGATATTAATGGGGAGGCAATGATAATGATGATGATGTGGAGAAAATGATAATGATGGGGAGGCGATGATGATGATGGGCAGGCATTGATGATGGGGAGGCAATGATAATGGGAAGGCAATGATGATGATATTAATGGGGAGGCAATGATAATGATGATGATGGGGAGGCAATGATAATGGGAAGGCAATGATGATGATATTAATGGGGAGGCAATGATAATGATGATGATGGGGAGGCAATGATAATGGGAAGGCGATGATGATGATATTAATGGGGAGGCAATGATAATGATGATGATGGGGAGGCAATGATAATGGGAAGGCGATGATGATGATATTAATGGGGAGGCAATGATAATGAGGATGATGGGGAGGCAATGATAATGGGAAGGCAACGATGATGATGATATTAATGGGGAGGCAATGATAATGATGTGGAGAAAATGATAATGATGGGGAGGCGATGATGATGATGGGCAGGCATTGATGATGGGGAGGCAATGATAATGGGAAGGCAATGATGATGATATTAATGGGGAGGCAATGATAATGATGATGATGGGGAGGCAATGATAATGGGAAGGCAATGATGATGATATTAATGGGGAGGCAATGATAATGATGATGATGATGTGGAGGCAATGATAATGATGGGGAGGCGATGATGATGATGGGCAGGCATTGATGATGGGGAGACAATGATAATGACGGAGAGGCGATGATGATGACGGGCAGTCATTGATGATGATGGGGAAGCAATGATGATGATAATGGGGAGTCTTTCCACAGAGCCTTTTCCTGAGCCGTAACAGTGCAGAACGCAGCACAGCGCAGAGGAGAGCTCCATATTTTGTATGGAGCATTATATGGGGACCAGTATCCTGTATGGAGCATTATATGGGGACCAGTATCCTGTATGGAGCATTATTTAGGGTCCAGTATTCTGTATGGAGCATTATATAGGCCGGGGATGGGGGGTGACATCCTGCATGGGGTATTATATGGGTGATGAGGGGGAGACTATGTGGTGCCCATAATATTGTATGGAGGACTGTACTGTCCAGTCTGTACTGTGCGCTGCGAGGATTTGGCGGTTTTTGAGCTATTGTACAATTTACAATAGATATCACTCATGTAATGGAAGAAGTGAAGTATTTGGCATTGTACTGTATCTATATTTCTCTGCAGTATCTGTGCATCATGAATCGTGGTCTGTGTTAAAGGGGCCCACTGAGGCTCTTTCGCCTCACCAAAGAGAAGTCATTCCAGCCATCACATTAGGTAGGAGTTATTTAAATGTTTGAATAAACATAGTTGGCTAATGTTTAAGTTTATTAATGAGTGATGAGCGAGTACACTCATTGCTCGGGCTTTCCTGAGCATTAGTGTTGAGCGATACGATACTGCAAATATCGGGTATCGGCCGATATTAGCTGTATCGGGCTTTTGATTCCGAGTACCGATATTTTCGTCATATCGGATACCGGAATCGGATTTGTCACTGTCACTGTGAGTGTCCGTCGGTCGGGTCTGTCAGGAGTCAGTGGCACTTACCTGGCAGAAGATCTCCGGCGGTCACGTCCTGGACTGCTTGATGGCCGCCATTATCTTCTCCCTGGCGGTCACATGCAGTTTTTCGCGATAACTGCAGTGACTGCAGGGTAATCCCGGCCGTAAACCAGTCCGATGACGTCACCGCCGGGGAAGCAGGTAATCAGCTGTGCTGCGCCGGGATGACAGGCTCTGCCTGTCATTCTGATGTAGCAGAGCTGGATCGTCGTGGGACACTCGTTACTATGGACTGCGTCGGACAGGTGGTATACTGCTGTTTTTTTTTTTCATTTTTTTACAGGAGATCGATGGCGTCGCAGGATGAGACTGTAATAAAAGTAATGAAAACTGTGTTGTGTTTTTTATTAAATTAAAAAAATTTTTTATGAACATTCACCCGTCCGGGTACATCAACAATTTAACTATTTACATACAGGGACCCTGTCCGGGTTATTTATAATTCTTTGGCAGGGGTGTTCCAGGTACCACCTGGTACTCTTCTGATGCTTGCCAAACATCCGAGACACCAAGGACCACCAGGACCTGATGACGTCGTGTGGCCTGTACAGTCAAGTCGTGACCCGCTATCTGTGTCTGTGTGGCCACCTCTTTCATCTCCCTCCGGGTCTGGAGCCCTATGTCCCGGACTGAACGAACCCCAGGGGGCCTAACAGGCGCCGGGTACGGGCCAGCTATAGTTATCATGTCCATAGCTGGGGCTGCTGAGGAGACCACTGAGGGAGGCTGGGGAGATTTACGGCGTGGGGTGGGCACTTGTGCAGAGGCCTGGATGTGGGAGGCTGAAGGCTCTGAGGGTCTCACAGGTTCCTGACACTCTGGGGAGTAGGGGTCGCACCTGGTAACATTTAGGGCGTACCATCCATTGTAACCCCAGTGTCGGGTGTAAGTCACCAAGTCTCCTGGCAACAGGTCCCTCCCCGGGTGTCCTTCTGGGAGGTGAGTCTCCACATCCCGCCGGGTCACAAACACTTCTAAATAAAGTCCAGGCTCCTGGATGAAGCCCCAACCACCTTTCAATTTAAAGCTCCGTACTGCACCCTTACGCCGCGGCTCCCACAGGGTTCCTTTATCTTTTCTCATCCGGTCCTTATCTGCCCGGTCCTTCTCCAGGTTACGTTGCCGAAGCTTTTGGGATTCTCGCTGCTCCCTTTGTCGCTCTGCTTCCCGCTCCCAACGTCTCCACTCTTCCTCCTGACGCCGGTTGTAATTCTCCTCCACCAGCATCTCCATGTCTCCACCATCAAACTGCAGCTTACGATGTCCGGTTTGCGGCAGCTCTCCTGGCGCCCGACAGTCCTGGCGGCGCTCACCTGCGGAGGAAGCAGCCGGCTCTGGAACAGATGACAGTCGGGGCTCCGGTACAGACAGGTAGACCTCTGGTGCCTGCGCGGCCTCCTCCATGAGGACGGGTGTCGCTTCTTCTGTCTCAGCGACGGGGGCAGACAGCGGGATCTGGGGTGCTGCCGGTGCAGAGTTTTTTGCAGGAATGGGTGCCTCCACTGCGACAACGTCAACCGGATCACATTGCAAGGGCTGGGATGCCCGCACGGACTCCTCTACTAGAACGGGTGCTTCACCCTCCGGTACAGAGACTTCAGGTAAGAGGGATTGGCGCCGCTCCAAGTTTAGTTTTAGGGCACGCCAGCTGGCTTCCATCCTGGCGACCTCCTCCCGGTGCCGGGCCAGGCCTCTTAGGGTATCCTCCGCTTCTTGCAGCGTAGGAGGGTTTCCAGGCCGGGTGCCCAACGGTGGTTCCGTGGCGATCGGGTCGCTTCCGTGGGGGGAGAGCTCTGACTGCTCCATCCCTTCACACTTCTGCTCGTGTCCATTAGCCATCTCTGCCAAGTCACATGTGTCATTAGCATCTGGAGAGGGCCCCTCTTTTGTAGGGAGGCGGGACCTTCGTGTTAGTTTCCGCACACTGAGGAGGATGAGGAGGCGGAACTGAAGAGCTGTGGGGCACGATCTTACATTGCAGTACCATTTAGAGTGGTCGGCCATCGTTTTCGCGCCACTGAGTGAGTGTACACCCATGAAGAGCACGCCCTTCTTCTTCACCAGTGCCTCGTCGTGACGCAGATATGGCGGAAAAATGGCAAATACATTCTCTGATGATTTTAGCAATTCTCAAGCACAAAACCAGTTCAATTCAGGCACACAGGACTCACTTATAGCGAGCTACAGAATCCTGTTTGTGACGCCTAAGTTGAGTCGCACAGAGCCAGAGGTTTTGGGGGTACTCGGCACCGAGCCCGTCGACTTCTATGGGGTATGTCACGGCTTTACCCGGCAATTGAATCAGAGTCTATTTTACTATGTAGAAGTGTATAAACTATAAATATATGTATATATATGTCACAATGACATGTATATATATATATATATATATGTATTCTATGTGTGTATATTTTGTGTTTACAACGAAAGAAAGGGTTTTTTTTGTTGCGATATTTTGTTCCCATAGACTTACATGGGACTTCCGGTATCGGAATCGGATATCGACGATATTTAGTGATATCGGCGATACCATTCCGATACGATATTTTTAGATATCGAGCAGTATCGCTCAACACTACTGAGCATGCTCGGGTATCCTCCGAGTATTTTGGCATGCTCGGAGATTTAGTTTTCGTTGCCTCAGCTCCCTGATTTGCAGCTGCTGGACAGCCTGAATACATGTGAGGAATGCTTGTTTGTTAAGAAATCCCCACATGTATTCAGGCTGTCCAGCAGCTGCAAATCATGCAAATGCGTCGACAGAAACTAAGGCTATGGTTCCACGGTCCGGAACCATAGCGCTTTTGACGGAGCGGAAATTCCGCTCCGTCTAAGCCCCGCCCCTTTCTGACGCGCGATCTTTCCGGAGGTGTTCAGGACACCTCCGGAACACCTCCGGAAAGAGCGCAGGGCTACATAGCCCTGTGTTAATTATGTTGCGGCGACGCACCGTCGCCGCAATACGCGAGGACATGCTGCGGTCTAAAAAGACGCGCCGCATGTCCGTTTACGCAGGTTTGCCACCTGCGTATTGTTACGCATAGTGGAGACGGGATTTCTTGAAATCCCCTCCACTATGCTGTAACATCTGGACGCTGCGTGTTTGGCGCTGCGCCAGCGCACAGCGCCAAACACGCAGCGTTTCCTGACCGTGGAAACTCACCCTAAATCTCCGAGCACGCCAAAATACTCAGAGGACACCTGAGCATGCTTGGGAAAACCCGAGCAACGAGTATACTCGCTCATCATTATTAATAATTTTATGCGGCCCCCGAACACTTTTATAAAATTCCAAATGGCCCTCGGCAGAAAAAAGGTTCCCCACCCCTGGTCTAGAACTATGTTTTTCCATTTGATGTTTAGCCTGACTGGGTGCTGTCTAGATAGTTTGGGGAACCTTATCCAGTAATTGTGGATCTGAGGAGGCGATGCATGCTGTGGGTACGCAAACTAATCAGCCAACACACCACAAAAATCCACTTCCAGCAGCTTTTTGGGGAACTATGCCACCATGTGGACAATTTCTGTTCATAATGTCCCCTGTGAAGGAAACCGGTTCCTCCCACGTCACCAATGTGACGTAACTACACAGTCACAGCTCTCCGATGCCCCCTTTGTCTCTCAGGTCAGTAAGGGAACTGCACCTAGAGCAAATGGCCGCCGGGGAGGATGTCCTGTTACCCACTGGGTATTCTAAGATTCATAATCAGAGTAAAAGCATCAGCCCAAAATTAATCGTATGGTTTAATTGCCTTAAGGGCGCACTAGATAATTACAGAAATATACAGTAAGCTATACAACGGAATTACAGTGGATTTCTAGTCAGAGTAAAATATATCAATAATGGTACAAGGATCATCATTGTCTTGTTCTTCTGTGAGAGAGAGTGTCTCTGCCATGGGCTCTTCAGTTCTTAAACATGCTGGGTTCCTACCCCCTGTGTCAGAGGGTGGGCTAATAATCTCCACCCTTCAGCTCCCTGCAGAATTTATTCCCAATATCTAAGAAAGGGGGTAACTTTCTCCAGGATGATCGGATCAGGACGCGAGAGATACCAGTGAATACGGTTTGTTTTGCCTGTAAACATGGCCCCATTGGGTCGCTGTGGTGGGCCAATCTCTATATCTCAGGTTCCAGAGCCCTCATCGACTCGGGAGTCGCACTGTCAGATGCGCAATTTCTGCAGGGTCACGTGGATATTTTTATGAGTCTGTACCTCGAAAGCTGTGCTCATAATCCATAATCCTAGGATGGAGTCGGAGTGGCTGGGAGAGACAATGGATGTGTATTTCTGTGTCCAGCTGACAGGTATAATCTAATTGAAGCCATCAGGCACCTCCAGGCCTCATGCTGGCGTGGCTCCTTACTCAAGCTTTGAAGTCCTGTTTTGGCCTTATCTCCTTATCATACTAAAAGACCTTGCTATTCAATATTGGAGCACTGAATCCTGTTTTCTCCAATATGCTTACAGGAATGGGGGGTAGGAACTGTTAGCTGCCTGTGACTCTGTGAACTCAGACAAAATGGCACCTGGGACAGGCCAAGCTCAGACATGAGGCGAGCATTATGCCTCATTTCCAAGATGGCGGCTGTTCCTTCATCACACCTCTCTGCTTTAGAGGGCGCTAGGGGGTATCACATTCCTGTGTTCCCCCATGTGCCCTTCTGCACCTTCTCCTTGCCGGGACAACCCATCAGCGCTACCATGGCCCCTGCCTCTTTTGTGGCGAATGGTGAAGTGATACTGCTGGAGAGCGAGGCTCCAGCGTAGCAACCTCCCATTCATCCCAGAGACCGTGTGTAACCAGCTGAATCGGTTGTGGTCTGTTTCCATGGTGAATTGGCGTCCATACAAGTATGGCTGCAGATGCTGCAGGGCCCACACAATTGCCAGACATTCCTTCTCCTTCATGGAATAGGCCACTTCTCTCAGCAGGAGCTTCCAGCTCAGGTACAAAACGGGGTGTTCATGGCCCGTAGTGTCGACCTGGCTGAGCACAGCACCGAGGCCGAAGTGGCATTGGTCTGCACTACTAACGGCCGCGTGAAGTCGGCTGCCTGTAATACAGGAGAGCTAGAAAGGGTGGTCTTGAGCACCTGGAAAGCTGTCTCGCAGGCGACTGTCCAGTCGACTGCGACGGGCAGCTTCTTCTTGGGGAGGTCCGTCAGGGGCTTGGCCAGGGCACTATAGTGTGGAACAAACCTCCTATAGTGCCCGGCAGTCCCCAAGAAGGACATCACCTGCTTCTTGGTCCTGGGGGTGGGCCAGGATGCGATGGCATCCACCTTCCCGGGCTCTGGCTTCAGAGCTCCCCCATCTACCCGGTGTCCCAGGCAGTGGACCTCACTCATACCCAGCTGGCATTTTTCCGGCTTAATGGTCAAGCCTGCTCGCTGGATCCGCCCGAGCACCTGCGCCAAGTGCTCTAGGTGACCCTCCCAGGTGGGACTGAAGATGGCAATGTCATCCAGGTACGCGGTCACATACCCTTCCAGTCCTTGGAGCAGCGTGTTGACTATCCGCTGAAAAGTGGCAGGGGCATTCTTCATGCCGAAGGGCATCACCGTGGACTCGTACAGTCCGAATGGGGTGATAAAGGCAGAGCATTCCCGTGCCCCAGGGGTCAGGGGAATCTGCCAATATCCCTGCTCAGATCCATGATGGTCAGGTACTTGGCCCTGGCCAGCTGATCGAGCAGGTCATCGATGTGCGGCATTGGGTACACATCGGTGACCGTCACAGCGTTGAACCCCCAGTAGTCCACGCAGAACCACGTAGTTCGGTCCATTTTAGGGACGAGGACTACAGGCGAAGCCCACGCGCTGTTGGACGCTTGGATCACCCTCAACTTCAGCATCTCGTCTATCTCTTGGCGCATGTGCTGCTGCACCTCAAGAGAGACCAGATATGCTGAACGCCGGATCGGGGGGTGATTGCCGGTGTCCACGTCATGGACGGCTGTCTCAGTCCTTCTGGGCAGGCTGCTGAACAACCTCGATGGATCCACCTGCCTTGGCTTGGGTGAGCAGATCCAGGAGGGTTTCTGCCTCTTCTTCCTCGGGAAGGTTGCACACTGGGTGGGCACAAGCCTCCCACTCATGATGGGCCTTCATCATGTTCACGTGGAAGGCCTTCCTCCTTCCACGGGCGTGGTCCAGGGAGACCAGATATGTGACAGCGTTGAGCTGCTGGTGCACGAGGTATGGACCCTCCCAGGCCGCCTGAAGCTTGTTTTGTGGTATGGGGACCAGCATCCACACCTTTTGACCCACCTGGTAGGTCCTCTCACAAGCATTCTGGTCGTACCACCGCTTCTGGTCAGCCTGGGCTTGGGCTATATTGTCATGCACCAGCCGTGTCAAGGCCATCATTCGGTCCGGGAAGCGCACGACATACTCAATGACCGACACTCCAGGGGTGGCCAAATCCCTTCCCATTCTTTCGTCACCAGAGCAGGAGCCCATACAGGAGCTCAAAGGGGGAGAACCCCGTTGAGGCCTGTGGGACCTCTGGGTAGGCAAACAGCAGGTGTAGGAGATACCGCTCCCAGTCCCTCCCGTGGGAGTCGACCAACATCTTCAGCATCTGCTTTAAGGTGCCATTGAACCGCTCACACAGGCTATTGGTCTGTGGGTGATACGGGCTGGCTACCAGATGTTGCACCTGTATCGGCTTACAGAGAGACTCCATCAGCTGCGACATGAACTGGGTCCCTCGGTCGGTGGGCATTTCCTGGGGATACCCCACTCTGGAGAAAATCTCCAGTAAGGCAGTGACCACTTTATCGGCCTGAATGGATGACAAAGCTACCACCTCCGGGTACCGGGTGGCATAGTCCACTACCGTTAGTATGAAGCATTTCCCGGAGCGGCTGGGAGTGGACAGAGGTCCAATGAGATCCACAGCCACCCTCAAGAAAGGCCCTTCGATGATGGGCAAATTTACCAGTGGGGTTTTGGGGCGCCGCCCCGCCTTCCACACCCTCTGACACGTGTCACATGAGCGGCATTAGGCAGTCACCTCGGTCCTCATTCCAGGCCAGTAGAAATGCTGAGCTAGCCTGGCCCTGGTTTTAGCGATCCCTAGGTGTCCGGCCATGGGAATCTCGTGGGCTATCCGCAACAATTCTGCCCTGAACGGATAGGGTACCACTAACTGTCGGTCCCTGGGCCATGCCTCCTGTGAACCCTGCTGGACCGTTACCCGCTACAGCCGTCTCTGGTCCCAGACCACTCGCTCGCGGTCGGACTCCAGGGGAGGCTGTGCCGCCTGATCCTTGAGAGCTTTCAGGCTAGCTTCAGCTTCCAACGCTGCCTGTAATCACTGACTCGATGTGGCAAGGATTGATCAAACTGCCACATCAGCTCCCCAGGATCTGTCTCCTTGCCGCTGTCTGACTCGGCAGCCACTTGGTCGGAGAGGGGGAAACCGTCGGACCTCCACGAGGCTCCTTGGGCTCCAGCGCTCCCACTCCTGGTAACAACGGCCTCGACCGCTGAGACCACAGGTAGCGCCTGCTTCCCCTCGGCCCCTGACCAAGTCACCTGGTCAGGCAGACTTCCCTGGCCTCCTGACATCCCGGATGTGGGGAACTCCTGCCCTGGGGTCTTACCTCGTGGCTCCTCTCTCTGGACGCCCCCTCCCCCCATGGCCTGTTCCTCTTTCTACAGAGGTCCTAGACTCAGCAGGCTGGATTCCCTTAGGGGCCCTACACTGCCCATAGCAGACCCTCCCTCCACCTCTGGGCTCTCCCCCGCAGTCTCCTCACCTGTCCTCACTGTGAGCCCTGTGTGTGTAGTGTCAGTGCATGGCTTACCATCAGGTTTCACTCCCTCCTCCACTGTTGGAGGCACATTCAACACATTAACATTAGCATTCACAGTAGAGTCATGACATTCTTGGGGAGCCGAACTTGGGGGTTCAGTGGCCACATACTGAGACACTAGCCACCTCAAATCGGTCCCAAGCAACACATTGACAGGAATATTTGGCGTTACTCCCACCTCTCGCATTCCCCTCCCGGCTCCCCAGTCCAAAAACACCTTGGCGACGGGCAGCGCCAGTTCATCGCCTCCAATTCCGGAGACGGAAAGGGTTTTCCCAGGTACCAAGTCTTGAGGGGACACCACCTCCGGACGTACCAGGGTTCGTTCAGCGCCTGTGTCCCGCAGTCCCATGACTGCTGAGCGGCCGATGGTGATGGGTTGGTAATTGTCCAGGGACCTCCCACCACCCTCTCCTGCACACAAAACAGTGGGCAGTTTCTGGGACAGGAATGGGGCCTTATGGCGCTGGGGACACGCAGCCTTTAAAGTGTCTCGGCTGGTTGCAATGATGACAACACCTGGGTTCTGTTCCTGGCCTGGAGAGGGCAGCAGGGGGGTACACCCCTTGCACTCTGGGGGCTGGGGGGACCGGGGCAGGATTGGGCTTACCCCCTCTCCAGGTGCTGCTGGCAGGCTTCTTTGGCTCAGGCACCCTGTTGTTGGCATACTCGTCTGCCAGGGCGGCTGTAGCAGAAGCCCCCTTTGGTTAACGGTCACTGAGGAACTACTGGAGGTCCTCTGGGCAGTTCCACAAGAACTGCTCCATGACGAACAGTTCCTGGACCTCCTGGCAGGTGGTGAGCTCTAGACTCGAGGTCCAGTGCTCCGCAGCTCTCAGCAGGGCCCGCATGTGGTCAGTCCAGGCGTCCTTTGAGCCCCACTGCAGGCTCCGGAACTTCCTGCAGTACGACTCCGGGGTGAGGTTGTAGTGCTGGATCAGAGCCCGCTTGATGCTGTTGTAGTCCTGTTCCTCCCCGGCAGGTAAATCCCCCAAAACTTCCAGGGACTTACCCCTCAAATGGGGGGTCAGGTACCTTGCCCACTGATCCAGGGCCAGATAGTGTTGGAGACAGGTTCTCTCAAAGGCCAGCAGAAAGGAATCCAGGTCTCCATCCTTTTCAAGCAAGGGAAAATCCTCTGCCCGGACCTTGGAAGCCTTGGTCTCCGGTGGGGCTGGAGCGTCCATCGGGCGACCGTGCTGAGCCATCTCCCATCGGTGCCGGCGCTCCGCAGCTTCACAGCATTCTGCAGCCTGCAGCACACGTTCTGTATGCTCACGCTCTGCTGCTTTCTCTGCCGCCACCAGGAGTCTGTCATGGGCGGCGTCGTTACCAGCCTTGTGCTGTGCCATAGCCGCTTAGAAAAGGACCTCCGATCTGGACAGACTGGGGTGGGCAGGTGGTGGACAGTCCACTGCGGGACTGAGCACGGGGGTCTGGCTCCATGGCGGGCCCTGGCTGAGCTCCCCCTCGCCTTCATCAGTATCGACCTCCTCATAGACCATAGCATTGGCCTCCCCCTTTGTCTTACTCCTGGTGCATTCCACTAACTTGGGAACCTCTGGTTACTGACACAGCTGCAACCCTGACCTTGCACACAACTTATTATATTTACACTCTCACCGTCTAGTGCTGGGCTGACCTTAAGACCCCAGCAGTGAGAGTTACCGCTGGTAGTCTTTAGGGTCTGGGAGTAGGGGTCCCATGCACACTATTACTCTGATCCCACCGCTGCCACCAATGTGAAGGAAACCGGTTCCTCCCACATCACCAATGTGACGTAACTACACAGTCACAGCTCTCCGGCGCCCCTTTGTCTCTCAGGTCAGTAAGAGAACTGCACCTAGAGTAAATGGCCGCCGGGGAGGATGTCCTGTTACCAACTGGGTATTCTAAGATTCGTAATCAGAGTAAAAGCATCAGCCCAAAATTCATTTTATGGTGTAATTGCCTTAAGGTAATTACAGAAATATACAGTAAGCTATACAACGGAATTACAGTGGATTTGCAGTCAAAGTAAAATATAACAATAATGGTACAAGGCTTAGAGATATTAAGCTGGAGGTCAATTTTACCAGGTTGTAGGTTGCATGTGGATGCCGGGAGCTCTGCAGTCCACAGGTATAAGTATCTTAGTTGCCGGACAGTCTCCAAAGCGCGTGCCGCTGCTCCCTTGGCAGATCTGTCCCCTGTTCCTTCTTAGATCATCATCGTCTTGTTCTTCTGTGAGAGAGAGTGTCTCTGTCATGGGCTCTCAGTTCTTAAACATGCTGGGTTCCTCCCCCGGTGTCAATAATCTCCACCCTTCAGCTCCCTGCAGAATTTATTCCCAATATCTAAGACAGGGGGTAACTTTCTCCAGGATGATTGAATTGGGACATGAGAGGTACCAGTGAATGCGGTTTGTTTTGCCTGTCGTGTGGAGAGCTAACATGGCCCCATTGGGTCGCTGTGGAGGGCCAATCTCTATATCTCAGGTTCCAGAGCCCTCACCAACTCGGGAGTCGCACTGTCAGATGCGCGATTTCCGCAGGGTCACGCGGATATTTTTATGAGTCTGTACCTCGAAAGGTGTGCTCATAATCCATAATCCTAGGATGGAGTTGGAGTGGCTGGGAGAGACAATGGATGTGTATTTCTGTGTCCAGCTGACAAGTATAATCTAATTGAAGCCCCCAGGCACCTCCAGGCCCCATGCTGGTGTGGCTCCTTACTCAAAGCTTTGAAGTCCTGTTTTGGCCTTATCTCCTTATCATACTAAAAGACCTTGCTATTCAACATTGGAGCACTAAATCCTGTTTTCTCCAATATGCTTACAGGGGTGGGGGGTAGGAGCAGTTAGCTGCCTGTGACTGTGAACTCAGACAAAATGGCACCTGGGACAGGCCAAGCTCAGACATGAGGCGAGCATTATGCCCCATATCCAAGATGGTGGCTGTTCCTTCATCACAACCCCTCAGACATTTGTCCATCTATTTGTGAAGCTATGACCTGGTATTACTTTCCAGAATACTAATATGTGGAGATGTATTTCAGCCAAAGAGTGCCTTTTTGTCACCATGAGGCATATTAGTAAAACATGGTGTTTGTTCACCAACTTAACTTTTTACTTAAGTAACTCTAGTCCTGAGACTCCATATGATAATATTTGTGTTGTGGTTGAACACCTTCATTGGAGGCCTGTGAAGGACTGCACCTTAAAACAATGTGGCATGTGTCTGTTGACTCAACTCACAAATGGATACCCAGTGTTAGCACACACAACCAGCTCATCTATTCCACTTCAATGGAAGCAGTATGATGTTGCTTCATGTACTATTCTACATAAAGAAGCATTTTGGAGTACATCTGTGAATATATTCCATAATCATTAGTTTGATTCACATTGCTGCTGGCATGCCCTAACATTTGATGTTTAAGGGTGTTAGGCCATGCTCCTCCCATTCTAGCATGGTTGTGGAGGTCTTGTTAATATTTGCAGGTCAGCACAAAACAAATGCAGCAATGTTTCAACCTACAATTTGAATTGTATGTGTTGCCACCTTGACCTGTATTATTGATGTCACTGTTGCTTGAAGAACAGAACTGTTTTTGGCACAGAATGGTCAGTGGCTTCCTTGAGGCAGTTACCTATTTTAAGTTACTTATGTTGGTTCTTTTCTTTCTCCCATATAGTTTTCTATCGACTGGGCTTTCATATGCAGCATTAGATTTTGGGTTTCTCCTTGGCAAGTCCACCATCTCAGTCACAGTTCGTGCCACATGTGATGACGTACGGAACAAACTCCAACCATCAGGTATGCTGGAGCCAAAGTCACAAGACTGGAAACAAATTGCCAGTGGTTTTATGCACAAATCCAGTTCCCAAACTGCACAAGTGCACTGTGTGGGAAACACATCCATATAAAGAAGACTTCAAACTCAGGGTCCCAATATTATAATTCCAATTCTGTGGCACTGTTGGCCTTGGTTGACAACACATACAAGTTTGTAACTGTTAATATTGGGGCCTATGATAGAACAGGAGATTACAGAATCTTCAATTTTTCCATAATGGGACAGTGGCTTTGGAACAAGGACTTGGGAGTCCCACTCCCACTCTTACCTGGTTCCAGTGGCAATCCAGCTTCTTATGTTGTGATTAAGGGATGATGCTTTTCAACTAACCAGCCCTGTTAAGGTCTGGACCACCATCGCCGAGTCTTCAACTATTATCACCTACACAGACAACGGTTGAATTTGCATTTCCCATTTTTCTGTGCACAAAATGGAGGATACTGATATCTTTCCTTCAATTAAGCAAACAAAATGTGAACACTGTCATTAAGGCATCTGTAATCATCCACAACTACACCAGGATCCACAATTGTCCTGAGGATGTGTGTGATGATGGACACCAAGGTGCCAATCCCAGACCAGACCCCCATGTTGGCACTACATGCCGTCACCCTTCAAATCTTAAAGTTCAGGACATTTTCTACTTATTTTCTGACCAGAGGGATCAACTTTCTGACAAGACTCCTATGTTGCTTTGCCTTAAATGGAATCTGAAGGTCCTCCATGCCCTCCAACCCGCCTCTCTTGGTCTATTTGATGATAAATACCCTGCCTAACAAGCCCTATGTGGTGTTTATCACCTAAATACATTTTTTTTTAAAGTTTTTATAAACTTTGCTTTTCATATGTTAATTAGCCCTTTGACTAGTGGAGTGTTGTTTTCCCCAGACTAGTTGTCCTTCTCAGCATGGTATCACACCTCTGTGGGCATGATAACATGATCTGCAAGACTTGGCATCATCGTCAGCTCTCTGTAAATGTCGCTCGTGTGCGTGGCTTTCTTCGCCCACGTCATTGAGCCTCTGAAGCCAGGTGTACTGTTCCCAGCTTCATAGGCGTACTGCACATGTCCAGAAGTAAAGAAGAAGTCTTAAATAGAGTTTTTAAATCGAGATGTTAAGCAACATGTATTTAAGGACAGAATATCATTTAACCCCTTAGTGACAGAGCCATTTTGCAGCTTAATGACCGGGCCAATTTTTACAATTCTGACCACTGTCACTTTATGAGGTTATAACTCTAGAACGCTTTAACGAATCCAGCTGATTCTGAGATTTTTTTTTCGTGACATATTGTACTTCACGTTAGTGGTAAAAAAATTTTTATCTGACTTGCGCTTATTTATGAAAAAAACGGAAACATGGCGAAAATTTTGAAAATTTAGCAATTTTCAAATTTTCAACTTTTATGCCCTGAAATCAGAGAGATATGTCACACAAATTTCTTAATAAATAACATTTCCCACATGTCTAATTTACATCAGCACAATTTTGGGAACAAAATTTTTTTTTGTTACGAAGTTATAAGGGTTAAAAGTTGACCAGCAATTTCTCATTTTTACAACACCATTTTTTTTTTAGGGACCACCTCACATTTGAAGTCACTTTGAGGGGTCTATATGATAGAAAATACCCAAAATGGACACCATTCTAAAAACTGCACCCCTCATGGTGCTCAAAACCACATTCAAGAAGTTTATTAACCCTTTACGTGCTTCACAGGAACTGAAGCAATGTGGAAGGAAAAAATTAACATTTAACTTTTTTTGCAAAAGCTTTACTTCGGAACCAATTTTTTCTATTTTCACAACTGTTCAAAGAAAAAATGAACCACAAAATTTGTTGTGCAATTTCTCCTGAATACGCCGATACCCCATATGTGGGGGTAAACCACTTTTTGGGCGCACGGCAGAGGTCGCAAGGGAACGAGCGCCGTTTGACTTTTTCAATGCAGAATTGGCTGGACGCCATGTCGCGTTTAGAGAGCCCCTGATGTGCCTAAACAGTGGAAACCCCCCACAAGTGACCCCATTTTGGAAACTAGACCCCTTAAGGAACTTATCTAGATGTGTGGTGAGCACTTTGAACCTCCAAGTGCTTCACAGAAGTTTGTAACGTAGAGCCGTGAAAATAAAAAATCATATTTTTTCCACAAAAACAATCTTTTCACCCCAATTTTTATTTTCCCAAGGGTAACAAGACCCCAAAAGTTTTTGTAAAATTTGTCCTGAGTACGCTGATACCCCATATGTGGGGGTAAACCATTGTTTGGGTGCATGGCAGAGCTTGGAAGGGAAGGAGCACCGTTTGACTTTTTTCAACGCAGAATTGGCTGGACGCCATGTCGCGTTTATAGTGGCCCTGATGTGTCTAAACAGTGGAAACCCCCACAAGTGACCCCATTTTGGAAACTAGACCCCCTAAGGAACTTATCTAGATGTGTGGTGAGCACTTTGAACCTCCAAGTGCTTCACAGAAGTTTTATAACGCCCGGGCGTGAAAATAAAAAATCATATTTTTTCCACAAACCTGATCGTTTAGTCCCCAATTTTTTATTTTCCCAAGGGTAACAGGAGAAATTAGACCACAAAAGTTGTTGTCCAATTTGTCCTGAGTACGCTGATACCCCATATGTGGGGGTAAACCACTGTTTGGGCGCACGGCAGGACTCGGAAGGAAGGGAGCGCCATTTGACTTTTTGAACGCCACTGCGTTTTTGAAGACCCCCTCATGTGCCTAAATAGTGGAAACCCCTCAATTCTAGCTCCAACCCTAACCCCAACACACCCCTAACCCTAATCTCAACCCTAACCCTAATACCAACCCTAATTCCAACCCTAATTCTAACTCTAACCCTAATTGTAACCCTAACCCTAATTGTAACCCTAACCCTAGTTGTAACCCTAACCCTAATTCCAACCCTAACCCTAATTATAACCCTAACCCTAATTATAACCCTAACCCTAAGGCTGGGTTCATATTGCGTTTTACCAGCCCATTCAACACATAGCGTTGACGGGCTGGTAACGGTATAGCATAACGCGATCGCGTTATGCTATACTCACTAGCGCAGAGGAATCAGCGATGATTCATCTGCGCTAGCGGTGACGGAGCCCAGACGCTGCAGGCTGCGTCCGAGGCTCCGTCACTGAATGACGGCACGTCGCAAACGCATGCCGCCTTACGTAAAGCGGCATGCGTCGCGATGCGCCCTCAAATGCGGGTGAATGGCAGCGTTAACGGACTGCGTTACACCGCGTTATACCGCGGTGTAACGCAGTCCGTCTAACGGACTGCCATAACGCAATATGAACCCAGCCTAACCCTAACGCTAATCCCAACCCCAATTATAACCCTAATTATAACCCTAATTATACCCCTAACCCTAACCCTAATGGAAAAATGAAAATAAATAAAATTTCTTTATTTTATTATATGTACCTAACCAAGGGGTGTATAGGGGGGGTTTATGTACTGTTTTTTTTATTTTGATCACTGTGATAGTTTATCACAGTGATCAAAATGTACTTTTAGAGAATGAATGAATATTTTTTTGAATTTGCCGCCAGGCAGATTCGGCGGGCGCACTGCGCATGCGCCCGCCATTTTTTTTTTACTGGAAAAAGACGCCGGCTGAACGGAGGCCAGGGGGAGGACCGGAGGCGAGGGGGAGGATCGGACCGCACCGGGGGGGGATCGGAGGACACGGGACCCCTCTAGGTACAGGGGGGGTGAGATCTGGGGTCCCGGGACACTATTTCTCTCCCCTCTGATGTGCGATCACATCAGAGGGGAGAGAAATTTACAGGCAGGGATCGCAGCATTGATTTCTCTTTTGCGATCGCCAGTATATGGCGATCGCAAAAGAGTGGTGATTGGGGGGGCCCCTATTATGTTCTCTGGGGTCTCGGCTACCCCAGGCAGCCGAGACCCCAGAGAAAATCGCCCATCCCCCCGTCACCTCGCGGCGGGCGCAGCACTCGTGCGCCCGCCATTTTAAAGCATGGCGCCGACACCGGGGGACACCGGAGGGCCCTGGGGCCATGAGGAGGGTTCGGGGGCCACAGTGGGGGTCCCGGGGACCCTTTTTCTCTGTCCTCTGATGTCCGATGACATCAGAGGACAGAGAAATTAAATGGCACTTTTTTTTTTTGTTGCGGTCGCCGTTATAGGGTTAATAACGGCGATCGCAACATCGGTGTCGGTAAAAACCGACCCGATTCATGTTCTCTGGTAGCCGAGACCCCGGAGAAAATGCGCCTCTGGGGGGCGCTATTCACTTTTTCCACAGCGCCGTTAATTAACGGCGCTGTGGTTTAAGTACCCTTAATGACCGCCGTTAAAAGGCGTATCGGCGGTCGTTAAGGGGTTAAAAGAGGCATACTTACTTATTTCCAGTTGCACCTCTCATGTGCTGTCATCAAAACTTGCATACATCTGCTGGTAAACGAGCATCCAGGATGCATCCCTGCCTGTGCAGTTCACATATCCGGAGTCACAAGTGTCTCAGATTGGTCTCGGACAATAAGCAACTCGACATTGATATGTCTTGCCTTTTGACTGATCTCAGTAGGGACGTGTTTTTTTTTTCTTTTTATTGGTTGCCATGACGTTTGTGGAGGCCAACTTCCTGTTCTTGGCTAATGCAAGTTCCTGGCTCTTTGGAGACATGTTCTTATAAATTGCACGCTATTACGGATGGTCTGTGGTCTGTGTGGAGTCCGATTTTTCATCTCACCCATAGATTTGCATTGGGGAGTCTCGTCCAATTTACATGTCCATTCGCAGCATGATGCGATTGTTTTCACACGTCGAATACAGCTGAGAAAAAATACGTTGATCTACACTGCCTCATTGATTAACATTGGTTCGAGTGCAATACCTTTATTATACCAGATTGCAATCATCCGATTTATACGCGAGCCTTAACAATAAGAATTTCCAAGCTGCACTTTGAGTCCCTTCTGGGAAAAAGATTATTTAAAGTGGTTGTCATCATTCTTGTGACAATATCCTTGTATATGTTATTGTGACAAAATAAAAGTTGTTAGAAAATAGGGTTTAATATTTGACTTATTGTTTACTCCTGTTTAAACCCAAACTACTGCAACATTCCAAAAGACAATAAAGTAAAATGTTTTATATCAGAAATAATTTAAATGTGCATGTAAATATTTCAGCACTGTCTAAATACAGTAAATATTTTATGTAGAAAAGTTCATGTATAACACATTATTAATAGGCTACCTCAGTAAGGTCTTCTTTTTCGAGTAGAACCCTGAATATTCAAAAACCAAATTAAAAAACATATATATAATACATATATGAATAATAGCATGGGCAGTCAGGCCAAACTAAGAACACCAAGATTATTAACAGAATGGGTCGTATGCAATACCAAGATAGGTTACTAAAATTGGGGTTATTTAGTTTGGAAATCGAATGCTCAGGGGAAATCTTTTTACAATGTACAAATATATGAGTGGACGATACAAATCATCCTAATGATCTTTTTTTTTTTAAAGTTAAAGGTAAACTTAAAGCCATCTGTAAGGAAAAGGTTGTCGCCATTTTGTATAGGGCCTGTACCAGCCTCCATTTTGTCAGTTCACACAGCCACAGACTTTTAGCTACACATTGCCTATTAGCATATCCAGTACAACAGGTTTTGATGCCCACTAGGAATCAATAGGCCTTTACATGCTAATTAGTCTAGGCCAGTGACTGAATGAGATGTTCAGTCGTATGGTAAATAGCCCAAGCTCAGGCATTGTTTCCTGTTCCATATGAATTGCAGGCCAATTAATATGCGTGCTTCAAAGCAATGGGGATGGGCCTAGCAGGTCTAAAAAACTAGCCATGACCAGGCTGCTGGTCATTCCATTTCACACACAGAAGCCAAGAAGATGGTCTAGGAAAGACCAAGGGACTATTCAGGAACGGAAGACTGTACCTGGGAATGGCAGAGCCAAGGCCTTCCCAAGACCATAATACCCGGTAATATTGATCCATAGCTTATACCTTTAAGCCTTATACATTATTGTTGTATTTTTACTCTGACTGCCATTCCATTGTAATTACGTTGTATAGTTTTACTGTATATTTCTGTAATTATCTAGTGCGCCCTTAAGGCAAATTAAACCATAAAATTAATCTTGGGCTGATGCTTTTACTCTGATCATGAATCTTAGAATACCCAGTGGGTAGCAGGACACCTTCCCCGGCGGCCATTTGCTCTAGGTGCAGTTCTCTTACTGACCTGAGAGACAAAGGGGGGCGCCGGAAAGCTGTACCTGTGGAGTTACGTCCCATTGGTGACGTGGGAGGAAAGGGATCGTCCGTCACATTTGGTAGCGGCGGTGGTATCAGAAGCTGTGATACCCGGGCTACCGTGTGGCGGCCGGCTGAGTTCCTCACAAATTGGTGGCAGCGGTGGGATCAGAGTAATAGTGTGCGTGGGACCCCTACTCCCAGACACTAGAGACTACCAGCAGTACTTTCACTGCTGGGGTCTTAAGGTCAGCCCAGCACTAGACGGTCAGAGTGTAAATATAACAAGTTGTGTGCAAGGTCAGGGTTGCAGCTGTGTTTCAGTGACCAAAGGTTCCCAAGATGGCGGAAGGCACCAGGAGTAGGGCAAAGGGGGAGGCCAATGCTGTGGTCTATGATGAGTTCGATACCGATGGAGGCGAGGGGGAGCTCAGCCAGGGCTCCCCAAGGAGCCCGACCCCCGTGCTCAGTCTCACAGTGGACTGCCCACCCCCTGCCCGTCCCAGCCTGTCCAGATCGGAGACCCTCTTCCAAGCGGCTATGGCGCAGCTCGAGGCTGGTAATGACGCCGCCTATGAAAGACTCCTGGTGGCGGCAGAGACAGCAGCAGAGCGTGAGCGAGCAGAACGCCGTGAAGCTGCGGAGCGTGAGCAAGCAGCGGCAGAGAGAGCAGCGGAGCGGGAGCATGCAGCGGCAGAGAGAGCAGCGGAGCGCCGGCACCGACTGGAGATGGCTCAGCACGGGCCCCCACTGGATGCACCAGGCCCACTGGAGACAAGGGCTCTCAAGGTCCGGGCGGAGGACTTTCCCTTGCTTGAAAAGGATGGAGACCTGGATTCCTTTTTGATGGCTTTTGAGAGGACATGCCTCCAACATCATCTGGCCCTGGATCAGTGGGCAAGGTACCTGACCCCCCGTTTGAGGGGTAAGTCCCTGGAAGTTTTGGGGGACTTACCTGCCGGGGAGGAGCAGGACTACAACAGCATCAAGCGGGCCCTGATCCAGCACTACAACCTCACCCCGGAGTCGTACCGCAGGAAGTTCAGGAGCCTGCAGCGGGGTTCAAAGGACACCTGGACCGACCACATGCGGGCCCTGTTGAGAGCTGCGGAGCACTGGACCTCGGGTCTAGAGCTCACTACCCGCCAGGAGGTCCAGGAACTGTTTGTCGTGGAGCAATTTTTGTGGAACTGCCCAGAGGACCTCCAGCAGTTCCTCCGTGACCGGAAACCAAAGGGGGCTTCTGCTACAGCTGCCCTGGCAGACGAGTATGCCAACAACAGGGCGCCGGAGCCAAAGAAGCCTGCCAGCAGCACCTGGAGAGGGGGTAAGCCCAATCCTGCCCCAGCCCCATATCCAGCCCCCAGAGTGCAAGGGGCGTACCCCCTGCTGCCCTCTCCAGGCCAGGAACAGACCCCAGACGTTGCCATAATTGCAATCAGCCAGGACACTTTAAGGCTGCATGTCCCCAGCGCCAGAAGGCCCCATCCCTGTCCCAGAAACCGTCCACTGTTTTGTGTGTGGGAGGGGGTGGTGGGAGGTCCCTAGACAATTACCAACCCGTCACCATCGGCCGCTCAGCGGTCATGGGACTGCGGGACACAGGCGCTGAACGAACCTGGTACGCCCTGAGGTGGTGTCCCCTCAAGACTTGGTACCTGGGAAAACCCTTTCCGTCTCCGGAATTGGAGGCGTTGAACCGGCGCTGCCCGTTGCCAAGGTGTATTTGGATTGGGGTGCCGGGAGGGGGATGCGGGAGGTGGGAGTAACGCCGAATATTCCTGCAAATGTGTTGCTTGGGACCGATTTGGGGCGGCTAGTGTCCCAGTATGTGGCCACTGAACCCCCAAGTCCGGCTCCCCAAGAATGTCATGACTCTACTGTGAATGCTAATGTTAATGTATTGAATGTGCCTCCAACAGTGGAGGAGGGAGTGAAACCTGATGGTAAGCCATGCACTGACACTACACACACAGGGCTCACAGTGAGGACAGGTGAGGAGGCTGTAGGGGAGAGCTCAGAGGTGGAGGGAGGGGCTGCTATGGGCAGTGTAGGGCCCCTAAGTGAATCCAGCCTGCTGAGTCTAGAGCCCTGCAGGAAGAGGAACAGGCCATGGGGGGAGGGGGTGTCCCGGGAGAGGAGCCACCAGGTAGGACCCCAGGTCAGGAGTTCCCCACATCCGGGATGTCAGGAAGTCAGGGAAGTCTGCCTGACCCGGCGACTTGGTCAGAGGAGGAGGGAAAGCAGGCGCTACCCGTGGTCTCAGCGGTCGTGGCCGCTGTTACCAGGAGTGGGAGCGCTGAAGCCCAAGGAGCCTCGCGGAGGTCCGACGGTTTCCCCCTCTCTGACCAAGTGGCTGCCGAGTCAGACAGTAGCCAGGAGACAGATCCCGGGGAACTGACAGAGGACAGGGCAGTTTCGTCAATTCTTGCCATATCTAGTCAGGGATTTCAGGCAGCGTTGGAAGCTGACCCTAGCCTGAAGACTCTCAAGGAACAGGCGGCACAGCCTCCCCTGGAGTCCGACCGCGAGCGAGTGGTCTGGGACCAGGGACGGCTGTACCGGGTAACGGTCCAGCAGGGTTCACCGGAGGCGTGGCCCAGGGACCGACAGTTAGTGGTGCCCCATCCGTTCAGGGCGGGATTGTTGCGGATCGCACACGAGATTCCAATGGCCGGACACTTAGGGATCACTAAAACCAGGGCCAGGCTAGCTCAGCATTTCTACTGGCCTGGAATGAGGACCGAGGTGATAGCCTACTGCCGTTCATGTGACACCTGTCAGAGGGTGGGGAAGGCGGGGCCGCGCCCCAAAGCCCCACTGGTAACTCTGCCCATCATCGAAGAGCCTTTCTCGAGGGTGGCTGTGGATCTCATTGGACCTCTGTCCACTCCCAGCCGCTCCGGGAAATGCTTCATACTAACGGTAGTGGACTATGCCACCCGGTACCCGGAGGCGGTAGCTTTGTCGTCCATTCGGGCCGACAAAGTGGCCACTGCCTTACTGGAGATTTTCTCCAGAGTGGGATTTCCCAAGGAAATGCTCACCGACTGAGGGACCCAGTTCATGTCGCAGCTGATGGAGTCTCTCTGTAAGCAGGTACAGGTGCAACATCTGGTGGCCAGCCCGTATCACCCACAGACCAATGGCTTGTGTGAGCGGTTCAATGGCACCTTAAAGCAGATGCTGAGGATGTTGGTCGACTCCCACGGGAGAGACTGGGAGCGGTATCTCCCACACCTGCTGTTTGCCTACCGGGAGGTTCCACAGGCCTCAACGGGGTTCTCCCCCTTTGAGCTCCTGTACGGGCGACGTGTACGGGGGCCCCTTGCTCTGGTGAAGGAAGCATGGGAAGGGGATTTAGCCACCCCTGGAGTGTCGGTCATTGAGTATGTCGTGCGCTTCCGGGACCGAATGATAGCCTTGACACGGCTGGTGCATGACAATATGGCCCAAGCTCAGGCTGACCAGAAGCGATGGTACGACCAGAATGCTTGTGAGCGGACCTACCAGGTGGGTCAAAAGGTGTGGGTACTGGTCCCCGTACCACAAAACAAGCTTCAGGCGGCCTGGGAGGGTCCATACCTCGTGCACGAGCAGCTCAACGTCGGCACCTACCTGGTCACCCTGGACCACGCCCGTGGAAGGAGGAAGGCCTTCCATGTGAACATGATGAAGGCCCATCATGAGCGGGAGGCTTATGCTCACCCAGTGTGCAACCTTCCAGAGGAAGGAGAGGCAGAAACCCTCCTCGATCTGCTCACCCAAGCCAAGGCGGGTGGATCCATCGAGGATGTGGGGGTTGGCCACCAGCTCTCGGAGGACCAACGTTCCCAGCTGGGGGCCACCCTACACCCCTTCCGGGAGCTGTTCAGCAGCCTGCCCGGAAGGACTGAGGCAGCAGTCCATGACGTGGACACTGGTAACCACCCCCCAATCCGGCGTTCAGCATATCGGGTCTCTCTTGAGGTGCAGCAGCAGATGCGCCAAGAGATAGACGAGATGCTGAGGCTGGGGGTGATCCAAGCGTCCAACAGCGCGTGGGCTTCGCCTGTAGTCCTCGTCCCTAAAAAGGACCGAACTACGCGGTTCTGCGTGGACTACAGGGGGCTCAACGCTGTGTCGGTCACCGATGCGTACCCAATGCCGCGCATCGATGACCTGCTCGACCAGCTGGCCGGGGCCAAGTACCTGACCATCATGGATCTGAGCAGGGGGTATTGGCAGATTCCCCTGACCCCTAGGGCACGGGAACGCTCTGCCTTTATCACCCCATTCGGACTGTACGAGTCCACGGTGATGCCCTTCGGCATGAAGAATGCCCCTGCCACTTTTCAGCGGATGGTCAACACGCTGCTCGAGGGACTGGAAGGGTATGCGACCGCGTACCTGGATGACATTGCCATCTTCAGTCCCACCTGGGAGGATCACCTAGAGCACCTGGCGCAGGTGCTCGGGCGGATCCAGCGAGCAGGCTTGACCATTAAGCCAGAAAAATGCCAGCTGGGTATGAGTGAGGTCCACTACCTGGGACACCGGGTAGGTGGGTGCAACCTTCCCGAGGGGAAGGGAGAGGCAGGAAAAACCCCCCTCGATCTGCTCAACCCCAAACCAAAGGGGGGGTGGATCCATCGGGATGTGGGGGTTGGGCCCCCAGCTCTCGGAGGACCAACGTTCCCAGCTGGGGGGGCCCCCCTACACCCCCTTCCCGGGGGCTGTTCAGCAGGGCCCGCCCGGAAGGATGAGGCAGCAGTCCAAGACGTGGACATGGTAACCACCCCCCAATCCGGGGTTCAGATATTGGGTCTTTTCTTGAGGTGAGCAGCAGATGGCCAAGAGATAGGGCGGGGATGTGAGGTGGGGGTGGTTCCCAAA
>JARQOD010000006.1:175050002-175199933 GCA_033576555.1 Oophaga sylvatica
GGGTGGATCCATCGAGGATGTGGGGGTTGGCCACCAGCTCTCGGAGGACCAACGTTCCCAGCTGGGGGCCACCCTACACCCCTTCCGGGAGCTGTTCAGCAGCCTGCCCGGAAGGACTGAGGCAGCAGTCCATGACGTGGACACTGGTAACCACCCCCCAATCCGCGTTCAGCATATCGGGTCTCTCTTGAGGTGCAGCAGCAGATGCGCCAAGAGATAGACGAGATGCTGAGGCTGGGGGTGATCCAAGCGTCCAACAGCGCGTGGGCTTCGCCTGTAGTCCTCGTCCCTAAAAAGGACCGAACTACGCGGTTCTGCGTGGACTACAGGGGGCTCAACGCTGTGTCGGTCACCGATGCGTACCCAATGCCGCGCATCGATGACCTGCTCGACCAGCTGGCCGGGGCCAAGTACCTGACCATCATGGATCTGAGCAGGGGTATTGGCAGATTCCCCTGACCCCTAGGGCACGGGAACGCTCTGCCTTTATCACCCCATTCGGACTGTACGAGTCCACGGTGATGCCCTTCGGCATGAAGAATGCCCCTGCCACTTTTCAGCGGATGGTCAACACGCTGCTCGAGGGACTGGAAGGGTATGCGACCGCGTACCTGGATGACATTGCCATCTTCAGTCCCACCTGGGAGGATCACCTAGAGCACCTGGCGCAGGTGCTCGGGCGGATCCAGCGAGCAGGCTTGACCATTAAGCCAGAAAAATGCCAGCTGGGTATGAGTGAGGTCCACTACCTGGGACACCGGGTAGGTGGGGGAGCTCTGAAGCCAGAGCCCGGGAAGGTGGATGCCATCGCATCCTGGCCCACCCCCAGGACCAAGAAGCAGGTGATGTTCTTTTTGGGTACGGCTGGGTACTATAGGAGGTTTGTTCCGCACTATAGTGCCCTGGCCAAGCCCCTAACGGACCTCACCAAGAAAAGGCTGCCCGTCGCAGTCGACTGGACAGTCGCCTGTGAGACAGCTTTCCAGGCGCTCAAGACCGCCCTTTCTAGTTCTCCTGTACTACAGGCAGCCGACTTCACGCGGCCATTCTTAGTGCAGACCGACGCCAGCGACTTCGGCCTCGGTGCTGTGCTCAGCCAGGTTGACACTACGGGCCATGAACACCCCATTTTGTACCTGAGCAGGAAGCTCCTGCCGAGGGAAGTGGCCTATTCCACGATGGAGAAGGAATGTCTGGCAATTGTGTGGGCCCTGCAGCGTCTGCAGCCATACTTGTACGGACGCCAATTCACCGTGGAAACAGACCACAACCCCCTCAGCTGGTTACACACGGTCTCTGGGACGAATGGGAGGTTGCTACGCTGGAGCCTCGCTCTCCAACAGTACCATTTCACCATTCGCCACAAAAAGGGCAGTGACCATGGTAACGCTGATGGGTTGTCCCGGCAAGGAGAGGGTGCGGTAGGGCGCACGGGGGAACACAGGAATGTGATACCCCCTAGCGCCCTCAAAAGCAGGGAGGTGTAAGGAAAAGGTTGTCGCCATTTTGTATAGGGCCTGTACCAGCCTCCATTTTGTCAGTTCACACAGCCACAGACTTTTAGCTACACATTGCCTATTAGCATATCCAGTACGACAGGTTTTGATGCCCACTAGGAATCAATAGGCCTTTACATGCTAATTAGTCTAGGCCAGTGACTGAATGAGATGTTCAGTCGTATGGTAAATAGCCCAAGCTCAGGCATTGTTTCCTGTTCCATATGAATTGCAGGCCAATTAATATGCGTGCTTCAAAGCAATGGGGATGGGCCTAGCAGGTCTAAAAAACTAGCCATGACCAGGCTGCTGGTCATTCCATTTCACACACAGAAGCCAAGAAGATGGTCTAGGAAAGACCAAGGGACTATT
The DNA here is from genome assembly GCA_033576555.1 of Oophaga sylvatica. NCBI lineage: Eukaryota > Metazoa > Chordata > Amphibia > Anura > Dendrobatidae > Oophaga > Oophaga sylvatica. Next base: position 175,051,871 of record JARQOD010000006.1, read on the forward strand.
CAGGAACGGAAGACTGTACCTGGGAATGGCAGAGCCAAGGCCTTCCCAAGACCATAATACCCGGTAATATTGATCCATAGCTTATACCTTTAAGCCTTATACATTATTGTTGTATTTTTACTCTGACTGCCATTCCATTGTAATTACGTTGTATAGTTTTACTGTATATTTCTGTAATTATCTAGTGCGCCCTTAAGGCAAATTAAACCATAAAATTAATCTTGGGCTGATGCTTTTACTCTGATCATGAATCTTAGAATACCCAGTGGGTAGCAGGACACCTTCCCCGGCGGCCATTTGCTCTAGGTGCAGTTCTCTTACTGACCTGAGAGACAAAGGGGGGCGCCGGAAAGCTGTACCTGTGGAGTTACGTCCCATTGGTGACGTGGGAGGAAAGGGATCGTCCGTCACATTTGGTAGCGGCGGTGGTATCAGAAGCTGTGATACCCGGGCTACCGTGTGGCGGCCGGCTGAGTTCCTCACACCATCAAATTTATCCTATAGTCTAAAATCTTCTTACATCTAGGTCTACAACCATGAAAAGGGGGCATCCTCTACATCTAGAGCATGGGTGGGGAATCTTTTTTTTGCCAAGGGCCATTTGGAAATTTATTCCATCCTTCAGGGACCGTACAAATCACATGCGATCTCCGGCCACAAAGTACGTCCTGACACTGGCACTGGTGTCAGAACGTAATCTGTCATTGCATGCACCTCAATGCTAAGTGGTGAACATTGCATGCACGTGCTGTCAAAGCAGGAAGAAATTATTGGGTTGGCGGCAGAAATCTGCCCGGCAGGCTGGATTAAAGGTCATCAAGGGTGCGCCACGTGCCCGAGGTTCCCCACCCATTGGAAAGAAGGTTTAATTATCACTCACAGATGGAAATTTATTACAGTTCAAACAGAAATTATGGAACTCTCTCCCACAAGATGTTGAAATATTTAGTTCATTAAGCAAGTTCAAGGAGGACCTAGAAGCCTTTTTTTTTTAAGGAAAATTTTTGTTAACATTTCCAGGTTTACAAATATATATTAACTATATGTACAACGAAAGCAGAACAATAAGTGATTGATTTGCCTACAAAAAAATCCTTTTGTATATAATTATTTAATTATGGTGCAATGGGACAATAAAGTAAACTTCAACTGAGCACCATTAACAACAATTGCCCATGTTTCTTCCCCTGCTCCTTCAAGGAAATTACAGTGAATTTTTTAATATTGAGCTGCGAAAATGAAAAATAAATTTTCCTGCAAAAATGATGCTTTAGCCCCAAATTTTTCATGTTTACAAGGGTAACAGGAGAAAATAGACCACATAATTTGTTGAGCAAGTTCTCTTGACTATACAGATATCCTATATGCGGTCGAAAACTACTATTTAGGCGCATTGCAGGGCTTGGAAGGGAAGGAGCACCATTTGACATAAGGAGCATTTTATTCGCTAGAATAGATAGTGGACGCCACGTCGCGTTTGCAGAGCCCCTGACGTGCCTAAACAGTGAAAACCCCGCACAAGTGACCCTATTCAGTAAACTACAACCCCTCAAGGAACTGATCTAGAGGTGTGGTGAGTACCTTCAATGCACAGGTGCTTCACAGAATTTTATAACGCTGAGCCGTGAAAATTAAAAAAATAAATTTTTCTCTCAAAAATGTTGCTTTAGCCACAATTATTTTGTTTTCACAAGGGTAACAGGAAAAAGTGTTACATACAATTTGTGGTGCAATTTTTCCCTAGTAACCCAATTCCTCATATGTGGCAGTAAACTCCTGTTTGGACACACAACAGGGCTCGGAAGGGAAGGATTGCCAATTGTATTCTGGAGCGCAATTTTGGATGGAATAGATTGTGGATGTTATGTCACATTTCAAGAGTTCCTAACATTCCAAAACAGCAGAAACCTGACCCCATTTTGGAAAACTACACCTCTGGAAGAATTCATCTAGGGGTGTAGTGAGCATTTTTACTCCTCAGGCAATTCACAGAATTCTAAAACATTGTGCAGAGTAAATGGAAAATTACCATTTTTTTCTACTATAATGTTGGTTTGGCTCCAAGTTTTCAATTTTCAAAAGGGCTAATAAAAGAAAATAAATAGTACAATTTGTTCTGCAAGTTATCTCGAGTGCACCAATACCTCATACAGTGGAGAAAGTAAGCATTTGATACACAGCCAATTTTGCAAATTTTTCCACTTACAAAGAATGTATGTAGTGTAGTGTAGTGTGTAGTGTAGTGTAATATAGTGAATAGTGTTGAGCGATACGATACTGCAAATATCGGGTATCGGCCGATATTAGCTGTATCGGGCTTTCGATTCCGAGTACCGATATTTTCGTCATATCGGATACCGGAATCGGATTTGTCACTGTCACTGTGAGTGTCCGTCGGTCGGGTCTGTCAGGAGTCAGCGGCACTTACCTGGCAGAAGATCTCCGGCGGTCACGTCCTGGACTGCTTGATGGCCGCCATTATCTTCTCCCTGGCGGTCACATGCAGTTTTTCGCGATAACTGCAGTGACTGCAGGGTAATCCCGGCCGTAAACCAGTCCGATGACGTCACCGCCGGGGAAGCAGGTAATCAGCTGTGCTGCGCCGGGATGACAGGCTCTGCCTGTCATTCTGTTGTAGCAGAGCTGGATCGTCGTGGGACACTCGTTACTATGGACTGCGTCGGACAGGTGGTATACTGCTGTTTTTTTTTTTCATTTTTTTACAGGAGATCGATGGCGTCGCAGGATGAGACTGTAATAAAAGTAATGAAAACTGTGTTGTTTTTTTTATTAAATTAAAAAACTTTTTTATGAACATTCACCCGTCCGGGTACATCAACAATTTAACTATTTACATACAGGGACCCTGTCCGGGTTATTTATAATTCTTTGGCAGGGGTGTTCCAGGTACCACCTGGTACTCTTCTGATGCTTGCCAAACATCCGAGAAACCAAGGACCACCAGGACCTGATGACGTCGTGTGGTCTGTACAGTCAAGTCGTGACCCGCTATCTGTGTCTGTGTGGCCACCTCTTTCATCTCCCTCCGGGTCTGGAGCCCTATGTCCCAGACTGTACGAACCCCAGGGGGCCTAACAGGCGCCGGGTACGGGCCAGCTATCATTATCATGTCCATAGCTGGGGCTGCTGAGGAGACCACTGAGGGAGGCTGGGGAGATTTACGGCGTGGGGTGGGCACTTGTGCAGAGGCCTGGATGTGGGAGGCTGAAGGCTCCGAGGGTCTCACAGGTTCCTGACACTCTGGGGAGTAGGGGTCGCACCTGGTAACATTTAGGGCGTACCATCCATTGTAACCCCAGTGTCGGGTGTAAGTCACCAAGTCTCCTGGCAACAGGTCCCTCCCCGGGTGTCCTTCTGGGAGGTGAGTCTCCACGTCCCGCCGGGTCACAAACACTTCTAAATAAAGTCCAGGCTCCTGGATGAAGCCCCAACCACCTTTTAACTTAAAGTTCCGTACTGCACCCTTACGCCGCGGCTCCCACAGGGTTCCTTTATCTTTTCTCATCCGGTCCTTATCTGCCCGGTCCTTCTCCAGGTGACGTTGCCGAAGCTTTTGGGATTCTCGCTGCTCCCTTTGTCGCTCTGCTTCCCGCTCCCGACGTCTCCACTCTTCCTCCTGACGCCGGTTGTAATTCTCCTCCACCAGCATCTCCATGTCTCCACCATCAAACTGCAGCTTACGATGTCCGGTTTGCGGCAGCTCTCCTGGCGCCCGACAGTCCTGGCGGCGCTCACCTGCGGAGGAAGCAGCCGGCTCTGGAACAGATGACAGTCGGGGCTCCGGTACAGACAGGTAGACCTCTGGTGCCTGCGCGGCCTCCTCCATGAGGACGGGTGTCGCTTCTTCTGTCTCAGCGACGGGGGCAGACAGCGGGATCTGGGGTGCTGCCGGTGCGACGTTTTTTGCAGGAACGGGTGCCTCCACTGCGACAACGTCAACTGGATCACATTGCAAGGGCTGGGATGCCCGCACGGACTCCTCTACTAGAACGGGTGCCTCACCTTCCGGTACAGACACTTCAGGTAAGAGGGATTGGCGCCGCTCCAAGTTTAGTTTTAGGGCACGCCAGCTGGCTTCCATCTTGGCGACCTCCTCCCGGTGCCGGGCCAGGCCTCTTAGGGTATCCTCCACTTCTTGCAGCGTAGGAGGGTTCCCAGGCCGGGTGCCCAACGGTGGTTCCGTGGCGATCGGGTCGCTTCCGTGGGGGGAGAGCTCTGACTGCTCCATCCCTTCACACTTCTGCTCGTGTCCATTAGCCATCTCTGCCAAGTCACATGTGTCATTAGCATCTGGAGAGGGCCCCTCTTTTGTAGTGAGGCGGGACCTTCGTGTTAGTTTCCGCACACTGAGGAGGATGAGGAGGCGGAACTGAAGAGCTGTGGGGCACGATCTTACATTGCAGTAACATTTAGAGTGGTCGGCCATCGTTTTCGCGCCACTGAGTGAGTGTACACCCACGAAGAGCACGCCCTTCTTCTTCACCAGTGCCTCGTCGTGACGCAGATATGGCGGAAAAATGGCAAATACATTCTCTGATGATTTTAGCAATTCTCAAGCACAAAACCAGTTCAGTTCAGGCACACAGGACTCGCTTATAGCGAGCTACAGAATCCTGTTCGTGACGCCCAAGTTGAGTCGCACAGAGCCAGAGGTTTTGGGGGTACTCGGCACCGAGCCCGTTGACTTCTATGGGGTATGTCACGGCTTTACCCGGCAATTGAATCAGAGTCTATTTTACTATGTAGAAGTGTATAAACTATAAATATATGTATATATATATATATATGTCACAATGACATGTATATATATATATATGTATTCTATGTGTTATATTTTGTGTTTACAGCGAAAGAAAGGGTTTTTTTTGTTGCGATATTTTGTTCCCATAGACTTACATGGGACTTCCGGTATCGGAATCGGATATCGACGATATTTAGTGATATCGGTGATACCATTCCGATCCGATATTTTTAGATATCGAGCAGTATCGCTCAACACTAATAGTGAATTGTGTGCTCGTTACTTGTCGAATATTTTTTTTAATGCTCGAGCGGGAGCTCCAGTCCTCACCCCACATGTTTGGTGCTTTTTAGACCACAAATTAACATGTGGGGATTGCCTGCCAGTCACTGTAATGTTGTAGCAATCTTGGTTGTGGCATTACTGTGATTGGCTAGCCACATTGCATCATCAGGTCTATATAAGACCCGTGACACTATACTCATCACACTGTACCCCGGAAACAGGCAGAGTAGGGTGAGGTGCTGATGAGAGAGGGACAGAATTGTAGCTGTGTATTAGCCAGGGATTCAACCAAAATAATATTTATTTTAAGTACAACAGCAGCCCTTCTTAGGGCTAATTATAATAAATAGTAATACTGCTGTTAGCAGCACTTAGGGAGAGATTGTGCTGAAGGGATTGTATAGGACCGGAGAGGGTGAATTGTACATCCTTTATTCTACATACTGCAACTGATGCCAAAACCCCTTCTCAGGGCTAATAATATTCTTATTGCTCTTAATCCTTCAAATTGCTCTGAGCAGGGAAATATTATACACCATTTTTACTGTTGTGCATAAAAAACATAAAGCCAGTCTTGGTTGGATCTCAATAGCATTGCTATATTGATAATGCAGTCTTATACATCCATCTGAGGTGTACAAATTTGTCTGGCTTAGTAATATTGCATTTTTTCCCCATAAACTAGTTTACTTATTAATTGAGAACAGCATATACCGTATTTTTCGGATTATAAGATGCATTTTTTTCCCCCAAGTTTTGGGGGAAAATGAGGTGCATCTTATAATGCATATAAACCTTACTGGTACCATTGCTGCAGGCCGCAGGCTGGGATGAGGGGGTGTCCAGTAGTGCTGCAGGTGCTGGAGGTGCTAAGGGGATGTCCGGTGCTGCAGGAGTGTCCGGGGGTGCTGCTTGGTGCTGCTGGTGTCTCCGGTGCTACGGGTGGGACTCTGCTGTCATTTTGCGAAAGGCCAGTGCCCCCGGCAGTTCCATGGTTTCCTCTCTGATGCACTCCGGGAAAATGGCCACCGGGGGTGGTGCATGCGCAGATGGAGACCTCAGCACCAAGATCTCGGGAGATGAGATTTCAGCGGACACCGGACACCCCTGCAGCACCGGAGACACCTGCAGCAGCACCGGGCAGCACCGCCGGACACAACCACAGTGCTGGACATCTGCAGCAGCATCAGACACCCGCAGCAGCATCAGACACCCACAGAGGCACGCCGCACACCGGAACACCCCCTCAATCCCAGCCTGCGTCCTGCAGCATCACCTCATTCCTGCCTCCTCCAGCAGCGACCTTGGGACCTCACTTCACCGCAGCCACCACTCCCGGTAAGTAACGTAAGCAATAAGACGCATGGATTATAAGAAGCACCACCATTTTATATAAAAAAAAATTCCTATTTTTCTCCTCAAAATTTGGGGTGTGTCTTATATTCCGGAGCATCTTATAATCCGAAAAATACGGTAGTTACAACGTTTCTAAATACAACCGAAGAGGTAGTTTTCATTATAGTGGTACAGACCATAGTGATACTGTCAAAAGTTTTCAAAAATATAAAGACAATATGTTAACGTCAAATCACATATCAGAATACCCCCTTTTTTTCTTTAAGAAAAGTATGACATATTAACAAATTGTTCATTAACTTCTTGCAATCAAATTGAGCTTTGTCATGCCTGACAAAGGAAAGAAAAGAACTTTTAGTAGAAAATTATAACAAAATAGAAAAGTCAAGAAGAGATCCTAAGGGGAGACTAATAAATGAGCATGGTTTATGAATCCACCCAGATTCAGGTATTTACAATACTGCATTTTTTTGAGCAGTGAAATTTTATACAGCATTTATCTTGCTACAGTTGGGTCTGAAACCCCCCCAAAATTGTTTGTTAAAAAAATTGTATTGCTATATTGATACTGCAGTCCTATACGTCCATCTGAAGTGGTCATATTTTGCTGGCATTGTAATACTGCAATTTTTTTCTGCAGTGACACTTTATATAGCATTTATCATGGGAAAGTTGGGCCTCAAAACCCCCCAAATAATTGTTTGTTAAAAAAAATCATTTGCTATATTGATATTGCAGTCTTATACGTCCATCTGAAGTGGGCACATATTGTTGGCATTGTAATACTGCAGTGACATTTTATATGGCATTTATCATGCTAGGGTTTGGCCTCAACCACCCCCCCAAAAAATAGTTTGCTAAAAAAAATCGCATTGCTATATTGATATTGCAGTGTTAAGGCCCCGTCACACTAAGCAAGATCGCTAGCGAGATCGCTGAAGTGTCACCGATTTTGTGACACAACAGTGACCTAGCCAGAGATCTCGCTTAGTGTGACATGCAGCGACGACCAGCCCCCCTGCTGGGTATCGGACCATTTTTTGGAGCCGGGATCCAGTGTACATATCGGGTAACTAGGCGTCGCGCTGTCTTTAGTTACCCGATGTGTACATTGGATACCAGCGTGCTCACTGGTCCTGATCGCTGGTGAGTCTGCCCATGTGACAGCTCACCAGCGATCAGCTAACGATGTCCAAGCGATCATGTGTAGCCCAGCTGCGCTTGGTGCCACATGTTACCCTGGAGGATGTACGAAAGGTAAACCCACATAATATCCCGATATGCATTCACACTTCACATTTCCCTGGTGCCACCAGAGGGAGCCCTTGGAGAGTACCTAGGTATATAAGGGTTGTGGAGAGAGACGGAAGGCAGATTTGAGTGGAGTAGTAGAGTGAGAAAGACAGCAGAGAGAGCTTGTCAGACAGCCTAGCTGGGAGTTGGCTAGCTGTTAGTATTGTTAGGAGAGAAGTGTGGAAGAAACTGCCGTCTACCGCTACTTGTGCTTATGTTAAAGGTTATAGTAGGACGAAAGGCAAGTGGAAGATTTGAGAGAGCGTCAGAGGTTGAAACAGCATTGATCGCTTACCTCTGCTCTGCACTACCGGACACCGGGTCCGAGCTTGCTAGCTTCTTCACGACTAGTAGGAGAAACCGGAGACCCTGCTGGACTTCAGGTCGCAGGGCCCTGCAGTGCTGATACGTAACCGGGGTCAGGAAGAACAGGAGTCTGGTAGGCCAACCATTAGAGACTTAGTTCTGTCCAAGAGAAGGCTCCACCACAAAGTCAGCCGGGCGTAGCTGAGAAGTCAGAGTTAGACTTTGTTCTATGCAAGTCAGAAACTCACACACATAAAGGAGTACGGAGGCCCTACACCTACTCAGTGGGATTACTGGACGTGCATCCTCCACCCTGACAGCTTCCCGGGACGTGCCTGCATCTACCATCAGTAAAGGTACAGAAAGAGACTTTCTTGTGTGTGTCTGCCTTATTGCTCCTGCACCCCTACACCGCCATATACCCTGAGGGATCAGTCTTGCCTGTGGGAGACTTAACACCTTGCTGCCCAGTAACAACCCCTCAGAGGATCTACCCTGCAGCGCTGGTCACCCTGACCAGGAACCACAGGTGACGTCACGAACATTTCTACAAACCTATAATCCCCTGTAAATTTCCCCTTTTTAGTGATCGCCCAGGGCAATGGACCGAGCTGTGCTACCCGTGACATCCCCCATTGACGTGAACGGGCTCGGTGCCGAGTACCCCATAGGCCCTGGCCGTGCGACTCAATCACATCCAGGTTGGATCGTTGGTGGGATCGCTGGGACATTGAAGAGTGTGACGGGACTGTTACACTCGGTCCCAGTGCTGGCTCTGCACTCCGTTCTGCTCACTCACCTTTTCCTCTAGCTGTCCCCCTGCAACAGTCTGCGCGCGGGCTGGGGTCTCCTGTCCCATCTGCTCCTAGGCGTCCTGTGTCCTCCTCCACTTCCTGGCACGCTGCTGGCAGGCCTCCAGTTAGTCTGCTTAGGACGCGAGGCCGCGCCCACCGTCTCTCTTACAGGGGCAGCGTGCATTTTTTGAAATAGCTAATTAACCAATGGCTGCGCACTCAGTACTATATCTGGTCACTCCACCATTAGGGGAGTGCCGGAGCAATGTGTTCTATCATAGCTACATCCGGTTCTGTTCCTGATCTGTCTGCGCTGCGTCTGCAGTCTCTGTGCTTCGCTGATACTGTTTGTCTCCTCAGATCCTTGCTAACCCGTATCTGGCTAACCTGGACTATCTCGGCTATTACTGGCGCAAGTGTCATCCCGTTCTGCCATCAGCCATCCGTACCCGTGGACCGTGACAAGGTCACTGGAGCCAGCCTACTACCATCCGTTCTGGACCAGGACCTTACCCTTCTCTATCAAGAACCCTCCACGGACTCTGTAAATACCTGTTACCCTTTTGGTCCCTCTGGGACAGCTGCCACGTGTCCGGGGTCTAACTGGAGGTAGCACCTGTGTCCTCCGGGTATTCCATTCTGGTCCTGTTCGAGGGGCCTTACTACTGGTACCCGGGGCTCACTAGTTACGCCCCCTTCAGAGCCCCCGGACCGCGGTCTCGAGGTTCCACGTTAAAAAATAAAAACGAATGTGAACTTCACCACCTCTGCCTCCGCTTCCATTCGTTACAGATTGCTCCGGCCATGGAACCCGCTGGATCCCAGAGATCTCCGACCACGGATCTGTGCCAGGAGGTGACCCGTTTGGGAGTTCAACAGGACAAGATCACGACTTATCTACGCAGCTTGTCTACCCGCATGGATTCCTTAGGGTCCTCGTCTGCACCTGACTCTTCTATCAATAATCAGGTACCAGTTCCCATGGCAAGTCAAGGTCCCCATCTGGCGGCTCCTACCCGTTTCCACGGTGACCCTACTCTGTGTCGGGGTTTCCTCAATCAGTGCACTCTACACTTCGAAATCTTGGGGCATATGTTTGCTTCTGACCGAGCCAAGGTGGGCTTCATCATGTCACACCTGGGAGGAGAGGCCCTCGCCTGGCTAAACCCGCTATGGGAGAGAGGGGATCCGCTGGTTAACGATCTTCAATCTTTCCTAGAGGCTTTTCGCAGGACTTTCGATGAACCTGGTCGCACCACTTCGACTGCCTCAGCTCTGCTCCGCCTGCGCCAAGGTACTCTCACGGTAGCTCAGTATGCTGTTAAATTCCGAACCCTCTCGTCTGAATTATCGTGGAACAATGAGGCCCTGGTTGCTAACTTCTGGGAAGGCCTATCATGAAGAATCAAGGATGAGCTGGCAGGACGGGACAGACCTACCCTCTTGGAAGAGCTAATATCCTTGGCAACCCGAATTGACCTGCGCTTTCAGGAGCGCTCCATGGAGATCAAGCGGGACAAAAGGTCCTATCACCTGGACTCTAGTTTGTACAAAACAGGTACTTCGCCCTCCGCCTCCGAGGCCATGGAGGTGGACCATGTAAGTTTGGCCACCCGCCGCCGGGAGGCACGTCGCAAGGAGGGAAGTTGTTACTACTGCGGTAGTTGTGAACATTTGATCCATTTCTGTCCTAAAAAGTCGGGAAGCTCCAGTGCCTAGGTCCGGTAGGAGGGGCCAACCTAGGTAGAGAACAGTCCTCTCCCTCTTTACACATCTCAGTCTCCGTGTCCTATGGAGCAATAAAATTCTCCGAACATTGTCTACTGGATTCTGGAGCTCCAGGGAACTTCATCCAGCAGGCGGTTGTGGATCATTACCGCTTACCAGTCCAGCGTCTTCCTGATCCGTTACAGGTGTCCGCCGTGGATGGCAAACCGCTGACCGAGCCCGTCCAGTTTCAAACCGAGTTGGTGGAACTCCGGGTAGGTCTAATGCATACTGAACGAATGCGATTTTATGTATATCCCGGTTTATCCCATCCCATGCTTTTAGGTTTACCTTGGCTCCAGATGCATGAACCAGTCCTTAATTGGAAAACTGGAGAAGTTCTGCGTTGGGGAGATACCTGCATGAATCGTTGCTTAACCCGGATTCAACCTGTTTCGCCTCCAGTCCAGCCTGATACCCTGCCAGGGTTGCCTTCCGTCTATTGGTCCTTCTCTGACGTCTTTGGCAAAAAGGAGGCTGAGAGACTACCTCCACACAGGTCGTATGACTGTCAGATAGAGCTTCTTCCTGGAGCATCTCCTCCTCGCGGGAGAGTTTATCCCCTTTCACAGGCAGAGACTCAGGCCATGTCGGACTACATCCAAGAGAATCTGGCTAGAGGATTTATCCGAAAGTCATCGTCACCGGCAGGAGTTGGATTCTTCTTTGTGAAGAAAAAGGATGGATCCTTGCGGCCCTGCATTGACTATCGGGGTCTAAATCAAATCACGGTAAAAAACAGGTATCCATTACCTCTTATTTCAGAGCTGTTTGATCGTCTCCGAGGGGCCAAGATCTTCACCAAATTGGACCTCAGAGGGGCCTACAACCTGATCCGAGTCAGAGAGGGGGACGAATGGAAAACAGCCTTCAACACCCGTGACGGCCACTATGAATACCTGGTAATGCCATTCGGCCTAAGCAATGCACCTGTGGTTTTTCAGGAATTTGTTAATGACATTTTCAGGGACTTGCTCTATACTTGTGTCGTGGTTTACCTGGACGATATTTTGATTTGTTTCTGCTGCATTGACGTCACACCGGAGGCAAGTACGCCTGGTCTTACAAAGACTGAGAGAGAACAGGCTATATGCCAAATATGAGAAATGCCTTTTTGAGCAGTCTTCTTTGCCTTTCCTTGGGTACATTGCATCTTCCACAGGATTGAAGATGGATCCGGAGAAGTTGTCTGCAGTTCTCAACTGGCCTCGTCCATCTGGGCTAAAAGCCATACAAAGGTTCCTCGGGTTCGCCAATTACTATCGGCAATTTATTCCACACTTTTCCACCCGAGTGGCTCCAATCACAGCCTTAACCCGGAAAGGTGTAAACTCTAAGGAATGGTCCTCCGAGGCAGAAGAGGCCTTTGTTTCTCTCAAAAAAGCCTTCGCTTCCGCACCCGTTCTTCATCGTCCTAATTCAAGTGAGCAATTTTTTCTTGAAGTTGACGCTTCTTCCATAGGTGCAGGAGCAGTTCTGACCCAGAAGTCGTCTACCGGGCGGATGATCTCGTGTGGTTTTTTTTCCAAGGTTTTTTCTCCTGCAGAAAGGAACTACTCTGTCGGTGATCGCGAATTGTTGGCCATCAAATTGGCTCTGCAAGAATGGAGACATCTTCTTGAAGGAGCTCATCACCAGGTAATCATATTCACCGACCATAAAAACCTTGCCTATCTCCAATCTGCTTTAAGACTGAATCCCCGTCAGGCCCGTTGGGCATTATTTTTTGCCCGTTTCAATTTTGTACTTCATTTCCGTCCAGCTGACAAGAACATCAAGGCAGACGCACTCTCTAGAGCCTTCTTGCCTCCTGAACTGGAGGAGGAACCTCAGCACATTATTGAACCTTCTAAGTTTGTCTCTGTTGCCTCCACTGATCTGGCCCGGCTTCCTCCTGGGAAGACTTTCGTGTCCGCTTCTGATCGTAGTCGTGTTCTGCGCTGGGGTCATTCTTCTAAGTTGGCTGGCCATGCTGGTCAGAGAAAGACGCAGCAACTCATCTCCCGTTATTACTGGTGGCCTACCATGGGCAAGGATATCCAGGAGTTCGTCGCAGCCTGTCCTTCATGTGCCCGTAACAAAACTGTTAAACATCTACCAGCCGGCAGGCTTCTGCCTCTTCCGATTCCGTCCGCTCCCTGGCAGCACATCGCGATGGATTTCATCACGGATCTTCCCATTTCTTCTGGCTGCTCAGTGGTATGGGTTGTGGTGGACCGCTTCTCTAAAATGGCCCACTTCGTTCCGCTATCTGGCCTCCCGTCTGCTCCAGAACTGGCCACTCACTTCATTCAGCACATCTTCCGTCTACATGGATTTCCTCTCCACATCGTGTCCGACAGGGGCGTCCAGTTCACCTCTAAGTTCTGGAGAGGACTCTGTAAAATGGTAAAAATTGAACTAGATTTTTCTTCTGCATATCATCCCCAGTCTAATGGGCAAGTGGAGAGGATCAATCAAATCCTGGCTGGATACCTGCGTCACTTCGTCAATGCTCATCATAATGACTGGGTAGAATTACTGCCCTGGGCGGAATTCTCCTACAACAACCAAGTAAGTGAATCTTCTGGAAAGTCTCCCTTTCAGATTGTGTTTGGACTGCAAACCGGAATTCCTCTTCCTGTCTCGGGATTGTCTGATGTTCCGGCAGTCGATACCTTGTCTAAGAATTTCTCGGACATTTGGAGAGAGACCAGGTCGGCTTTGGAGAAAGCTTCTCAACGTATGAAAACGCATGCGGACAAAAGACGTTTGGAGGCTCCCATCTTTCGTCCAGGAGACAAGGTATGGCTCTCCTCCAAGTACATCCATCTGAAGTTACCATCGTACAAATTGGGTCCCCGTTTCATTGGTCCCTTTGAAGTCTTGAGACAAATCAACCAGGTCTCTTATAAACTGAAATTGCCTAATTCTCTACGAGTACCTAACTCCTTCCATGTTTCCCTCCTCAAACCAGTAGTGTTGAGCTCCTTCTTTAAGGACTCGGGTACCACTCCTGATCCGGTCTCTGAGGATGATGTTTTTGAGGTAAAACATATCTTGGCCTTGTGTCGACCCGCCACCACAATTGTGGGTTACCAGGGCAATGGGGTACTCAGAGCCGAGCCCATGGAAGTCTATGGGGTTTGTCACAGGTAGCGGTGGCTCAGTCTGTGGCCCTGGCGGTCTGGCGTATGTTGGGGAATATTTACAGGGGATAGATATATTTACAGTTCGTGACGCCACCTGTAGTCTCTGGTAATTTGTACCAGCGCTGCTGTAGATCTCTGAGGGGATGGTGAGGCAGCTAGATGTCGGGTCCCCTACAGGTGGGACTCTTCCCTCAGGTCGATGGTTATGGTGGGGTTGTGCAGGCATGCAATTAAATAACTCAGTCTCACACCGTCAGCGTCTTTCCATACCTTTTACTTGTTAGATGGTAAGGCAGGTCCCAGGGAGGCTGATGGGGTTGATGGAGGATGAGTTTTGAGGCAACGGCTGAGCAAGGCAGGGGCCTCCTTTACTTTCCAATGATGATGAGTCCAACCAGCATAAAGCGTAGTTCACTCCTGAAACTTCAGCTATTTCAAAGCTGTACTGCCCGGTCAGTTTTGTGGTGGAGCCTTCCAGTGATGAAACTAGGTTCTTCTATGCTTGGCCTAGCTCAAAGTTCCTATTCCACCTGACCCCTGTTACGTACTGACACTTCAAGGGCTGCTTTCTGTTACCTAAGGTCCAGTAAGCCTCTGGTTTTTCTACCACTATGCGTGAAGCTATAGTGATGCTTCGGTCTCCAGTGACCGGTGACAATGTGCAGGATACTTCAATCCTAAAGCACTTCTAAATTCCTTCCACTGTGCCTTTCGACTTGCTCAAACTCTCAATCTCAGCACTGACTAGGCTAAGGTGAACTGGCTCACCTGTACTAGCCTCCACTACTGTACTGTCTCTCTGAATCGACAGGAATCTTGGTGCTCCAGACAGGCACTCCTTCTCTCTCCCTTCACCTCAGGAGACACTACAAGACTCTCTTGTGCTCAAAACCACACCCCTCTACACCCCTGCTGGGTGTGTCCGAAGTATATGTGATGTCATGTAGAGCCTTAACCGTTACCTCTCCACTCATCCTCCTGGTATTGTGTACCTTAAATACCAGGGCTACACAGCCTCTAAGAGAGTAAGAGGTAGGATCTATTACCTGGTGGACTGGAAAGGTTTTGGTCCTGAGGAGAGGTCTTGGGAACCTAAAGAGAACATCCAGGCTCCTCTTCTTCTTAAAAGATTTCACGCAGGCTTGAAAAAGAGGGGGAGTAAAGAGGGGGATACTGTTACACTCGGTCCCAGCGCTGGCTCTGCACTCCGTTCTGCTCACTCACCTGTTCCTCTAGCTGTCCCCCTGCAGCAGTCTGCGCGCGGGCTGGGGTCTCCTGTCCCATCTGCTCCTAGGCGTCCTGTGTCCTCCTCCACTTCCTGGCATGCTGCTGGCAGTCCTCCAGTTAGTCTGCTTAGGACGCGAGGCCGCGCCCACCGTCTCTCTTACAGGGGCAGCGTGCATTTTTTGAAATAGCTAATTAACCAATGGCTGCGCACTCAGTACTATATCTGGTCACTCCACCATTAGGGGAGTGCCGGAGCAACGTGTTCTATCATAGCTACATCCGGTTCTGTTCCTGATCTGTCAGCGCTGCGTCTGCAGTCTCTGTGCTTCGCTGATACTGTTTGTCTCCTCAGATCCTTGCTAACCCGTATCTGGCTAACCTGGACTATCTCGGCTATTACTGGCGCAAGTGTCATCCCGTTCTGCCATCAGCCATCCGTACCCGTGGACCGTGACAAGGTCACTGGAGCCAGCCTACTACCATCCGTTCTGGACCAGGACCTTACCCTTCTCTATCAAGAACCCTCCACGGACTCTGTAAATACCTGTTACCCTTTTGGTCCCTCTGGGACAGCTGCCACGTGTCCGGGGTCTAACTGGAGGTAGCACCTGTGTCCTCCGGGTATTCCATTCTGGTCCTGTACGAGGGGCCTTACTACGGGTACCCGGGGCTCACTAGTTACGCCCCCTTCGGAGCCCCCCGGACCGCGGTCTCGAGGTTCCACATTAAAAAATAAAAACGAATGTGAACTTCACCACCTCTGCCTCCGCTTCCATTCGTTACAGGGACATTTATACTTACATCTGTAGTGAGCAATTATTTCTGGCATTGTAATACTGTCTGCAATATTTTATCAACAGGGAAATAGCATACTTAATGTAAAATGGGCAAGGCGCATGGTAAGGGACAGAGAAATGGACATGATGCTGATGATGAGCGCAGAGGCAGAGGCCATTGGCAAGGTGAAACTGTGACTGCTGCAGGAGCACAACAAACACACACATCATGTCAATCTAGTTTCCTGCCCCACTTTGTAGGGGGGCGCGGAACACCACTCTTGAAGCCAGACCAATGTGAAAAGGTTGTTGGATGGATAGCAGATAATTATTCCAGTCACTTTGCCAGCACAACCCTGTGTACCACTGTGGCGCCCTGAGGGTCCAGTCGCCACAGAAATGCTGCATCGCACCCAGCAGTGTGACACCTGACTCTCAGGTAAGGAGGAAGCACACCATTGACTCCCACCACCTGCATCCAATAAACACTATGCTGGCTGAGCACAGGCGGACCCTTCGGGAGGATGGTCTGACTCAGGATGGTTAGGAAAGGGTGTAGTTAGTTGGTGGGTGGAGCTTAGGCAGCACTTAGGCTGTGTGTTAGTCTTTAGTTTCAGTTTGTGTCAGGCAGTCAGTGAGTGGGTACTGGACTGTCCTGCTACTCCTCTGAGTCCACCTCAGGGAGCCTTGCTGAGAGAGCGAAAGGGTCCAGGACGATACAGCAAGAGGAGCTGTGCCCCATCCTGAAGAAAGGAGGACCAGGCGAACATCGGGGACGGTCTCTAGACTAGTGGGAAAGTTCAGCTCCACTAGTAACACCGACAAGAGTGGTCACTTCACTGGGCCACTAGCCACCATAATCTCAACGGGAGGAAGCTTAGGGGTCAAGTACGTGCAGAGCATTGAGTGCCGGATTGATCTGTGAACTGAAAGGGCCCAATACTCCCTCGTCCGAGGGCTTTGTGGTGGCGGGGTGCATGGAAGTTAGGAGAGTAGCACCTAGAGAAGAAGCCAGAAAGGAACATACTGAAAGGGGAGTCTTTGGAAGTGCGACTATCTTACCTGAGGGTTGCTGCACCACTCACTTGGAGGACACAGCGTCTGGCTGGCATCTGTATGTACAACAGACTGTGAGTAAAACCTTGAAACTGCAACAGAACTGTTTTCCTGATTATTCCAGCGACGCACACTCCCCTCTGCTTCATCCTCCTTCACCATTGCTTTATCCTACTACAACCTGCCCTAGGAGGACACAGTCTCACCTGTAGGAGACTTTACACCAAGCTGCACATCACCGTCCCTCCCAGAGGACCTGCACAGCAGTGCTGGTCACCCTGACCAGGTACTACAGGTGGCGTCACGAATCAACATACGAACACTAATCCCCTGTAAATATCCCCATTTTTTGGTGAGCGCCCAGGGCCACGGACCGAGCAGTGGCTGCCCGTGATATCCCCCATAGAAGTCGACGGGCTCGGTGCCGAGTACCCCACGGCCCTGGCGGGCTGCTCACCACACGGTCCAGTTTTAGTAGCTGTGATTCTAGTCCATGATCCATCTTCCTTTCACCATGCCGAGTGCCGGGAGACAAATGATCTCACACTTGGAAACTAGGAAGAGTTGTTAGTATTTCCTTTTATAGATTCTGACCTCTCGCCCTGCCCATTTCATGTGGGAAATGAGGAGATCGCATTGTGAGGGGTTGACTCACTCAGCTGCTTGCAGAGGTAGACACAGGAACGCTTCTTGTGGTAAATCATCTGCTGGTTTATTAGAGCATAAACCATAGGAGGGTTGATCAAAATAAACATGGCCTTTTTGGAATAACAGCAAAACAATAAATAAAGTTCAGCAAAGTACTTATGTTTGAGGGATTTGCCCTCTTAGACTATCATGTATCTTCAGCTCCTGCTGGAGCCACTATCTGGAGACTTTCCTCTTCAAACACACAACCCAGAAAAAAAAACAGTGGCTGCACTTTTAACTCTCCAACCACACCCGTCAGGTGGAGATATGGTGAGTAGGTGTCCCGCTCATCTCTCACCTACTCACCAAAAACCCAGCCCCCTGTAATGGATGGTAAACCCCCTCAGCACATAGCATGCTACAGAGAAGCTAATGGGTTTCAGATCACAGAAGAAAGCAATCTTGTGACACATATCTCCCCTCACATACAGCACCAGTGACCTTGTCACATATCCTTCCCCTCTGCCCAAAGCTGGGGGTTTTGGCACCTTCAGACAACAGACAAGGGAATTTAGGAGAGCATCCGTGTTACTGTGTAACTTCCTGGGTCTTTGCTCTACATTTAAGCTGAAATCTTGGAGGGCTACGAACCACCTAATCACCTGGGCATTCTTACCCTTCTTTTCCCTTAACCATCTCAAGGGAGCATGGTCTGATACTAGCTTGAACCTTATGGCATAGTAGGTAATATTACAGTGTATCTACAGCCCATTTTATGGCTAAGCACTGCTTCTCAGCAAATACATAGTTTTTCTTGCAGGAAGAGAGTTTCTGGCTCAGATACAGGATGGGATGCTTTTCCCCATTTATTTCCTCAGCCAACACGGCTCCCAACCCGACTTCTGAAACATCTGTCTGGACCACGAATTTCTTGCTAAAGTCAGGTGCGACCAGAACAGGGTGTTAAGAAACTAAGCAGAAGGAGGGCACCACTCAAAACAAATGTGTATGTATAAAGGGGTTCACCAAAGAGGCAATTTAAGAGCAATGACAAGAAAAAAAAGAAAAAATAAATGCCTCAAATTAACTGGGAACACCCGTATTAAGAAATGTATAAACAATTTTATTAATGGGTATCCAAAAAATGTGCAAGAAAAACACAATCACATTAAAACATTTAAAAACATATACAAAAACATGCCATAAAATGATGGCAATGAATACCCCCACACAACTGATACCTAGCAGCATAAGAAATATGATAACAGGCTCCAAGAAGGAAGTGTACACTGTGAAATGAATAAGGAAACACACAAGATATGCAATGATAAGTAAACTGGGTACCTGGACAATTCACAGCACCATATGGAAAATGAAAAAACAATATAAATAGCACCGGTCTGATGTATACAAATATATAAGCAATAATACAAACCCAGAAATGTTTAAACTCATCTAGAATGCAATGGATGATAATGTGCGCTCCTAAAAGGCATGAAGTCAAGAAGCCAAAATCATAGCATAAAAAATGCCAGCACAGTGAAAAAAATCATGAGGAGCCATGGCTGCTGCAGGGAAGCAGAGGAAAAGAGGGGGGGATTCAGAAAGAACCCCACGCGTATCGCCACGCCACACGTGGCTTCCTCAGGGGAAATAAGTCTTATCCATAACTCATCCATTGCATTCTAGATGAGTTTAAACATTTCTCAAAAACAAATGCATACACAGCACAAACGCCAGCGTTTCCCACACTGTGTGACAACGTGGGAAACACCTGTGCAGTGGTTCTGATCGACAGCAATGTTACCGCCAGTAGATCATTACTGCCATCAGAGCTCTGCAGGGTTACGCTGTCAGATGTTGGCGTAACCCCGCAGGGATACTGTGACCCACGGTACAAAGTTTACCGCAGGTCAGAAGGCACCGGCTGATGAGAGGCTACTCCTCCCATCAGGCTGCATCTGCTGACACAGATAATAGTGATAGCAGGTGCCGCTGATGTGAGAAGTAGTCTCTCATCAGCTGTATGACACTGTGTGACATTGTAGGAAATACCGGCGCGGCGGTTCTGATTGTTACTGCTATCAGTGTGCTGCGGGGTGATGCTGTCAGATGTCGTCATGACCACACAGAGATCCTGTGACCCACGGTAAAAAGCTTACCACAGGTCAGCAGGCACCGGCTGATGAGAAACTATTCCTCCCATCAGGCTATGTCTGCTATCACAGATAACAGTGATGCAGGTGCTGCTGATGGGAGAAGTAGTCTCTTGTCAGCTGGCTCCTGTGCTCAAACTTTAAAAAATAAAAATGTGTAAAATAATTAAACACATATGCAAATATAAATAAGAAACACATTATACTCACCTAAAACCAAATCCCAATGCCTTTGTCTCCTATAAAAAATGTAAAGGAAAAAAACAACATATACTTAATGCCCAATCCTCGATGCCTAGGTTTCCTATGAAATATCAAAGATAATAAACCACCATATACTCTCCTGTCTGCCATAGTCCACATAATCCCGGGTGTCCCATGGCAATTTTAGGAGAAGTGACTGCTCTAAAAAGGCCCCCGGCAATACACTGATAGGAGCGTCATCACTCCCATAGTGTATACCGCTGAGCTGCTGTGAGAGAGGTCACACGAGTTCATCAGCTGGTGCACTCTGGTGAACTTTCTCATGCAGTGGTAGTGCCGTGAGATCCCCGGGGCACATCAGCTTATGAACTTCAGTCAACTTTCTCACCACAGCACAGTGCCATACACTGCAGGAGCGATTACTTCCTGTGTCAGTGTGTAGCCACCTGTCCTTGATCAAGCTGACATCAGTTAGGTGAAATTAGTTCATTAGCATTGAATGCCCATGACCTTCCTGACGGCACCGCGAGTGTGAGAACTTTCTCACACTCATGGTGATGTCAGACAGGTTATAAGGTGTTCACCGTGAGACACTGAATTGCATCATTCAACCATGCAGCCTGCCATCTAGAAGTAGCAGAGCTAGACCCGTCATGGGACAAATGGATTATCATCTTCTAAGAGGACTGGTGAGGAATATTGATTGCTATTTTAATTCTCTTGTAGGAGATAACGGCGTCACTGGAGAGGGAGATGCCGTAAGTGTGGTGTATTTAAGATTTATTAAAGGAGTCTGTGTCATTATTTCAATTAAAAGAACTTATTCTGGGTGTCTGTGTTTTTATACTATATGACTATGAGGTTAGTAATGAGGGCTACTTATAGATGCCTCTCCATTACTAACCTCTGGGCTTGATGTCAGATGACAATATAAAGGTGACATCCACTCCCCCAACTATTACCCCACTTGCCACCGCATCAGGGCAAGTGGGAAGAGCGAGGCTAAATGGCAGAATTTGCACATCTTATAGATGTGCCTTTTCTGGGCAGCTGAGGGCTGATGTTTTTAGCCTGAGGGCAATATTTATGCCCCCCTCCTAGGCTATTAATATCAGCATGCAGCTGTCTGCCTAGCCTTTGCTGATATAGGAAAGATGTGTATCTTCGTAACGTGTTAGCCAGTAGAAAGAAAAATATTTAGAACTGAGAGTCCTCAGCGGTTAATACCTTTTAATGGCTAACTGAAAAGATGGTAACAAATTGCAAGCTTTCGAGACTACTCAGGTCTCTTCATCAGGCAAAGACTAAAACAAAAACTGAAGAATCACATATTTATACACAACACAGCACAGAAATAATGCAATTGGTAAGACAAGTGACGTGAAGCAGAACTGTCATTATGGGAGAGCGATGAACATAAATATTGGAACAGTACATAGATAAGGAGTGTGAAAGTTTTATTGCCCTCTGATTGGGGTCTGGTATTGTGTTTTGATGCCCCCAGGTCAGAGAAGCAGATTCCTTAATTGATGTAAAAGGACACACCGGCGTACTATGAGGGGCCCTGTGCCAGTGCGGTCGCCCATGAGTCGGCCCTCCCTGCTTGCTCAGGGCCCCAGCACTTGCAATACTAAGCTCTCCATGCTCCACCGCTGTAACGTCTTCCGCGTTTCCTGACAGTGACATTCAGGTTAGAGAACGCGATGACGTCACGTCTGTATGCTCTCTGCCTGAACAGTCCAAGTGCAGAGAGCTGTAAGATGGCGACGCTGAGGAGACCAGAGTAGAGCAGTGCACAGCGAGGAGAGGTATTTCATTTTTTGTAATGTTTGGAGGAATATATGTTGAGCATTATACACTGGATCATTAATAATGGGGCCCATTATATATGGAGCATGATTTTGGCCCATAAGAAACTGGAGCATCATCCACGGGGCCCATCATATACTGGAGCATTCTAAATGGGGCAGATCAGACACTGGAGCAGCATCCATGGGGCCCATCATATACTGGAGCATTGTAAATGTGGGACAGCAGACACTGGAGCAGCATTTACAGGGCCCATTATACACTGGATCATTAATAATGGGGTACATTATATATGGAGCATGATTTTGGCCCATAACACACTGGAGCATCATCCATGGGGCCCAACATATACTGGAGCATTCTAAATGGGGCAGATCAGACACTGGAGCAGCATCCATGGGGCCGATCATATACTGGAGCATTGTAAATAGGGCAGATCAGACACTGAAGCTGCATCCATGGGGCCCATCATATACTGGAGCATTGTAAATGGGGGACAGCAGACACTGGAGCAGCATCCATGGGGCCCATCATATACTGGAGCATTGTAAATGGGGGACAGCAGACACTGGAGCAGCATTTATGGGGCCCAATATACACTGGATCATTAATAATGGAGCCCATTATATATGGAGCATGATTTTGACCCATAACACACTGGAGCATCATCCATGGGGCCCATCATATACTGGAGCATTCTAAATGGGGCAGATCAGTCACTGGAGCAGCATCCATGGGCCCATCATATACTGGAGCATTGTAAATGGGGGACAGCAGACACTGGAGCAGCATTTACAGGGGCCCATTATACACTGGATCATTAATAATGGGGTACATTATATATGGAGCATGATTTTGGCCCGTAACATACTGGAGCATCATCCATGGGGCCCAACATATACTGGAGCATTCTAAATGGGGCAGATCAGACACTGGAGCAGCATCCATGGGGCCCATCATATACTGAAGCATTGTAAATGGGGCAGATCAGACACTGAAGCTGCATCCATGGGGCCCATCATATACTGGAGCATTGTAAATGGGGGACAGCAGACACTGGAGCAGCATCCATGGGGCCTATCATATACTGGAGCATTGTAAATGGGGGACAGCAGACACTGGAGCAGCATTTATGGGGCCCAATATACACTGGATCATTAATAATGAAGCCCATTTTATATGGAGCATGATTTTGACCCATAACACACTGGAGCATCATCCATGGGGCCCAACATATACTGGAGCATTCTAAATGGGGCAGATCAGACACTTGAGCAGCATCCATGGGGCCCATCATATACTGGAGCATTGTAAATGAGGGACAGCAGACACTGGAGCAGCATCCATGGGCCCATCATATACTAGAGCATTGTAAATAGGGGACAGCAGACACTGGAGCAGCATTTACGGGGCCCATTATACACTGGATCATTAATAATGGGGCCCATTATATATGGAGGATTGTTATGAATGTGCTAGAGATGGTTTCTGAGCAGAGGCTCCCTCTGGTGGTTACAGACAGTACTGAACCTTTCAGCGAGGAATGGCAATCTGGGATCACGGACTGGTCTGATATAAGGGAGGTTCCCTCCCATGATGGTTGCCGGTGATCAATTGTTCTTGTCTCAATTGTGGTTCCTGGTTCTTTTGGAAGTTTACTGAGTCTTGCCTGCATCTTTTGCTATCAGATAAGATATTTTCAGCTTTTATTTTTGTGCTTGCTTTTTGCATAGTTTCCTGCACTTCTGTGGAGGTCAGCTAGGTCCCCTCCGGGGGCTTGTGCTCCTCTCAGTTTATCTGAAGCCACTGTTATTTGTTCATTTACTTTTTCCTGTTTTTTCAGTGGCTGCGACTTAGTTTTGTTTCACCAGAGATCTGATTAAGGTGGTAGAGATTGTGTGATCTCAAGTGTTTTTGCAATCAGAAGAGTTGGTATTTTTTAGGGTTTTTTTGGATTGCAGTGAGAATCCTTTCCTGTACTTTTCTGTCTAGACAGATTGGGCCCCAGCGTTTGCTCATTCTATTTTCTGTCTGTGTCCGTGCTTCTTCTTGTCTAACCGCCATTACATGTTTGGGGGCTTCCTATTTTCTTTGGGGATCTGCTCCGGGGCAGATAGCTTTCCTCTTTCTGCCTTTAGGTGTAGTTATCTCTCAGGCTGTGACGAGGCATCTAGGATCAACGTAGGAACGCTCCACGGCTACCTCTAGTTGTGTGGTTAGTTCAGGTTACTGCAATTCAATAGGTTCCAGTCTCTCTGGTGTATTGCCGTATTTGCTTTTTCTCCTCAGCTACCAAAACACAACATTATCACCGGCCAAAACTGAAAATTATATGGTACTCACAGAAGGGAAAAATAGTGTGGAAAGAAAAAAAAAATTGTCAGAGTTGTCAGAGATTTTTTTTTCCTGTTTGTTGCATTTTTTCCCTCTTTTTCTCTGGGTGCTAAGTAGGATTTTTTTTTCTCTCAATGGAGCTTTCACAGTTGTCTGGCCGTGTGGATCAGCTTGCCACTGAGGTTCGGAGTATTGCTACCTATCTTGCTAGGTTGCGTTTGTGGAACCTAGGATTCCCATGCCAGATTTGTTTTTGGGGATCGGGCTAAATTTCTGAATTTCAAAAATAACTGTAAGTTGTTTTTTGCCTTAAAGCCTAAGTCCTCAGGGAACGCAGCACAGCAGGTTCAAATTGTCATCTCTCTCCTGCACGGCGACCCTCAGGATTGGGCTTTTTCCCTGACACCTGGGAATCCTGTTTTGAATGATATTGATGTATTTTTTCAGGCTCTGGGGTTATTGTACGATGAACCTAATGTCACTGATCAAGCTGAAAAAACCTTGCTGGCATTAAATCAGGGTCTTGAAGATGCTGAGTTGTACTGTCAGAAATTCCAAAAGTGGGCAGTTCAGACCAAATGGAATGATGATGCTGTTAGAACTCTCCTGTTAGGTTTTTTCTATCTTGCTGGTCATATGACCTTTGTTGCTTATTTAATCCTGCTCCGCCCTTCTGGCTTTGCTGGACTTCATTGTAATTTCTACTCTTAAGCTAGCCGGGTGCTTAGTTACCTTTCTCCCAGTCCCTAGTGCTTGTATGGATCCCTCCTTCGCATCTATAGGTCTTCGTACAGACTAGCTGAGGACTTTAGCGGGTCTGATCGCAGGATCAGGTTCCCCGTTACTTCGTAGGGATCGAGCTTAGTTCTATCGTAGGGACAGATATCCCTTTCTTTCCTTAGTGCTTGTAGCAGAACATAACAGTAAGTCCAGCCCAAGAAAAATATCTCTAAGGAAAGATTTCCTGTTTCCATTATGGTGTCGGTTCAGGAGTTGGCTCAACGCCTGCAGGGACTCTCTCTAGAGGTGTCCGAGCTCCAGCAACACGTGAGTAGCTGTTCTGGAGCACATTTCGTGGAGCCAAAGGTACGTTTGCCTGATTTATTTTTTGGTGAACAACAAGATTTTTTTTCTTTTAAAAATGCTTGCTTGTTGTATTTTCGTTTGAGACCCAGATCCTCTGGTGATGAATTACAGCGCATAGGGTTCATAATGTCACTTTTGCACAAAGAACCTCAGGAGTGGGCTTTTTCTTTGCAACCTAGTGATCCATGCTTTAGATCAGTGGATAGTTTTTTTTCTGCTTTGGGGTTATTGTATGATGATCCTGATCGTGTCTCATCAGCTGAGACAGAATTGAGACGTTTGAGGCAGGGATCAGGTAATGTGGAAAAATATTGTACTCTCTTCCGACGGTGGTCTACTCAGGTGGGGTGGAACGATTCAGCTTTGAAAAGTTTGTTTCTTGCAGGGCTAAGTGAAAGGGTTAAAGATTTGCTGATTGCTTATCCCATACCTGGTAACTTGCAAGAGGCTATGCAATAAGCTATACGGGTGGATAGGAGACTGCGTGCAAGGGTTAATGAGAGTAAATCCTCTGCCATGTCAGCTCCTAGTCTTGAGTGGGTCTGTACTGACATTGGAGAGCCGATGGAGATTGGAGCGATGGCTCTCGCTCTCAGGAAAAAGACTGCAGGTTTTCTGAAGGTTTGTGCTTTTATTGCGGCAAATCTGACCATTTCATTAAGAACTGTGTGCTTCGTATGAACAAAGAGAAAAAAAAGGTCAGTTCCGCATGTATAGCCTGTTTAAATACTAAGGGCGCTCAGGAAGAATTAATGGATTTTCGGGTATTTGTCGATTGTGGTTCTACTCTGAATGTGATTGATGGGGGATTCTTGGAAAAACTTAAATTTAAACCCAAACTTTTGTCATCCCCTATTGCCGTGGTTTCTGTTGATGGCTCTCCCTTGAAGAATGTTACTCACAAGGTCTATGAATTTCCCCTTACTATTAATGGTGTTCGTCAAGAGAATTTGGATTTGGTAGTATTGAATAATTTACAGGAATCTGCCTCCCTGACCTTTTAGGGTCATCACAACACAATACCAGACCCCAATCAGAGGGTAATAAAACCTTCACTCCTTATCTATGAACTAGTCATATTTATGTTAATCCCTCTGCCATAATGACAGTTCTGCTTCATGTCACTTGTCCTACCTATTGCATTTTTTCTGTGCTATTTTGTGTATAAATATGTGATTCTTCAGATGTTGTATTAGTCTATGCCTGATGAAGAGACCTGAGTAGTCTCGAAAGCTTGCAATTTGTTACCATCTTTTCAGTTAGCCATTAAAAGGTATCAACCACTGAGGACTCTCAAGTCTAAATATTTTTTACCTTCTCCGGTGATTTTGGGGTTACCCTGGTTAAAATTGCACAATCCTGTTCTGGATTGGTCTACCAATGAAATTAAGTCCTGGAGTTCTAAGTGTTATGACAAGTGTTGTAACGGGCATATTGCTGCTGTGGATAAAGGGGAACTACCTGTACCTATTCAGGATTTTTGGAAAGTTTTTTCTGAGAAGGAATCGCAGATTTCACCCCCCCCATAGAGACTATGATTGTACTATTGAATTTGTCCCTGGAGCGACTCTTCCTAAAAGTCGTTTATTTAATCTTACTATTCCTGAGAGAAAGGCTTTGGAGGAATACATAAAGACAAGCTTGGCTGCCGGTCACATTAGGCCTTCCAAGTCTCCTGTGGCTGTTGGATTTTTTTTTGTTAAAAAAAAAGGATGGCGGTTTACGTCCTTGTCTGGACTTTCGTGAGATTAATAAAATTACTGTAAGCAATCCCTACCCACTGCCATTGATTCCTGATTTCTTTAACTAGTTAGCGGGGGCCTAGTGGTTCTCTAAAATTGATCTTTGGGGGGCATACAATTTGTTGCGCATGAAGGAGAGGGACGAATGTAAGACTGCTTTTAACACTCCTGTGGGTCATTTTGAGAATCTGGTTATGCCTTTTGGCCTTACCAATGCTCCTGCATTTTTTCAGAATCTTATTAATGACATCCTTAGACCTTTGATCGGCAAAAATGTGGTTGTGTATTTGGATGACATTTTGATTTATTCGCCGGATCTGGAGTCTCATTGGCGGAGCGTTCGTGAGGTATTACAGTTATTGAGTGACAATTTGCTTTTTGCTAAGCTGGAGAAATGTGAGTTCGCTGTACAGAGAATTAGTTTTTTGGGCTACATTATCTCCAGCGAAGGTTTTGAGATGGACCCGGTGAAAGTTCAAGCTGTGCAGGAATGGCCTAAGCCTATTGGTTTGAAATCGTTACAGAGGTTTTTGGGTTTCGCCAATTATTATAGAAAATTCATTAAAAATTTTTCTTTTATTGTCAAACCACTTACCGATCTCACCAGGAAAGGT
The DNA here is from genome assembly GCA_033576555.1 of Oophaga sylvatica. Taxonomy (NCBI): domain Eukaryota; kingdom Metazoa; phylum Chordata; class Amphibia; order Anura; family Dendrobatidae; genus Oophaga; species Oophaga sylvatica. The sequence continues at coordinate 175,079,199 of JARQOD010000006.1, forward strand.
GCTAATGCGGTTCAGTGGACTACTGAGGCCATTGAAGCTTTTGTGTTTTTAAAGGAGAGGTTCAGCTCTGCTCCCATCCTTATGCAGCCTGATGTGACTAAGCCTCAGGAAAGTCTCAGGAAAACGGGGATGGAGTATATCCCTGTGCCTTTTTTTCAAAAAAATTTTCTGAGACTGAACTGAATTATGATATTGGTAATTGGGAATTGTTGGCCATTAAACTCGCATTTGAACACTGGCGGCATCTCTTGGAAGGTGCTGAATTTCCCGTTCAGGTTTTCACTGATCATAAAAATCTGATCTATCTTGATGCTGCCAAGCTCTTGAATGCCCGTCAGGCTAGGTGGGCACTGTTTTTCTCGCGGTTTAATTTTTCCGTTACTTACATCCCAGGTACTAAGAATGTGAAAGCCGATGCTTTGTCTCGCAGCTTTTCTCCCACAGTTGGTGCTGAGGAGGAGGAGAACATTTTACAAGAAGGGGTTGTGATTGCTGCTTTGGACTCTGTGTTGGAAGAGGAGATTCTTAAAGCACAGGAGAATGCCCCATCTAACACTCCCCATGGGAGGTTGTTTGTGCCTGGGACCTTTAGGAGAGATTTGTTTGTTGAGTGACATGAGTCTCGGTTGGCAGGTCATCCTGGAATCTCTGAGACCAAGAGACTTGTGGGTCGCAGTTTTTGGTGGCCTGGATGGCAGAAGGAAGTCATTAAGTGGGTGCATCAATGTACTGTGTGTGCTAGATCTAAGTCTTCACATACTCCTGCTGCGGGGTTGCTTTGCCCTCTGGAGGTTCCTAGTGCTCCTTGGACACATTTGGCTATGGACTTTATTACTAACCTTCCCCCTCTGAGGGTTTCACTGTCATCTGGGTGGTCGTGGACCGTTTTAGCAAGATGTGTCACTTGGTTCCTTTAATCAAACTGCCCTGCGCTAAGACTCTCTTTGTCGTTTTCATCCGGATATCATCCTGAGTCTAATGGCCAGACAGAAAGGAAAAATCAGGATGTTGAGCAGTTCTTGCGTTGTTTTGTGGCAGACAATCAAGAGGGGTGGTCTGAGTTTCTGCCACTTGCTGAATTTGCTCTTAACAACCATACATCCTCTTCTGCTGGTTGTTCGCCTTTTTTTGTTGTACTGGGAGTAGTGTTGAGCGATACGATACCGCAAGTATCGGGTATCGGCCGATATTAGCTCTATCGGCCTTTCGATACTTAGTTTCGATATTTTCCATATATCGTATACCGGAATCGGAAGTTCCCATAATTCTTTGAGAGGCAATGTGATTTTAGTCAGCCAATGAGGAATCCTAAGAAGTGTGGGCACATCCTGTACTGCTGCGGTCATGTTAACTAATGGCATGGCTGTGATTGGATGCTGAAATGATGTCAGAATGCACTATAAAAGGCGCCGCCGCCATTTTAGCGTCACTGTGCTGTGAATTCAGTAAGGGACAGAACGCTGCTGTGCTGACTCTGAGGGACAGTTAGAGATTGCGATTTAGTGTACTGTGCTGTAGGCAGGCTAGCACCAACCGCTGTGTAAAGCTTCCTTTTGCCTGCAGTGTTGTTTTAACAGCTCTGCAAGGTGTGTGTGAGTGCAGGTGACGCTGCAGTTTGCTCTGCATGCAACGCTGTCTGTAGGCATCTGCACGTGTCACTCACAGATTCTTTTTTTTTCCTTCAGTGTAATTCTTGCAGCTCCATGCAATTTAACTATTAGTGTGACGCGCTTCCATCCGTATCCAATACATTGGTTGCAAACACTATAGAAGTAGACAAAGGAGTAGCCTTTCACAGATTGTGAACAGTTGTGTTTCAGTGTTCACTTCAGTCTGTGTTTTTTATTTTTTGAGTGCACATCACGCTCCAGTTACTTGTTCAAGCACTGGTGCTTGTACTCTGCTGAGCGTGTCTCAGTGCCTCATCCTTTTCATTTATCTCCAATTGGTTCTGCTCCATTCCATTTAAAATATAATCTATTAGTGTGACGCGCTTCCATCCGTATCCAATACATTGGTTGCAAACACTATAGAAGTAGACAAAGGAGTAGCCTTTCACAGATTGTGAACAGTTGTGTTTCAGTGTTCACTTCAGTCTGTGTTTTTTATTTTTTGAGTGCACATCACACTCCAGTTACTTGTTCAAGCACTGCTGCTTGTACTCTGCTGAGCGTGTCTCAGTGCCTCATCCTTTTCATTTATCTCCAATTGGTTCTGCTCCATTCCATTTAAAATATAATCTATTAGTGTGACGCGCTTCCATCCGTATCCAATACATTGGTTGCAAACACTATAGAAGTAGACAAAGGAGTAGCCTTTCACAGATTGTGAAAAGTTGTGTTTCAGTGTTCACTTCAGTCTGTGTTTTTTATTTTTTGAGTGCACATCACGCTCCAGTTACTTGTTCAAGCACTGCTGCTTGTACTCTGCTGAGCGTGTCTCAGTGCCTCATCCTTTTCATTTATCTCCAATTGGTTCTGCTCCATTCCATTTAAAATATAATCTATTAGTGTGACGCGCTTCCATCCGTATCCAATACATTGGTTGCAAACACTATAGAAGTAGACAAAGGAGTAGCCTTTCACAGATTGTGAACAGTTGTGTTTCAGTGTTCACTTCAGTCTCTGCGTAATAACCACACTTAGGCCTTATAACTTTTCTGACTTTCTTTATCAATCTACCAAGATGAAGAAGTCAGTGAGTAAGGCACGTGGTCGTGGCCGTGGAGTTTCAGCAGGGAGAGGACGTGGGGATTCTGTGGCTGCTGCCGCCCTCAGTGACACAGCATCCACCAGTTTTACCCATGAGCGTTCCTTTACGCGCACTTTGGTAGGAGCTCGGCGTGCCCCCCTGCTGCGGGAAGAACAAATTGAAGCCGTTGTTGGTTGGATGGCAGCCAATTCATCGACTTCAATTCCTTCCACCTCCTCTCAGGAACACAACACTGTTGAGCAACCATCTGTCTGTTCACCGCCTGTCAAATTGCCCAGGCAGTCAGAGAGTTCTGTACAGGAGCCAGCTGAGTCTCTGCTTCTGTTCTCAGAATCTGTTGGCTCGCAAACACGGGCACAGGCAAGCAGCATTCTGCAATTTGAAGAAGAGGGAGTATGCAGTGATGCGCAACAGCTGTGTCTTTCTCAATCTGAAGAGGCGGGTGAGCCAGTGCCGATGGACAGCACACCGCAGAACGCATCTTATGATGATGATGAGACTCAGGTGCCAGGTTTTGTGGAGCATGGTGCTGCCCAGACCATCCAACAGCAGCAGGTGTTGGAAGAGGGTAGTGGAGATGATGAAGTCCGAGACCCAACATGGTGTGTGCAACAGGAAGGAGATTGTCCCAACGGTACAAAGAGGAGGGAGAGGTAGGCTACAGACTCGCTTGCCTGTAGCCTCCAGTTTGGCACCTGTTGGGAGCAGTTCTCTTAGAAATGTCAAAATTGGCGCTCCCATGACTTGCACTGCGTGGTCCTTTTTTGACAGACTTGTAGATGATATTTGCTATGTTCAATGCAAGCTGTGTAGGCAAAAAGTTAAAAGAGGTAAAAATATCAGTAACCTGAATACCACAAATATGTGGAAACATGTACGGACAAAGCACGTAGCTGAGTTACAAAGACACACTGGAGATGTAGGCCAACCTACAGCAGCACCTACATCTTCAGGTCGTGTTCGAGCCTCTACCTCCGGCTCACACACACCTGGTTCGGCTTCCTCACAGGATCTCCATGGAAGAACCTCGGTCACTGTTGTCCATAGACAAACTGTTATTCCACACACAGCAGCAAGTTCACAGTCATCGTCACACTCCCAGAACAAAAAACAGCCATCGGTACCACAGGCATGGGATAAAAGACGGCCATACTCTGCAAACCATCCACGAGCACAGGCTCTGAATGCTGGCATTGCAAAACTCCTGTCCCTTGAAATGCTGTCATTCAGGCTGGTGGAGACTGACAGTTTCAGGAACTTTATGGCATTGGCAGTCCCACAATATAATGTGCCAAGCCGATTTTATTTCAGCAGGCAAGCTGTCCCTGCTCTGCAAAAACATGTCGAGGGAAACATTAAACATGCGCTACTAAACGCCGTCAGTAGCAGGGTCCACCTGACCACCGATGCGTGGACCAGTACCCATGGCCAGGGACGATACCTTTCCCTCACTGCCCATTGGGTCAATGTTGTGGAGCCGGGTACAGATCTTGCCAGTGGCGCTGTACGTGTTCTGCCAACTCCAAGGATTGCAGGAATCCAGTCTGTACACATTGATTCCTCCTCCTACTCCAGTTCCTCAGAATCATCGCTGCACGAGCCGTCACGGTATACCTCCACATGGACCCGTGAACGCTTACCTGTTGCGACCGATATGAGCACAGCCATGGCCAAACGTCAACAGGCCGTCCTGAAATTAATTTCCATGGGAATCGAAGCCACACAGCGCAGGAGCTCTGGGATGCCATCAAGCAGGAGAGCGATGTGTGTTTTTGTCAGCTAATCTCCAGCCAGGCTTGGTAGTGTGTGACAATGGCCGAAATATGGTGGCAGCTCTGGGCCTTGGCAACCTCACTCACATACCATGTCTGGCACATGTGCTCAACTTGGTCGTGCAGAGTTTTTTGAGGGACTATCCGGATCTTGATGCACTGCTGCACAAGGTCCGCCTAGAGTGCGCTCACTTGCAACGTTCCAGCATGGCCAGATCGCGCATTGCAGCTCTGCAAGTCAGATTTCGCCTTCCTGAACATCGCATCATATGTGACGTACCCACCAGGTGGAATTCCACGTTACATATGTTGGAGCGATTGTGTGAGCAGCAGCCAGCAGTAATGGAGTATCAGCTGCAACAGGCGCAATCAACTCGCAATTTGCGCCGTTCACACTTCACCACTACTGAGTGGGCCTCTATGAAGGACATCTGCGACGTTTTGCGTGCGTTTGATGTCTCAACGCGGATGGCGAGTGCAGATGATGCACTAGTCAGCATGACTGTCCCCCTTATCTGCCTGCTTCAGAAATCACTGAAAGCACTAAAGGAAGAGGTTTTGGAAGAGGTGGAGGATGAGGAGTCACAAATTCAATTACCTTCAGGACAGTCAGCGCAACGTGGTTCCTCACAAAGGGCTGGGCAGGGCTCACTTTGTGAGGAGGATGAGGAGGAGGAGGAGTCAATGGAGGAGGAAGAAATCCCTACAGAGGGAGGTACACAACGCTCTAGTCAGTATGTAGAGCGAGGGTGGGGTGATGCAGAGGAGGCAGAGATGACGCCTCTTCCAGAGGACAGCCTTTGTTGGCCAGTTGGGAGTCTGCAGCACATGGTTGATTTCATGCTTCAGTGCCTGAGAAACGACCGCCGCATCGCCCACATTCTCACCACGTCAGATTATTGGGTGTACACCCTCCTAGACCCTCGCTACCGGGACAACTTACAAACCCTCATCACACCGGTGAACCGGGACCGTAAAATGCGGGAGTACCAAGACACACTGGTGCAATCCATACTGTTGTACATTCCAGCCGAGAGAGCTGCTGCTGCTACTGCTTTACAAAGCAGCTCTGTGCGTCGAGGCAGTGTAGACACCTCTACAACAAGAGGGAGCACAAGCAGCGCCTCTGCACAGGGCAAGAGCTGTATGTTACAAATGTGGCAAAGTTTTGTGACAGCGCCAGCAAGGTCTACACCATCCGAGATGGCTCCAGTCACCAGGAAGAAACGTTTCCGTAAGATGGTGACAGACTACTTGGCTTTCCCTCTAAGTGTACTCCCAGATGCCTCTTCCCCTTTCAAATTTTGGGTCTCTAAATTGGATACATGGCCAGAGCTTAGCCAGTATGCATTGGAGGTGCTGGCTTGCCCTGCTGCCAGTGTATTATCTGAGCGTGTCTTTAGTGATGCAGGTGTGTAGTAACAGACCGTCGCATGCGAATATCCTCAGAGAATGTAGACCGGCTTACTTTTCTGAAAATGAACAAGGCATGGATCTCACCTGAATTTGCCTGTCCGTTTTCAGATTAAATAACTGTTTGGCAACGTTTTCCATGTCTCCTGTTATGTTCATCTTTCTACCACCTGAACTCTACTCCCTGGGCTACAACACCGCCATTTGTTGCTCGTAAGTAATTGGCAGGGGTACTGACTCCTGGCCAGCCTGGTTACAGCACGACAGCTGTTTCCTGGCAGTGTGAACGTCAATTATCCTCCAATAAGTTGTGCTGTCGTGTTGCATTCGGGTTAGCCGACTCTATGGTGCCTGCAGTTTAGGTGATTCCTATGTGTGCTGTGGGATATGTAAATAAAGGCGGTTTCCATTGTGACAATAGGACAAGCACCCACTGTAGGACTGTGTGATTCGGTAACTGCGGACGGCTTGCGTCCTGTCAACTTACATTTTCATGGGTGCGTTCTTCTACCCGTCCGGGGTCCAGTACCGTCAACTGGTTCTCCCCAGTGCCTTTGGCCTAGGTGCCTCCATCTCCGTATCCGAGTTCCACCAACGTCTGCTGGTCCTTGGTAGTGCTTTGGAGCACAGGTACCTCCTGCTTAGTAACCGTGTCACAGTAACGTCAGCTGATACTCGGTTGTGACATTGCCTCTTTTCCTTCTGCTACCCGTCCGGGGTCCAGTACCGTCAACTGGTTCTCCCCAGTGCCTTTGGCCTAGGTGCCTCCATCTCCGTATCCGAGTTCCACCAACGTCTGCTGGTCCTTGGTAGTGCTTTGGAGCACAGGTACCTCCTGCTTAGTAACCGTGTCACAGTAACGTCAGCTGATACTCGGTTGTGACATTGCCTCTTTTCCTTCTGCTACCCGTCCCGGGTCCAGTACCGTCAACTGGTTCTCCCCAGTGCCTTTGGCCTAGGTGCCTTCATCTCCGTATCCGAGTTCCACCAACGTCTGCTGGTCCTTGGTAGTGCTTTGGAGCACAGGTACCTCCTGCTTAGTAACCGTGTCACAGTAACGTCAGCTGATACTCGGTTGTGACATTGCCTCTTTTCCTTCTGCTACCCGTCCGGGGTCCAGTACCGTCAACTGGTTCTCCCCAGTGCCTTTGGCCTAGGTGCCTCCATCTCCGTATCTGAGTTCCACCAACGTCTGCTGGTCCTTGGTAGTGCTTTGGAGCACAGGTACCTCCTGCTTAGTAACCGTGTCACAGTAACGTCAGCTGGTACTCGGTTGTGACATTGCCTCTTTTCCTTCTGCTACCCGTCCGGGTTCCAGCACAGTCAGCTGGTCCTCGTTACTTCCATTGTCTCTTGCTCCATCTGATACCCGTCAGGGTTCCAGTAACGTCAGCTGTTTCTCGGAAATTAGACGACCTTAAAGACCACCCAGAAGAAGATGACGACAACAAGGACGACGAGCATGAAGCCAACCAGCCTGAACACCATCACAAAGAAAAAATAAAAGATTACCCAGAAGAAGATCACCAACAGGACAAAGAAGGTTAAGACAAACTACAAGATACAGAACAAGAGACAGAAGAACAATAAGCAGAAGATCAAAAAGCAGAAGAACATGAAGTATAAGACCAAAATGAAGAGCAAAATATATGCTCTAAATTCTAAGCAGAAGAAGACTAAGCAGTGTATGGGGGTGAGTCCGTTCCTCCTCGTGGTGCCCCTGGAAAATGCCTGCTGCTGCAGGCTAAACTGAACACAGACAAATACTGTTGTAATTTAAATCTTTTGTGACAGCAAGAACGGAAGGATGAACAATTCATACTTTTACAGATTACAAGTACAGGAATCTCTGTCACAAATAAGAATATGATGAAGAAGATGAAGAGGAAGAAGATGAAGAATTTGAATATGAAGAAGATTAATTAGTTTAATAATAACAATATGAGTAATGTAAACAAAAACATGAATAGCAAGAAGTTTAAGAAGAAGATTAACCCCTTAGTGACAGAGCCATTTTGCAGCTTAATGACCGGGCCAATTTTTACAATTCTGACCACTGTCACTTTATGAGGTTATAACTCTGGAACGCTTTAACGAATCCCGCTGATTCTGAGATTGTTTTTTCGTGACATATTGTACTTCACGTTAGTGGTAAAAAAATTTTTATCTGACTTGCGCTTATTTATGAAAAAAACGGAAACATGGCGAAAATTTTGAAAATTTAGCAATTTTCAACTTTCAACTTTTATGCCCTAAAATCAGAGAGATATGTCACACAAATTTCTTAATAAATAACATTTCCCACATGTCTACTTTACATCAGCACAATTTTGGGAACAAAATTGTTTTTTGTTACGAAGTTATAAGGGTTAAAAGTTGACCAGCAATTTCTCATTTTTACAACACCATTTTTTTTTAGGGACCACCTCACATTTGAAGTCACTTTGAGGGGTCTATATGATAGAAAATACCCAAAATGGACACCATTCTAAAAACTGCACCCCTCATGGTGCTCAAAACCACATTCAAGAAGTTTATTAACCCTTTACGTGCTTCACAGGAACTGAAGCAATGTGGAAGGAAAAAATTAACATTTAACTTTTTTTGCAAAAGCTTTACTTCGGAATCAATTTTTTCTATTTTCACAACTGTTCAAAGAAAAAATGAACCACAAAATTTGTTGTGCAATTTCTCCTGAATACGCCGATACCCCATATGTGGGGGTAAACCACTTTTTGGGCGCACGGCAGAGGTCGCAAGGGAACGAGCGCCGTTTGACTTTTTCAATGCAGAATTGGCTGGACGCCATGTCGCGTTTAGAGAGCCCCTGATGTGCCTAAACAGTGGAAACCCCCCACAAGTGACCCCATTTTGGAAACTAGACCCCTTAAGGAACTTATCTAGATGTGTGGTGAGCACTTTGAACCTCCAAGTGCTTCACAGAAGTTTGTAACGTAGAGCCGTGAAAATAAAAAATCATATTTTTTCCACAAAAACAATCTTTTCACCCCAATTTTTATTTTCCCAAGGGTAACAAGACCCCAAAAGTTTTTGTAAAATTTGTCCTGAGTACGCTGATACCCCATATGTGGGGGTAAACCACTGTTTGAGTGCATAGCAGAGCTTGGAAGGGAAGGAGCCACCGTTTGACTTTTTTCAACGCAGAATTGGCTGGACGCCATGTCGCGTTTATAGTGGCCCTGATGTGTCTAAACAGTGGAAACCCCCCAAAAGTGACCCCATTTTGGAAACTAGACCCCCTAAGGAACTTATCTAGATGTGTGGTGAGCACTTTGAACCTCCAAGTGCTTCACAGAAGTTTATAACGCCCGGGCGTGAAAATAAAAAATCATATTTTTTCCACAAACCTGATCGTTTAGTCCCTAATTTTTTATTTTCCCAAAGGTAACAGGAGAAATTAGACCACAAAAGTTGTTGTCCAATTTGTCCTGAGTACGCTGATACCCCATATGTGGGGGTAAACCACTGTTTGGGCGCACGGCAGGACTCGGAAGGGAGGGAGCGCCATTTGACTTTTTGAACGCCACTGCGTTTTTGGAGACCCCCTCATGTGCCTAAATAGTGTAAACCCCTCAATTCTAGCTCCAACCCTAACCCCAACACACCCCTAACCCTAATCTCAACCCTAACCCTAATACCAACCCTAATTCTAACTCTAACCCTAATTGTAACCCTAACCCTAATTGTAACCCTAACCCTAGTTGTAACCCTAACCCTAATTCCAACCCTAACCCTAATTATAACCCTAACCCTAATTATAACCCTAACCCTAAGGCTGGGTTCATATTGCGTTTTACCAGCCCATTCAACACATAGCGTTGACAGGCTGGTAACGGTATAGCATAACGCGATCGCGTTATGCTATACTCACTAGCGCAGAGGAATCAGCGATGATTCATTCGCGCTAGCGGTGACGGAGCCCAGACACTGCAGGCCGTGTCCGAGGCTCCGTCACTGAATGCCGGCACGTCGCGAACGCATGCCGCTTTACGTAAAGCGGCATGCGTCGCGATGCGCCCTCAAATGCGGGTGAATGGCAGCGTTAACGGACTGCATTACACCGCGTTATACCGCGGTGTAACGCAATCCGTCTAACGGACTGCCATAACGCAATATGAACCCAGCCTAACCCTAACGCTAATCCCAACCCTAATTATAACCCTAACCCTAATTATAACCCTAATTATACCCTAACCCTAACCCTAATGGAAAAATGAAAATAAATAAAATTTCTTTATTTTATTATATGTACCTAACCAAGGGGGTGATATAGGGGGGGTTTATGTACTGTTTTTTTTATTTTGATCACTGAGATAGTTTATCACAGTGATCAAAATGTACTTTTAGAGAATGAATGAATATTTTTTTGAATTTGCCGCCAGGCAGATTCGGCGGGCGCACTGCGCATGCGCCCGCCATTTTTTTTTTTACTGGAAGAAGACGCCGGCTGAACGGAGGCCAGGGGGAGGACCGGAGGCGAGGGGGAGGATCGGACCGCACCGGGGGGGGATCGGAGGACACGGGACCCCTCCAGGTACGGGGGGGGTGAGATCGGGGGTCCAGGGACACTATTTCTCTCCCCTCTGATGTGCGATCACATCAGAGGGGAGAGAAATTTACAGGCAGGGATCGCAGCATTGATTTCTCTTTTGCGATCGCCAGTATATGGCGATCGCAAAAGAGTGGTGATTGGGGGGGCCCCTATTATGTTCTCTGGGGTCTCGGCTACCCCAGGCAGCCGAGACCCCAGAGAAAATCGCCCATCCCCCCCGTCACCTCGCGGCGGGCGCAGCACTCGTGCGCCCGCCATTTTAAAGCATGGCGCCGACACCGGGGGACACCGGAGGGCCCTGGGGCCATGAGGAGGGTTCGGGGGCCACAGTGGGGGTCCCGGGGACCCTTTTTCTCTGTCCTCTGATGTCCGATGACATCAGAGGACAGAGAAATTAAATGGCACATTTTTTTTTTTTGTTGCGGTCGCCGTTAAAAACCGACCCGATTCATGTTCTCTGGTGTCTCGGCTACCCCCGGCAGCCGAGACCCCGGAGAAAATGCGCCTCTGGGGGGCGCTATTCACTTTTTCCACAGCGCCGTTAATTAACGGCGCTGTGGTTTAAGTACCCTTAATGACCGCCGTTAAAAGGCGTATCGGCGGTCATTAAGGGGTTAAGAAGGTGAAGATGAAGAATAATTTGATGAGAAAGATGATGCTGCTGCTGAAGATTATGAAGGAGAAAGTGTGGCACTGGCAAAAGTTAAAAAGGTGAAGAGCATGGAAGTTGTGAAACATACATATTTGCCAAAATAGAAAAAAGGTTAACAACATTGTCAATTTGTTAGTCAATCCAAACGTATTTCCAAAAAAATATATATTAATGCTATTCCAATGCATTGGGTTAAACATGTATGCCTTTATTGTCTCCTCAACCTCCCCCAATACATTCTACATTAGTCTTTGTTGTTTTCCTTCATGTACAATTAACCAACAAGGCAAGAATGGTTTTTTTTAATGTCGATATTTGGTTCCCATAGACTTACATTGGACTTCCGGTATCGGAATCGGATATTGACGATATTTAGTGATATCGGCGATACCATTCCGATCCGATATTTTTAGATATCGAGCAGTATCGCTCAACACTAACTGGGAGACATCCGTCGTTTGGGTCATTCTCCAAATTGGTATCGGCCGTGCCTGAAGAGGAGAATTTTTCTGGTGATTTGGAAAGAGTTTGGACGGATGTGCGTGGTAATCTTCAGCAGGCTAACAGAAAATCTAAAAGGTACTTTGATCGGAAACGGCAAGAGGTTTTGTTTGAAATTGGTGACATGGTTTGGTTATCCTGTAAGAATCTGAGGTTGAGGATTCCTTCTAAAAAATTGGGTCCCAAGTTTGTAGGGCACTTTAAGGTGCTTCAGGTTGTTAACCAATCGGCTGTTAGGTTGGAGGTTCCTACCTCCTGGAAGATTAATCCGGCGTTTCATGTTTCTCTGTTGAAAAGAGCTGATGTGTCGGATGGAGACGCCTCTGCCACTGTTCCCCCGGTGGTGGAGGACGGGGAATATGAAATTTCCCGCATCCTAAATTCTAGACGGTATAGAGGGAGTTTGCAGTATCTCGTCGCTTGGAAGGGTTTTGGACCCGAGGATAACTCATGAGTAAGGGCGGATGATGTTTCTGCGTCCAGACTTGTCAGAGCGTTTCACAAGAGGTTTCCGGATAAGCCTGGGCCTAGGGGATCCGGAGGATCCTCTTAGAAGGGGGGTACTGTTAGAGCTCTCCTGTTAGGTTTTTTCTATCTTGCTGGTCACATGACCTTTGTTGCTTATTTAATCCTGCTCTGCCCTTCTGGCTTTGCTGGACTTCATTGTAATTTCTACTCTTAAGCTAGCCGGGTGCTTAGTTACCTTTCTATATTAGTTTTGCCTGGTCTTTTGACCTCTATGTTCTATGTGGTTTGTTTTTATTTTTACTGCTACAACTTCTGTTAGGAGGTGTCCATCTTTTCTCCCAGTCTCTAGTGCTTGTAGGGATCCCTCCCTCGCATCTATAGTTCTTCGTACAGACTAGCTGAGGACTTTAGCGGGTCTGATCGCAGGATCAGGTTCCCGTTACATCATAGGGATCGAGCTTAGTTCTATCGTAGGGACAGATTTCCCTTTCTTTCTTTAGTGCTTGTAGCAGAACATAACAGATGCTTTGGCAGCCCTTTTTCGGAAGGGGCTGTCAGAGAATGTAAAGGATGTTATGGTGGGATTCCCTGCTCCCTCTGGTCTCAATGATTCTATGTCATTGGCTATTCAAATTGACAGACGTTTGCGTGAGTGCAGTGGTATGCGTGAGGTAGTGTTGCCTTGTGAGCCAGCTTCTGAGCCCATGCAATGTGATAGAGTGACTTCTGGGGCACAGCGTCATGAGTTTCGAAAGCGCAATGGGTTATGTTTTTACTGTGGTGACGCCTCTCATGCTATTTCAGTCTGCTCTAAGCGGGGAAGACGTTTTGCACGCTCAGTTGTCTTGCGTAGTGTTCAGACTAAATTTCTGTTGACTGTTACCCTGATTTGCTCCCTGTCCACATTTTCAGCTCAGGCTTTTGTTGATTCAGGAGCAGCTATTAACCTGATGGATTTTGACTTTGCCAAACGTGGGTTTCCCATGATACCCCTGCGGAAGTCTATTCACCTACTGGGCATTGATTCTAGCCCTTTGGCGGAGAATAAACCCCAGTTTTCTACTCAGGTGATAATGAGGGTTGAAACAGATCATCAGGAGAGTTGCAAATTTCTGGTGCTGCATAATCTGCATGATATTATTGTACTAGGTTTCCCTTGGTTACAGTTTCATAATCCTGTTTTGGATTGGAAATCTGTGTCTGTGTCCAGTTGGGGCTGACAATGTGTTAATGCTGACACTCCTGTTTTTTCTGCCTCTCCCCAGTCTCAGGATGTTCCTGACTTTTTGACTGATTTTTCGGATGTATTTAGTGAAAGTAAATCTGCATCCTTGCCCCCTCACAGGAGCTATGAGTGCGCTATTGAATTAGTGCCTGGTGGTAAATTTCCGAAAGGTCGCCTTTTTAACTTGTCTGTACCTGAACACGATGCTATGCGATCTTATATCAAGGAGTCATTGGAGAAGGGTCATATCAGACCATCCTCTTCACCCTTGGGTGCCGGTTTTTTCTTTGTGGCCAAAAAGGATGGTTCATTGAGGCAGTGTATTGATTATCGTCTCTTGAATAAGATCACTGTGGAGTATCAATATCCGTTACCCTTGATTTCTGACCTGTTTTCCAGGGTGAAAAGTTCTAGTTGGTTTACCAAGCTTGACCTCAGGCTGGCGTAAAACCTTATTCGCATTAAGCACGGGGATGAATGGAAGATGGCGTTTAATACCCCAGAGGGGCATTTTGAGTACCTAGTGATGCCCTTTGGGCTCACTAATGCTCCTTCCGTCTTCCAATCCTTCATGAATGATATTTTCAGGGATTTTGTGGATACATTTCTGATTGTTTATTTGGATGATATCTTGATTTTTTCCAATGACTGGGACTCTCATGTGGAACATGTTTGGACTGTGTTCCAGAGTTTGAGAGAGAATGCACTGTATGTGAAGGGATCAAAGTGTCTTTTTGGCGTACAGAAGGTCTCATTTCTGGGATTCATTTTGTCTCCGCCTGTTATTGAAATGGACCCGGTCAAGGTTCAGGCCATCTGTGATTGGGTCCAACCTACTTCATTGAGGGCTCTTCAGAGATTTTTGGGTTTTGCCAATTTTTATCGTAAATTTATTGGTAATTTCTCGGTTATTGTTAAACCATTAACTGATTTGACCAAAAAGGGTTCTGATGTGGTGAATTGGCCTCCTGAGGCAGTTTCGGGAGTTATTGGCCATGAAGTGGGCCTTTGAAGAGTGGAGACATTGGCTGGAAGGAGCCAAACATCAGGTGGTGGTCCTCACGAACCATAAGAATCTGGTTTATCTCGAATCAGCCAAGTGACTTAATCCTAGACAGGCCAGGTGGGCCTTGTTTTTCACACATTTTAATTTTGTGGTTTCTTTTCTTCCTGGCCCTAGGAATGTTAAGGCGGATGCCCTCTCGAGGAGTTTCTTTGTGGACTCTCCTGAGTTATCTGATCCTACTGTTATTTTGAAAGAGGGTGTAGTTCTTTCCGCCATCTCGCCCAATTTGAGACTGGCTCTGGAAGGGTGTCAGGAGGATAAACCTGAGCGCTGCCCTATTGGGAAATTGTTTGTCCCAGACCAGTGGAAGAAGAGTGTGATGTCTGAGATTCATTGTTCCGCATTGGCTGGTCATCCCGGGATTTTTGGTACCAGAGACTTGGTGAGTCGGTCCTTTTGGTGGCCTACTTTGTCTCGTGACGTCAGGGAATTTGTGCAGTTCTGTGGGACTTTCTCTCGCTTCAAGCCTTGCTCTCGCTCTAGTGGTTTGTTAATGCGATTACCTGTGCCCAAGAAGCCATGGACCCATATCTCTACGGATTTTATTTCCGACCTCCCTGTTTCTCAGAGAATGACCGTTATCTGGGTAATCTGTGATAGGTTTTCCAAGATGATAAATCTTGTGCCATTACCTAAGTTACCTTCCTCCTCCGAATTGGTGCCTTTGTTCCTTCAGCACGTGGTTCGGTTACATGGCATTCCGGAGAACATTGTGTCTGACAGAGGAGTCCAGTTTGTTTCCAGATTTTGGAGGACATTTTGTTCTAAACTTGGTGTTCAATTATCTTTCTCCTCTGCTTTTTATCCTCAGACCAATGGACAAACCGAGAGAACAAACCAGACCTTGGAGACTTATTTGAGATGTTTTGTTTCTGCTGATCAAGATGACTGGGTCTCTTTTTTGCCTTTGGCTGCGTTTGCTCTTAATAATAGGGCTAGCTCTGACACCTTGATGTCTCCATTTTTCTGCAATTTTGGGTTTCACCCTCGATTTTCTTCGGGACAGGCGGAGGCTTCTGTCTGTCCAGGTGTTGACTCTATTGTGGAGCGAATGCAGCAGATTTGGGACCAGGTAGTGGAGGGTTTGTCTCTCTCTCAGGAGAAGATCCAATGGTTTGCCAACCAGCATAGGACTGATGGTCCTCAGTTTAAAGTGGGGGACTTGGTTTGGTTGTCCTCAAGAAATATCCCTATGAGGGTTGCATCTCCAAAGTTTAAGCCTAGGTTCATTGGACCTTATAAGATCATGGAGATTCTTAATCCTGTTTCCTACCATTCGCTTCTTCCAGGGATATTTAAGATCCATAACGTGTTCCACAAGTCCTTATTAAAGAGGTTTGTCGAGCCAATGGTTCCTATGGCTGCACCTCCTGACCCTGTTTTGGTTGAGGGCAATCTGGAGTATGTGGTTGAGAAAATATTGGATTCTCGTTTTTCTAGACAGAAACTCCAGTATTTGGTTAAGTGGAGAGGTTATGGTCAGGAGGACAATTCTTGGGTGTTTGCTTTGGACATCCATGCTAGGAGACTGATCCGTGCCTATCACCGAGCTCATCCTGATCAGCCTGGTTGCACAAGTGAGGGTTCGGTGACCCCTCCTCAAAGGGGGGTACTGTTATGAATGTGCTAGAGATGGTTTCTGAGCAGAGGCTCCCTCTGGTGGTTACAGACAATACTGAACCTTTCAGCAAGGAATGGCAATCTGTGATCACAGAATGGTCTGATATAAGGGAGGTTCCCTCCCATTATGGTTGCCGGTGATCAATTGTTCTTGTCTCAATTGTGGTTCCTGGTTCATTTGGAAGTTTTCTGAGTCTTGTCTGCATCTTCTGCTATCAGATAAGATATTTTCTGCTTTTATTTTTGTGCTTGCTTTTTGCATTGCTCCCTGCACTTCTGTGGAGTTCAGCCAGGTCCCCTCCGGGGGCTTGTGCTCCTCTCAGTTTATCTGGAGCCACTGTTGTTTGTTCATTTGCTTTTTCCTGTTTTTTCAGTGGCTGCGGCTTAGTTTTGTTACACCAGAGATCTGATTAGGTGGTAGAGATTGTGTGATCTCAGGTGTTTTTGCAATCAGAAGTGTTGGTATTTTTTAGGGGTTTTTTTTGGATTGCAGTGAGTATCCATTCCTGTACTTTTCTGTCTAGACAGATTGGGCCCCAGCGTTTGCTCATTCTATTTTCTGTCTGTGTCCGTGCTTCTTCTTGTCTAACCGCCATTACATGTTTGGGGGCTTCCTATTTTCTTTGGGGATCTGCTCCGGGGCAGATAGCTTTCATTTTTCTGCCTTTAGGTGTAGTTATCTCTCAGGCTGTGACGAGGTGTCTAGGATCAACGTAGGAACGCTCCACGGCTACCTCTAGTTTTGTGGTTAGTTCAGGTTACTGCAATCCAATAGGTTCCAGCCTCTCTGGTGTGTTGCCGTTTTTGCTTACTCTCCTCAGCTACCAAAACATAACAGTATCACTGGCCCAAACTGAAAATTATATGGTACTCACAGAAGGGAAAAATAGTGTGGAAAGTAAAAAAAAAAAAAGTTGTCAGAGTTGTCAGAGATTTTTTTTTTCCCTGTTTGTTGCATTTTTTTCCCTCTTTTTCTCTGGGTGTTGAGGAGGATTTTTTTTTCTCTCAATGGAGCTTGCACAGTTGTCTGGCTGTGTGGATCAGCTTGCCACTGAGGTTCGGAGTATTGCTACCTATCTTGCTGGGTTGCCGGTTGTGGAACCTAGGATTCCCATGCCAGATTTGTTTTTGGTGGATCGGGCTAAATTTCTGAATTTCAAAAATAACTGTAAGTTGTTTTTTGCCTTAAAGCCTAAGTCCTCAGGGAATGTAGCTCAGCAAGTTCAAATTGTCATCTCTCTCCTGTGCGGCGGCCCTCAGGATTGGGCTTTTTCCCTGACACCTGGGGATCCTGTTTTGAATGATGTTGATGTATTTTTTCTGGCTCTGGGGTTATTGTACGATGAACCTAATGTCACTGATCAAGCTGAAAAGACCTTGTTGGCATTAAATCAGGGTCTTGAAGACGCTG
Organism: Oophaga sylvatica; assembly: GCA_033576555.1. Taxonomy (NCBI): domain Eukaryota; kingdom Metazoa; phylum Chordata; class Amphibia; order Anura; family Dendrobatidae; genus Oophaga; species Oophaga sylvatica. The sequence goes on from JARQOD010000006.1 coordinate 175,096,612, forward strand.
AGTTGTACTGTCAGAAATTCCGAAAGTGGGCAGTCCTGACCAAATGGAATGATGATGCTTTGGCAGCCCTTTTTCGGAAGAGGCTGTCAGAGAATGTAAAGGATGTTATGGTGGGATTCCCTGCTCCCTCTGGTCTCAATGATTCTATGTCATTGGCTATTCAAATTGACAGACGTTTGCGTGTGCGCAGAGGTATGCGTGAGATAGTGTTGCCTTAAGAGCCAGCTTCGGAGCCCATGCAGTGTGATAGAGTGACTTCTGGGGCACAGCGTCATGAGTTTCAAAAGCGCAATGGGTTATGTTTCTACTGTGGTGACGCCTCTCATGCTATTTCAGTCTGCTCTAAGCGGGGAAGACGTTTTGCACGCTCAGTTGTCTTGGGTAGTGTTCAGACTAAATTTATGTTGACTGTTACCCTGATTTGCACCCTGTCCACATTTTCTGCTCAGGCTTTTGTTGATTCAGGATCAGCTATTAACCTGACGGATTTTGACTTTGCCAAACGTTATGGGTTTCCCATGACACCCCTGCGGAAGTCTATTCCCCTACTGGGCATTGATTCTACCCCTTTGGCGGAGAATAAACCCCAGTTTTCTACTCAGGTGATAATGAGGGTTGAACCAGATCATCAGGAGAGTTGCAAATTTCTGGTGCTGTATAATCTGCATGACATTATTGTACTAGGTTTCCCTTGGTTACAGTTTCATAATCCTGTTTTGGATTGGAAATCTGTGTCTGTGACCAGTTGGGGATGCCAATGTGTTAATGCCGACACTCCTGTTTTTTCTGCCTCTCCCCAGTCTCAGGATGTTCCTGACTTTTTGACTGATTTTTCGGATGTATTTAGTGAAAGTAAATCTGCATCCTTGCCCCCTCACAGGAGCTATGATTGCGCTATTGAATTAGTGCCTGGTGGTAAATTTCCTAAAGGTCGCCTTTTTAACTTGTCTGTACCTGAACACGATGCTATGCGATCTTATATCAAGGAGTCATTGGAGAAGGGTCATATCAGACCATCCTCTTCACCCTTGGGTGCCGGTTTTTTCTTTGTGGCCAAAAAGGATGGTTCATTGAGGCCGTGTACTGATTATCGTCTCTTGAATAAAATCACTGTGAAGTATCAATATCCGTTACCCTTGATTTCTGACCTGTTTTCCAGGGTGAAAAGTGCTAGTTGGTTTACCAAGCTTGACCTCAGGGGGGCATATAACCTTATTCGCATTAAGCACGGGGATGAATGGAAGACAGCGTTTAATACCTCAGAGGGGCATTTTGAGTACCTAGTGATGCCCTTTGGGCTCACTAATGCTCCTTCCGTCTTCCAATCCTTCATGAATGATATTTTCAGGGATTTTGTGGATAAATTTCTGATTGTTTATTTGGATGATATCTTGATTTTTTCCAATGACTGGGACTCTCATGTGAAACATGTTCGGACTGTGTTCCAGATTTTGAGAGAGAATGCACTGTATGTGAAGGGATCAAAGTGTCTTTTTGACGTACAGAAAGTCTCATTTCTGGGATTCATTTTGTCTCCGTCTGTTATTGAAATGGACCTGGTCAAGGTTCAGGCCATCTGTGATTGGGTCCAACCTACTTCATTAAAGGCTCTTCAGAGATTTTTGGGTTTTGCCAATTTTTATCGTAAATTTATTGGTAATTTCTCCGGTATTGTTAAACCATTGAAAAAAAGAGAAGCCAGCGCCGCACGTGATCAGCATGAAATACATTAAGTGCATCTGCACATATTAGTTTCTAACTGTTTTCTTAAAAATGAGACATTTGGCAAATAATTGATCAATTTTTTGAGCCACCCCGCCACGACAAGGCATTCTCATATGGGGCAGTCCTACTCTACGTTTTTTATTTTCGCTGTGCCATTACGGCCTCCTGAATATATATTAAAAGCAAGACTGCAAAAAAAAAACTGCAAAAATACTGCACAAGTACCTGAAGCATTGCTGAATCACTCCCATTGACTGATTTGACAAAAAGGGTTCTGATGTGGTGAATTGGCCTCCTGAAGCAGTCTCTGCATTTCAGGAACTTAAGCAGAGATTCACTTCTGCTCCTGTTCTACGGCAGCCTGCATGTTTCTCTACCATTTCAGGTGGAGGTTGATGCCTCTGAAATTGGGGCAGGTGCCGTTTTGTCCCAAAGAGATCCAGAGACCTTTAAGAGTAACCCTTGTGCCTTTTTCTCTCAAAAATTTTCTCCAACTGAACGTAATTATGACTTGGGTAATCGGGAGTTATTGGCCATGAAGTGGGCCTTTGAAGAGTGGAGACATTGGCTGGAAGGAGCCAAACATCAGGTGGTGATCCTCACGGACCATAAGAATCTGGTTTATCTCGAATCAGCCAAGCGACTTAATCCTAGACAGGCCAGGTGGGCCTTGTTTTTCACACATTTTAATTTTGTGGTTTCTTTTCTTCCTGGCACTAAGAATGTTAAGGCGGATGCCCTCTCGAGGAGTTTCTTTGCGGACTCTCCTGAGTTTTCTGATCCCACTGTTATTTTCAAAGAGGGTGTAGTTCTTTCTGCCATCTCGCCCAATTTGAGACTGGCTCTGGAAGGGTGTCAGGAGGATAAACCTGAGCGCTGCCCTATTGGGAAATTGTTTGTCCCAGACCAGTGGAAGAAGAGTGTGATGTCTGAGATTCATTGTTCCGCGTTGGCTGGTCATCCCGGGATTTTTGGTACCAGAGACTTTGGTGAGTCAGTCCTTTTGGTGGCCTACTTTGTCTCATGACGTCAGGGAATTTGTGCAGTCCTGTGGGACTTGCTCTCGCTCCAAGCCTTGCTCTCGCTCTAGTGGTTTGTTAATGCGATTACCTGTGCCCAAGAGGCCATGGACCCATATCTCTATGGATTTTATTTCCGACCTCCCTGTTTCTAAGAGAATGAGCGTTATCTGGGTAATCTGTGATAGGTTTTCCAAGATGATACATCTTGTGCCATTACCTAAGTTGCCTTCCTCCTCTGAATTGGTGCCTTTGTTCCTTCAGCACGTGGTTCGGTTACATGGCATTCCGGAGAACATTGTGTCTGACAGAGGAGTCCAGTTTGTTTCCAGATTTTGGAGGACATTTTGTTCTAAATTTGGTGTTCAATTATCTTTCTCCTCTGCTTTTCATCCTCAGACCAATGAACAAACTGAGATGCAATCTGAGGATCTGAGAAATAGATTCAAAGTACGTGGCTATAGTAATCGCTGTATAAAAAATGGATAGTTGAAAGCTAAAAATCTGGACCGACGCCAATTGTTACATAATAAAAAAATAAATACATCTACCAATTCCAATGTTAGATATATCTCTAACTACAATTGCTATTGGAGACGGACTCAAGAAATAGTCAACAAACATTGGTCGGTTTTATTGACAGATCCCATTCTGGCCCGGAACATTCCGGATAAACCACAATTTACAGCAAGACGTGGAAGGAGTATAAAGGATTTGTTGGTTAAAAGCCACTATGTTGCCAAAACAACAAATCCTTTGAATCCAAATAACAGTCATCCAGTATGGGGATGTTACCCATGCGGTGACTGCTTGGCTTGTACTCAAAAGAATCTTGTAAGAGATACTAAATTCAGCTCCTCGGATGGAAAAAAGGTTTTTCAGATTCAACATCATTTAAGTTGTAGCAGTACTTACGTCATTTATGCAGCCACGTGTCCATGTTCCAAAATCTATGTGGGGTTGACCTCTCGTCAGTTCCGCATACGTCTTAGGGAACACGTGAGAGATATATCAAATGGTCAAAAAATTGTGGATATAAATTCTCTCAAAACTCTCCAAAAAAACACTTTCGCATTGAACACAATAGTGATCCCAGTGGTTTACGGGTCATTGCAATTGATCAAGTACATTGCGGTAGCAGAGGAGGGAACATTAAACGTTTGCTAGCCCAAACAGAATGCTAATGGATAGTGGAATTGGACTCAATGACCCCTATGGGGTTGAATGAAAAATTGAGCTTTGCACCTTTCTTATAGTTCTGTTTCATTTTGCCCACCTTTCTTTCATCCTCTTTTTTAATTTTTATTTTTTATTTTTTATTTTCTTAATTTATTTATTATTTCAGTATTCACATATGTGTTTTTAAATAATGTTTTAATATTTTTCTGTCTTATTTTCTTTTTTTATTATTCTTTATTAATCATAGGTTTTTGTGTTTCTTTATTAGCATTAGGTTTATCCACTCAAACTGGCTTTTTTGAACGAGTCAAACATCTTCTTTCTTGATAATATATGGACTTTTGGATTGAAATGAATTTGCTGACTATAATATGGAACCATATTTTGGAATCGCTACCTTTGAAGATCTATGTATATTAATATGATCTTCTCTTTATTTATCACTTTATATTTCACTATTATTATACACCTATGTTGTTATTATAGTATAATAGTTTTTATGCACTGTATTATTAATTTTTTTTGCATAGTTCTTAGGTTCACTTTACTACCTTTTTATGTTTAATTATGTTTGTGCCATATGTATTACACATTTATCACATTATATGATTTATACACTTATTCCATATATTATAGTCCGAATGTGTCCTTTAATCCTGTAAACCATTTACTTTGTCTGCGTTCATATTGTGCAGCAGTCTGATGATATTTTCTATGTATACTCCGTGAGCTTACCATATAAATTGCTGAGCTTTCGGCTTTTAAATGTGTTATAAGTTCAAATATGTCATCAGAACTCTGTAAACCACTTTTTTAGACTGCGTTCACATTTGTGTAGCAGTCTGGTGATATTATGTCCGACGCATGCTCCATGAGCTCCCCACATGGAATGCTGAGCCTCCGGCTTCTTTTCCTAGTGCGCATGTCTGTTGACGTCATACGGGGTGTTCCCCGTGACGTGCGCACTATGTGAATGCCGAGGGGTGGTACTTCCTGTGGCGATGACGTCGGGGCGCATGCGCAGATGGGACACGCCATATATGGAGCACAATATAAAAGGCTGGGTTTCGTGGATTTATATCACTCCCTTTTTGAAAAAGCAAACGCGAAACGCGCGTCAAGGGTCACACGTGGGTCCAGAGTCTGCGGCTTGTTAACACTTTAAGGGTAAGCAATCTTTTTTGGCAGCTTATATTCATGCTATTATTATAGATGTTTGCACGCTGCAAGCGATATATATTTAATGTGTACCATTGTAGCACATGTGTTCTTTTAGCTGCCTAAATATTCCCATACATTTGGGTATATTCTTGTTATAATTCAAGTTTTTTTGCCGCTATACAATTGAAACTCTGGCCCCATGTGTTCATTATAATGTTTTATGTTAGGGTCATTTCACCATTGTGTGATGTTTTATGTACACATGTACGTTTTTCTAAATAAATTGACTTTTTTGCAATAAATCAAGTGTTTTTTACTCCATTTTTCTTTTTATTTATGATTTGATAGTTGGAGTGCACTCTTTTATATATAGTCCTTACTTAGAGTTTTACATCGTGGATATATGCTTTTGCATGTCCATGATATAAGTATCTCTCTTTTTGTACTGGTTTGTATTTATCAATTGTGTTCTGTGTTATTCACAGCTTTGTTTTCCAGACAAATGGACTTCAGAGCCAGGGATTCCTCATGGCTCAATAAAATCAATGAAGTATTTAAAGATGACCTTAGCAGTGTTCCTAATTCTAGTTCTAGAGAAACGCAAGAACTGATCCAAAAACTCAAAACTCTATTACATAGGAGGATGAGGATATGGTGGAACAAAGGTTTTTTAGAGAAATATGTTGCCAAAGGGGTAATACCCCGAGGACTTAGAATTCAGGTGTTTCCCTCATTTGAAACTGATTTGCCTTGGTTTAGAGATGGATGGGAGGATGTTTCCAGCACTTGTTCAAAGGGCTATATGGCCCTTTTAATTAAATTTAATGAATTAACCATCAGTGAATTGGAGAAGGAGATTGATGTCATTCAGACTACTCTGAAAAAAGATCTAACCCCTGAAGCTATGAAAAAATTAAATGATGATTTTGACAAAGAATTTATCAAGTGGGAAAATGACATCCAAACCACAAAATCTAGAAAATTTCAAAGAGATGTCCTTGATTTTCAAAGAAATCAAGTGTACAGGTGGAAATCTAATAATAAAAGGACTCGCTCCATATCTAGAGCACGTTCTGAATCAGTTTCCTCAGTTACATCAGGTGAAGAAATGGAAGCAAATACTTCACAAGGAGGAAATAATTATTCCCATAATAGATGGAAGGGTCAGAATGCAAGACATCATGAATTCTCAAGGGGATGTTTTCCTGTTAAACGCAAAGGTCCCACAGGTTGCCAATCTGATGATAAAAAGCAGAAGTCAGGAACTTTAGAGGTAATTAACCTTTCTGATCACAGACTGTCAAATGCTCAAATTGAAGTATTATCTCTAGGTTTGACATTTGTACCCAATAATCCCTTTAATTATTTTTCAGCCATGAAAGATTTGCATCTTTTCTCCCGTAAATTAATATTAAAGAAGCTACATGACAAGAGAGATGCACATGATCCTGGACTGAATTCTATGGAAAGAGAGGCGTTGGCTATCCTGGAGGATCTATTGAGGGAACAAGAAACTGACACACAAGGTATATTTCCCAGGTCAATTTTGCCAAAGTCGCAAGCGTTCCCCCCCTTGTCCTTATGTCCTCAGGTAGAGATCTTCACCAAATTAGTATTAGAGGATTTCAAAAAAATTCCAGGACATGTCACTAAGGACAATTTGTCTGGGTCTCAGCGTGAGGCATTGAGGCAATTAAAGAACCTTGATGACATTGTCATAAAGGCAGCGGACAAGGGGGGGAACGTTGTGATTTGGCCAACTATTAAATATGAGAGAGAAGCATTTAGGCAGTTGAATTGTAGAGAAACCTACACTCGATTGCCTCACTGCCCAATTATTTCATATAAATTGGAATTGGATGCAATTTTACAAAATGCTTTTGACATGGGAACCATAACCAAAAAAGTGTTAGATGGTTTGAGGGTTGAGTATCCCAAAATTCCAACCCTCTATTTACTACCAAAGATTCATAAAAACCCCATAGATCCTCCAGGGAGGCCAATCGTCTCTGGCATTGACAGTCTGTGTGATATGGCTTGCAAATTCGTTGATTTCTATTTGAAATCTATGGTTGAGACGCTACCATCATATGTACGCGATACCACAGATATGCTAACTAAATTGGAAGATGTGATTTTGGAACAGGACATGGGGCTGGTTACAGCTGATGTCGAATCTTTGTACACATGTACTTCACATGATGATGGCATGGAGGCGGTCCGCTTCTTTCTGAGAAATAGCAACTGGGATGGCCAATTGTGTGATTTTGTTGCAGAAATTCTACAATTTATTTTGACTCACAATGTCTTTGTCTTCAAGGACAGATATTATTTACAAAAGCGTGGTACTGCCATGGGGGCTGCTTGTGCCCCAGCCTATGCCAACCTGTTTCTCGGTTACTGGGAGAGGTCACTCTTCCTTGCGGATGGGATATCTCACAGTGACCGGGTGCAGTGTTGGCATAGGTATATTGATGACATTTTCTTTATTTGGCAGGGCAGTGAGTCTAGTATTTCTGAATTTATGGGACAACTTAATCAAAATGATTACAACATCAAATTGACTTATAAAATTCATCAAAAGAAAATTGATTTTTTGGATATAATGTTGGAGGTTGATGTGGCAGGGATGATACATACTGACGTGTTCCGCAAAGAGACGTCGGTCAATTCATTGTTGCACGCATCATCCTCCCACACTCCACATACAGTCAAAGCCATCCCAGTTGGTCAGTTTCTCAGGATGAAGCGGATCTGCTCCACGGACCACAAATTTGAGATGCAATCTGAGGATCTGAGAAATAGATTCAAAGTACGTGGCTATAGTAATCGCTGTATAAAAAATGGATATTTGAAAGCTAAAAATCTGGACCGACGCCAATTGTTACATAATAAAAAAATAAATACATCTACCAATTCCAATGTTAGATATATCTCTAACTACAATTGCTATTGGAGACGGACTCAAGAAATAGTCAACAAACATTGGTCGGTTTTATTGACAGATCCCATTCTGGCCCGGAACATTCCGGATAAACCACAATTTACAGCAAGACGTGGAAGGAGTATAAAGGATTTGTTGGTTAAAAGCCACTATGTTGCCAAAACAACAAATCCTTTGAATCCAAATAACAGTCATCCAGTATGGGGATGTTACCCATGCGGTGACTGCTTGGCTTGTACTCAAAAGAATCTTGTAAGAGATACTAAATTCAGCTCCTCGGATGGAAAAAAGGTTTTTCAGATTCAACATCATTTAAGTTGTAGCAGTACTTACGTCATTTATGCAGCCACGTGTCCATGTTCCAAAATCTATGTGGGGTTGACCTCTCGTCAGCTCCGCATACGTCTTAGGGAACACGTGAGAGATATATCAAATGGTCAAAAAATTGTGGATATAAATTCTCTCAAAACTCTTCCAAAACACTTTCGCATTGAACACAATAGTGATCCCAGTGGTTTACGGGTCATTGCAATTGATCAAGTACATTGCGGTAGCAGAGGAGGGAACATTAAACGTTTGCTAGCCCAAACAGAATGCAAATGGATAGTGGAATTGGACTCAATGACCCCTATGGGGTTGAATGAAAAATTGAGCTTTGCACCTTTCTTATAGTTCTGTTTCATTTTGCCCACCTTTCTTTCATCCTCTTTTTTAATTTTTATTTTTTATTTTTTATTTTCTTAATTTATTTATTATTTCAGTATTCACATATGTGTTTTTAAATAATGTTTTAATATTTTTCTGTCTTATTTTCTTTTTTTATTATTCTTTATTAATCATAGGTTTTTGTGTTTTTTATTAGCATTAGGTTTATCCACTCAAACTGGCTTTTTTGAACGAGTCAAACATCTTCTTTCTTGATAATATATGGACTTTTGGATTGAAATGAATTTGCTGACTATAATATGGAACCATATTTTGGAATCGCTACCTTTGAAGATCTATGTATATTAATATGATCTTCTCTTTATTTATCACTTTATATTTCACTATTATTATACACCTATGTTGCTATTATAGTATAATAGTTTTTATGCACTGTATTATTAATTTTTTTTGCATAGTTCTTAGGTTCACTTTACTACCTTTTTATGTTTAATTATGTTTGTGCCATATGTATTACACATTTATCACATTATATGATTTATACACTTATTCCATATATTATAGTCCGAATGTGTCCTTTAATCCTGTAAACCATTTACTTTGTCTGCGTTCATATTGTGCAGCAGTCTGATGATATTTTCTATGTATACTCCGTGAGCTTACCATATAAATTGCTGAGCTTTCGGCTTTTAAATGTGTTATAAGTTCAAATATGTCATCAGAACTCTGTAAACCACTTTTTAGACTGCGTTCACATTTGTGTAGCAGTCTGGTGATATTATGTCCGACGCATGCTCCATGAGCTCCCCACATGGAATGCTGAGCCTCCGGCTTCTTTTCCTAGTGCGCATGTCTGTTGACGTCATACGGGGTGTTCCCCGTGACGTGCGCACTATGTGAATGCCGAGGGGTGGTACTTCCTGTGGCGATGACGTCGGGGCGCATGCGCAGATGGGACACGCCATATATGGAGCACAATATAAAAGGCTGGGTTTCGTGGATTTATATCACTCCCTTTTTGAAAAAGCAAACGCGAAACGCGCGTCAAGGGTCACACGTGGGTCCAGAGTCTGCGGCTTGTTAACACTTTAAGGGTAAGCAATCTTCTTGAGGCAGCTTATATTCATGCTATTATTATAGATGTTTGCACGCTGCAAGCGATATATATTTAATGTGTACCATTGTAGCACATGTGTTCTTTTAGCTGCCTAAATATTCCCATACATTTGGGTATATTCTTGTTATAATTCAAGTTTTTTTGCCGCTATACAATTAAAACTCTGGCCCCATGTGTTCATTATAATGTTTTATGTTAGGGTCATTTCACCATTGTGTGATGTTTTATGTACACATGTACGTTTTTCTAAATAAATTGACTTTTTTGCAATAAATCAAGTGTTTTTTACTCCATTTTTCTTTTTATTTATGATTTGATAGTTGGAGTGCACTCTTTTATATATAGTCCTTACTTAGAGTTTTACATCGTGGATATATGCTTTTGCATGTCCATGATATAAGTATCTCTCTTTTTGTACTGGTTTGTATTTATCTGGTGGTTACAAGCGGTACTGGACTGTCCAGTGAAGATTGTGAGGATTGGGAATCAGGTGTTACTGACTGGTCTTATTTAAGGGAGTCGCCTTCCCATCGGGGTTGCCGGTGATCAATTGTTCTGGTCTCAATCCTTGATTCCTGTTTCCTTTGTAGCCTGCTGTGTCGTGTCTGCATCTCCTGCTAACAGATAAGACATTTTCTTCTTTTTGTTTTTGTGCTTGATTTTTGCATTTTGTCCTGCACTTCTGTGGGTGCCTTCAAGGTCCCCTCCGGGGGCTTTTGCCCTCTCAGTTTAGTTCAGCCACTGATGTTTTGTACATTTGCTTTTTCCAGTTTTTTCAGTGGCTGCTGTTTTGATTTTGTTACACCAGAGAACTAATTTAGGTGGTAGAGGTCGTGTGATCTTAGGTGTTTTTGAAATTAGTAGAGTTGGTGCTTTTCAGGGTTTTTTGGGATTGCAGTAAGTGCCCTTCCTATCCTTTTCTATTTAGATAGTTTGGGCCCCAACGTTTGCTCATACTATTTTCTGTCTGTGTCAGTATTTCTTCTTGTCTAACCGCCATTACATGTTTGGGGGCTTTCTATGTTCTTTGGGGATCTGCTCCGGGGCAGATAGCTTTCCTCTTTCTATCTTTAGGTATAGTTAGTTTCTCAGGCTGTGACGAGGCGTCTAGGACCAACGTAGGAACGCTCCACGGCTGCCTCTAGTTGTGGTGGTTAGTCAGGGTACTGCAATCTCATAGATTCCAACTGCTCTGGTGTATTACCTTTTTTACCTGCACTCCTCAGCTACCAAATCATAACAGTATCACCGGCCAAAACTGAAATTTATATGGTACTCACAGAAGGGAAAAATATTGTGAAAGAAAAAAAGAAAAAAAAGGTTGTCAGAGTTGTCAGAGATATTTTTCTGTTTGTTGCATTTTTTTTCCCTCTGTATCTCTGGGTGCTGGGGAGGATTTTTTTTTTTTTTCTCTCTCTCTCAATGGAGTTTGCACAGTTGTCTGGCCGTGTGGATCAGCTTGCCACTGAGGTTCGGAGTATTGCTACCTATCTTGCTAGGTTGCCTGTTGTGGAACCTAGGATTCCCATGCCAGATTTATTTTTGGGGGATCGAGCCAAGTTTCTGAATTTCAAAAATAATTGTAAATTGTTTTTTGCCTTAAAATCTAAGTCCTCAGGGAACGCAGCGCAGCAGGTTCAAATTGTCATCTCTCTCCTGCGCGCCGATCCTCAGGATTGGTCTTTTTCCCCGACACCTGGGGATCCTGTTTTGAGTGATGTTGATGCATTTTTTCAGGCCTTGGGGTTATTGTACGATGAGCCTAATGTCACTGATCAAGCTGAAAAAGCCTTGTTGGCATTAAATCAGGGGCTTGATGACGCTGAGTTATACTGTCAGAGATTCCGCAGGTGGGCAGTCCTGACCAAATGGAATGACGACGCTTTGGCAGCCCTTTTTCGGAAGGATCTGTCAGATAATGTAAAGGATGTTATGGTGGGATTCCCTGTCCCCTCTGGTCTCAATGATTCTATGTCATTAGCGATTCAAATTGACAGACGTTTGCGTGAGCGGAGAAGTATGTGTGGAATAGTGTTGCCTTGTGAACCTGCTTCTGAACCCATGCAGTGTGATAGAGTGGTTTCTGGGGCACAGCGTCATGAATTTCGAAAGCGCAATGGGTTATGTTTCTACTGTGGTGATGCCTCTCATGCTATTTCAGTCTGCCCTAAGCGGGGAAGACGTTTTGCACGCTCAGTTGTCTTGGGTAGTGTTCAGACTAAGTTTTTATTAACTGTTACTCTGATATGCTCTCTGTCCTCATTTTCTGCTCAGGCTTTCGTTGATTCGGGAGCAGCTATTAACCTGATGGATTTTGATTTTGCTAAACGTTGCGGGTTTCCCTTGGTACCCCTACAGAAGTCTATTCCCCTACTGGGGATCGATTCTACCCCTTTGGCTGAGAATAAACCGCAGTTCTCTACTCAGGTGATAATGAGGGTTGAACCTGATCATCAGGAGAGCTGCAAATTTTTGGTTCTGTATAATCTGCATGACATTATCGTGCTGGGTTTCCCTTGGTTACAGTCTCATTATCCTGTTTTGGATTGGAAATCTGTGTCTGTAACCAGTTGGGGCTGCCAATGTGTTAATACCAACACTCCTGTTTTTTCTGCCTCCCCCCAGGCTCAGGATGTTCCTGACTTTTTGATTGATTTTTCTGATGTGTTTAGCGAAAGTAAATGTGCATCTTTGCCTCCCCATAGGAGCTATGACTGCGCTATTGAATTAGTGCCTGGTAGTAAATTCCCTAAAGGTCGCCTTTTTAACTTGTCTGTACCTGAACATGACGCTATGCGGTCTTATATCAAGGCGTCATTGGAGAAGGGTCATATCAGACCATCCTCTTCACCCTTAGGTGCCGGTTTTTTCTTTGTGGCCAAAAAGGATGGTTCATTAAGGCCGTGTATTGATTATCGTCTTTTGAACAATATTACTGTGAAATATCAATATCCGTTACCCTTGATTTCTGACCTGTTTTCCAGGGTGAAAAACGCTACTTGGTTTACCAAGCTTGACCTCAGGGGGGCATATAACCTTATTCGCATTAAGCACGGGGATGAATGGAAGACGGCATTTAACACCCCTGAAGGGCATTTTGAGTACCTTGTGATGCCCTTTGGGCTCACTAATGCTCCTTCTGTCTTCCAGTCCTTCATGAATGACATTTTCAGGGATTTTGTGGATAAATTTCTGATTGTTTATTTGCATGATATCTTGATTTTTTCTAATGACTGGGACTCTCATGTGAAACATGTTTGAACTGTATTCCAGATTTTGAGAGAGAATGCTCTGTATGTGAAGGGATCAAAGTGTCTTTTTGGCGTACAGAGGATCTCATTTTTGGGATTCATTTTGTCCCCATCTGTTATTGAAATGGACCCGGTCAAGGTTCAGGCCATCTGTGATTGGGTCCAACCTACTTCATTAAAGGCTCTTCAAAGATTTTTGGGTTTTGCCAATTTTTATCGTAAATTTATTGGTAATTTCTCGGTTATTGTTAAACCATTAACTGATTTGACCAAAAAGGGTTCTGATGTGGTGAATTGGCCTCCTGAGGCAGTCTCTGCATTTCAGGAACTTAAGCAGAGATTCACTTCTGCTCCTGTTCTACGGCAGCCTGATGTTTCTCTGCCATTTCAGGTGGAGGTTGATGCCTCTGAAATTGGGGCAGGTGCCGTTTTGTCCCAAAGAGATCCAGAGACCTCTAAAAGTAACCCTTGTGCCTTTTTCTCTCGAAAATTTTCTCCTACTGAACATAATTATGATGTGGGTAATCGGGAGTTATTGGCCATGAAGTGGGCTTTTGAAGAGTGGAGACATTGGCTGGAGGGAGCCAGACATCAGGTGGTGGTCCTTACTGACCATAAGAATCTGGTTTATCTGGAATCTGCCAAGCGACTTAATCCTAGACAGGCCAGGTGGGCCTTGTTTTTCACACGTTTTAATTTTGTGGTTTCCTTTCTTCCTGGCACTAAGAATTTTAAGGCGGATGCCCTCTCGAGGAGTTTCCTTGCGGACTCTCCTGAGGTATCTGATCCTTCTGTTATTTTGAAAGAAGGTGTAGTTCTTTCCGCCATCTCGCCCAATTTGAGACTGGCTCTGGAGGGGTGTCAGGAGGATAGGCCCGAGCGCTGCCCTGTTGGGAAATTGTTTGTCCCGGCCCAGTGGAAAAAGAGTGTGATGTCTGAGATTCATTGTTCCGCGTTGGCCGGTCATCCCGGAATTTTTGGTACCAGAGACTTGGTTAGTCGGTCCTTTTGGTGGCTTACCTTGTCTCGTGATGTCAGAGAATTTGTGCAGTCCTGCGGGACTTGCTCTCGCTCCAAGCCTTGCTCTCGCTCTAGTGGTTTGTTGATGCCATTGCCTGTGCCCAAGAGACCATGGACCCATATCTCTATGGATTTCATTTCCGACCTCCCTGTTTCTCAGAGAATGACCGTCATCTGGGTGATTTGTGATAGGTTTTCCAAGATGATACATCTTGTGCCATTACCTAAGTTGCCTTCCTCCTCTGAATTGGTGCCTTTGTTCCTTCAGCACGTGGTTCGTTTACACGGCATTCCTGAGAACATTGTGTCTGACTGAGGAGTCCAGTTTGTTTCCAGATTTTGGAGGACCTTTTGTTCTAAGCTTGGTGTTCAGTTGTCTTTCTCCTCGGCGTTTCATTCTCAGACCAAACTGAGAGAACAAACAAGACATTGGAGACTTATCTAAGATGCTTTGTGTCTGCTGATCAGGATGACTGGGTCTCTTTTTTGCCTTTGGCTGAGTTTGCTCTTAATAATAGGGCTAGCTCTGCCTCTTTGATGTCTCCATTTTTCTGTAATTCTGGGTTTCACCCTCGATTTTCTTCAGGACAGACGAAGGCTTCTGCCTGTCCAGGTGTTGACTCTGTTGTTGAGCGTATGCAACAGATTTGGGACCAGGTAGTGGAGAGGTTGTCCCTCTCTCAGGAGAGGGCCCAGCGGTTTGCTAACCGGCATAGGACTGATGGTCCTCGGTTTAAAGTGGGGGACTTGGTCTGGTTGTCCTCAAAAAATATTCCTATGAGAGTGGCATCTCCTAAATTTAAGCCTAGGTTCATTGGACCTTATAAGATCATGGAGATTCTTAATCCTGTTTCTTTTCGTTTGCTTCTTCCAGGGACATTTAAGATCCAAAACGTGTTCCACAAGTCCTTGTTGAAGAGGTTTGTTGAGCCAGTGGTTCCTACTGCTTTGCCTCCTGACCCTGTTCTGGTTGAGGGCAATATGGAGTTTGTGGTTGAGAAAATATTGAATTCTCGTTTTTCTAGACGGAAACTCCAGTATTTGGTTAAGTGGAGAGGTTATGGTCAGGAACACAATTCTTGGGTGTTTGCTTCGGACATCCATGCTAGGAGACTCATCCGTGCGTATCATAGAACTCATCCTGACCGACCTGGTTGCTCAAGTGAGGGTTCGGTGACCCCTCCTCAAGGGGGGGTACTGTTGTGAATGGACTTGAATTGAGTTCTGAGCAGAGGCTCCCTCTGGTGGTTACAAGCGGTACTGGACTGTCCAGTGAAGATTGTGAGGATTGGGAATCAGGTGTTACTGACTGGTCTTATTTAAGGGAGTCGCCTTCCCATCAGGGTTGCCGGTGATCAATTGTTCTGGTCTCAATCCTTGATTCCTGTTTCCTTTGTAGCCTGCTGTGTCGTGTCTGCATCTCCTGCTAACAGATAAGACATTTTCTTCTTTTTGTTTTTGTGCTTGATTTTTGCATTTTGTCCTGCACTTCTGTGGGGGCCTTCAAGGTCCCCTCCGGGGGCTTTTGCCCTCTCAGTTTAGTTCAGCCACTGATGTTTTGTACATTTGCTTTTTCCAGTTTTTTCAGTGGCTGCTGTTTTGATTTTGTTACACCAGAGAACTAATTTAGGTGGTAGAGGTCGTGTGATCTCAGGTGTTTTTGAAATTAGTAGAGTTGGTGCTTTTCAGGGTTTTTTGGGATTGCAGTAAGTGCCCTTCCTATCCTTTTCTATTTAGATAGTTTGGGCCCCAACGTTTGCTCATACTATTTTCTGTCTGTGTCAGTATTTCTTCTTGTCTAACCGCCATTACATGTTTGGGGGCTTTCTATGTTCTTTGGGGATCTGCTCCAGGGCAGATAGCTTTCCTCTTTCTATCTTTAGGTATAGTTAGTTTCTCAGGCTGTGACGAGGCGTCTAGGACCAACGTAGTAACGCTCCACGGCTGCCTCTAGTTGTGGTGGTTAGTCAGGGTACTGCAATCTCATAGATTCCAACTGCTCTGGTGTATTGCCTTTTTTACCTGCACTCCTCAGCTACCAAATCATAACAAAGATGACTGGGTCTTTTTTTTTCCTTTGGCTGAGTTTGCTCTTAATAATAGGGCTAGCTCTGCCACCTTGATGTCTCCATTTTTCTGCATTTTTGGGTTTCACCCTCGATTTTCTTTGGGACAGGCGGAGGCTTCTGTCTGTCCAGGTGTTGACTCTGTTGTGGAGCGAATGCAGCAGATTTGGGACCAGGTAGTGGAGGGTTTGCCTCTCTCTCAGGAGAAGGCCCAATGGTTTGCCAACCAGCATAGGACCGATGGTCCTCAGTTTAAAGTGGGGGACTTGGTTTGGTTGTACTCAAGAAATATCCCTATGAGGGTTGCATCTCCAAAGTTTAAGCCTAGGTTTATTGGACCTTATAAGATCATGGAAATTCTTAATTCTGTTTCCTACCATTTGCTTCTTCCAGGGACATTTAAGATCCATAACGTGTTCCACAAGTCCTTATTGAAGAGGTTTGTCGAGCCAGTGGTTCCTATGGCTGCACCTCCTGACCCTGTTTTGGTTGAGGGCAATCTGGAGTATTTGGTTGAGAAAATATTGGATTCTCGTTTTTCTAGACAGAAACTCCAGTATTTGGTTAAGTGGAGAGGTTATTGTCAGGAGGACAATTCTTGGGTGTTTGCTTTGGACATCCATGCTAGGAGACTGATCCGTGCCTATCACCGAGCTCATCCTGATCGGCCTGGTTGCACAAGTGAGGGTTCGGTGACCCTCCTCAAAGGGGGGGTACTGTTATGAATGTGCTAGAGATGGTTTCTGAGCAGAGGCTCCCTCTGGTGGTTACAGACAGTACTGAACCTTTCAGCGAGGAATGGCAATCTGGGATCACAGAATGGTCTGATATAAGGGAGGTTCCCTCCCATGATGGTTGCCGGTGATCGATTGTTCTTGTCTCAATTGTGGTTCCTGGTTCATTTGGAAGTTTTCTGAGTCTTGTCTGCATCTTCTGCTATCAGATAAGATATTTTCTGTTTTTCTTTTTGTGCTTTCTTTTTGCATAGCTCCCTGCACTTCTGTGGAGGTCAGCCAGGTCCCCTCCGGGGCTTGTGCTCCTCTCAGTTTATCTGAAGCCACTGTTATTTGTTCATTTGCTTTTTCCTGTTTTTTCAGTGGCTGCGGCTTAGTTTTGTTACACCAGAGATCTGATTAGGTGGCAGAGATCGTGTGATCTCAGGTGTTTTTGCAATCAGAAGAGTTGGTATTTTTTAGGGGTTTTTTTGGATTGCAGTGAGTATCCATTCCTTTACTTTTCTGTCTAGACAGATTGGGCCCCAGCGTTTGCTCATTCTATTTTCTGTCTGTGTCCGTGCTTCTTCTTGTCTAACTGCCATTACATGTTTTGGGGGCTTCCTATTTTCTTTGGGAATCTGCTCCGGGGCAGATAGCTTTCATTTTTCTGCCTTTAGGTGTAGTTATCTCTCAGGCTGCGACGAGGCGTCTAGGATCAACGTAGGAACGCTCCACGGCTACTTCTAATTGTGTAGTTAGTTCAGATTACTGCAATCCAATAGGTTCCAGCCTCTCTGGTGTATTGCCGTTTTTGCTTATTCTCTTCAGCTACCAAAACATAACACTGACCCTGTTTTGGTTGAGGGCAATCTGGAGTATGTGGTTGAGAAAATATTGGATTCTCGTTTTTCTTGACAGAAACTCCAGTATTTGCTTAAGTGGAGAGGTTATGGTCAGGAGGACAATTCTTGGGTGTTTGCTTCGGACATCCATGCTAGGAGACTGATCCGTGCCTATCACCGCGCTCATCCTGATCGGCCTGGTTGCACAAGTGAGGGTTCGGTGACCCCTCCTCAAGGGGGGTACTGTTATGAATGTGCTAGAGATGGTTTCTGAGCAGAGGCTCCCTCTGGTGGTTACAGACAGTACTGAACCTTTCAGCGAGGAATGGAAATCTGGGATCACGGACTGGTCTGATATAAGGAAGGTTCCCTCCCATGATGGTTGCCGGTGATCAATTGTTCTTGTCTCAATTGTGGTTCCTGGTTCTTTTGGAAGTTTACTGAGTCTTGCCTGCATCTTCTGCTATCAGATAAGATATTTTCTACTTTTATTTTTGTGCTTTCTTTTTGCATAGCTCCCTGCACTTCTGTGGAGGTCAGCCAGGTCCCCTCTGGGGCTTGTGCTCCTCTCAGTTTATCTGAAGCCACTGTTATTTGTTCATTTGCTTTTTCCTGTTTTTTCAGTGGCTGCGGCTTAGTTTTGTTACCCCAGAGATCTGATTAAGGTGTAGAGATCGTGTGATCTCAGGTGTTTTTTGCAATCAGAAGAGTTGGTAATTTTTAGCGTTTTTTTTGGATTGCAGTGAGAATCCTTTCCTGTACTTTTCTGTCTAGACAGATTGGGCCCCAGCGTTTGCTCATTCTATTTTCTGTCTGTGTCCGTGCTTCTTCTTGTCTAACCGCCATTACATGTTTGGGGGCTTCCTATTTTCTTTGGGGATCTGCTCCGGGGCAGATAGCTTTCCTCTTTCTGCCTTTAGGTGTAGTTATCTCTCAGGCTGTGACGAGGTGTCTAGGATCAACGTAGGAACGCTCCACGGCTACCTCTAGTTGTGTGGTTAGTTCAGGTTACTGCAATTCAATAGGCTCCAGCCTCTCTGGTGTATTGCCGTATTTGCGTTTTCTCCTCAGCTACCAAAACACAACAGAGAATGATTTTGGCCCATAAGACACTGGAGCATCATCCATGGGGCCCATCATATAATGGAGTATTGTAAATGGGGCAGATCAGACACTGGAGCAACATCCTTGGGGCCCATCATACACTGGAGCATTCTAAATGGGGCAGATCAGACACGGGAGCAGCATCCATGGGGCCCATCAGGGGCGGACATATCATTGGTGCAACCTGTGCACAGGGACCCAAGAGGTGAGGGTGCCCATTTATACCTCCAAAGCAGGGGCAATTTTGCAATTTTAGGAGATCTTGGGCTGCAAAGGGCCCATGTATTGTTCTTGCACAGGGGCCCTTTTCTGACTTTGTCCACCAGTGGGGCCCATCATATACTGGAGCATTCTAAAAGGGGGAAAACAGACGCTGGAGCAGCATTTACGGGGACCATTATACAATGGAGCATTATAAATGGGGCCCATTATATATGGAGCATATTTTGGCCCATTAGACACTGGAGCATCATCCATGGGGCCCATCATATACTGGAGAATCATATGGGGTTCATTATTTATGGGGCATCATATAGGGTATGGAGCATCATATGGGGCACTTATGGGGCCTATTCTGCATGGAGAATTATATGGAGCCCATTCTGTATGGAGCAATATATGGAGCTCATTATTCTGTATGGTGCACTATGTGGTGCCCATAATACTGTATGGAGGACTATACTGTCCAGTTTTTGAGCTATTGTAGAATTTACAATAGATATCACTCATGTAATGTAAGAAGTGAAGTATTTTTCATTGTACTATACCTATATTTCTGTGCCGTATCGGAGCATGATGAATTGTGGCATGTAGTAAAGGGGCCCACTGACACTCTTTGGCCCGGGGCACATGAAAACCGGGAGCTAGCCCTACCCGCCCCCACAACTTTAGCCAAATAACCCCCAGTTTTCAATGCATAACTATTAGTATAAAGTTAATTAAGGTTTCCAAGCTTAAGTAATAAGAATTTATGTTGTTGGCATTGAAATGGGCACTGTAGGTGTGTTTACTGTCCTCCACTCCATGGCGACTTTGCTTCCCCATTGACTTGCATTGGATTTCGTGTTTCAGTCGGACCCCCGACTTTTCCCGATAGTCGGCCGATTTCCTTCGACTTGACTTTTGCGAAAGTCGGGTTTCATGAAACCCGACTCTACCCTTAAAAAGGGAAAGTCGCTCATCTCTAATAGCCAACCATATCCCACATTGTAATTTTTTGTTGATGAAATTAAGCTGTCTGCAGACCTCACTCACATTAACCCCTTTACCCTCGAGGGTGGTTTGCATGTTAATGACCGGTCAATTTTTACAATTATGATCATTGTCCCTTTATGAGGTAATAACTCTGGAATGCTTCAATGGATCCCAGTGATTCTGAGAATGTCTTCTTGTGACTTATTGTATTTCATTATAGTAGTAAAATTTATATATATACTTGTGTTTATTTGTGAAAAAAACAGAAATTTGGTGAAACATTTTAAAATTTAGCAATTTTCCAACTTTGAATTTTCATGCCCTTAAATCACAGAGAGTTTTCACACAAAATACTTTATAATTAACATTTCCCACATGTCTACTTTACATCAGCACAATTTTGGAACCAAATTTTTTTTTTAAGCACATCACATTTGAAATCACTTTGAAGGGGTGTGTATGATAGAAAATACCCAAAAGTGACTCCATTCTAAAAACTGAACTGCACCCTTTAAGGTGCTCCAAACCACATTTAATAAGTTTATTAACCCTTCAGGTGCTTCACAGGAATTTTTAGATTGTTTAAAAAAATGAACATTTAACTTTTTTTCCAAAAAAATTAACTTCAGATCCAATTTTTTTATTTTACCAAGGGTAACAGGAGAAATTGGACCCCAAAACTTGTTGAGATATCTGTCCTGAGTACGCTGATACCCCATATATGCCGGTAAACCACTGTTTGGGCGCACGGCAGAGCTCGGAAGGGAAGGAGCGCAGTTTGACTTTTTTAACGCAAAATTGGCTGGAATTTAGATTGAATGCCATGTCGCCTTTGGGATCCCCTGATGTGCCTAAACAGTAGAAACTCCCCACAAGTGACACCATTTTGGAAAATAGACCCCCTAAGGAACTTATCTAGATGTGTGGTGAGCACTTTGAACCCCCAAGTGCTTCACAGAAGTTTATAACGTAGAGTCTTAAAAAAAAATAATTTTTTCCACAAAAATGATGTTTTGCCCCCAATTTTTTATTTTACCAAGGGTAACTGGAGAAATTGGACACCAAACGTTGTTGTACAATTTGTCCTGAGTACGCTGATACCCCATATATGGGGGTAAACCTCTGTTTGGGCGCATGGCAGAGCTCGGAAGTGAAGGAGCGCCGTTTGACTTTTTCAAAGCAAAATTGGCTGAAATTTAGATTGAATGCCATGTCGTGCTTGGAGAGTCCCTAATGTGCCTAAACAGTTGAAACTCCCCACAAGTAACACCATTTTGGAAAATAGACCCTCCAAGGAACTTATTTATATGTGTGGTGAGCACTTTGAACCCCCAAGTGCTTCACAGAAGTTTATAACATCGAGCTGTTTAAATAAAAAATCATATTTTTTCCTCAAAAATTATATTTTCACCTCCAATTTTTTATTTTACCAAGGGTAACAGGAGAAATTGAATCCCAAATGTTGTTGTGCATTTTGTTCTGAGTACGCCGATATCCGATATGTAGGGGAATACTACTTTTGAGGCACAGTGCAAAGTTTAGAAGGGAAGAGTTTAGATTTTGATGGAATGGTTTGAGGGTGCCATGTGACATTGGCAGAGCCCTTAAGGTGCCAGAACAACAGAAACCTCCTACATGTGAACTAATTTTACAAACTTTACTCCCCATTGAATTCATCTAGGGGTGCAGTGATCATATTAACACAACATGTGCCTCACAGAATTTTAAACAACTGAGCAGTGAAGAAATAATAAATTACATTTTACCACTAAAATGTTGTTTTAGCCACCAGTTTTTAATTTTTCTAAGGGCTAATAGGAAATTTTTTTTTTACAAAAAACTGAGGTACATTTTTTTCCTGAGTGTGCTAATATCCTACATGTAATTGGGAAATATTTTTCAGGCACAGTGCAAAGCTCAGAAGACAAGGAGTGCCAGATTTCACTGTTATGGTTTGCAGGTGCCATGATCCACTGGGAGAGCCCATGATATGCCAGAAAAGCAGAACCCCCCATAAGTGACCCCATTTTATGAATTAGACCTCTCAATGAATTCATCTAGGGTTGCAGTGATCATATTGACACCTTGGGTGTGTCAAATAATTTTATACCATTAGGCAGCGAAGACAAAATAACTACATTTTTTGCCACCAAATTTTGTTTTAGCCAAAGATTTTACATGTTCACACAAGAAGTGGATTAAAATGGCATCAAAATTTGTCCCACAATTTTACTCAACATGACAATACCCCATATGTGACTGTACAGTACTAATTAGCCATACGGATAGATTCGGGAGGCACTGAGCTCTATTTGCCTATTCAAGTGAATGGGTCTATGCACATGACACGCTGACATCTCCATTTTTTAATGTCAGCACGGGTCACAAAATGTCCCGCACACGTTCATACGCATAACACACATGGATGTCATCCATGTGACATGCATCAGCGCCGGGGAAGAAGCGTTACAGTAAGCGTGTTCCCTGGTGCCGGGTGCTGAACACAGCTCTCATCATTCTCCCTGCTCTGCCAGTTATCGGCGCAAGCAGGGGAGAATGATAAGAGTTACATTTAAGTGACAAAAGAGACAGCAGGCGAAGGCTGTTGGGACTATTACATCAGCCTACCCCTGCTGCTGCTAATAACAGTGACAGCAGGATCGGCTGATGGGGGAATTCATCAGCCGCCGCCTGCACTATAAATAACTAAATGAAAAAAATGGCGTGGGTTCCCCTGTATTTTCTATAACCAGCCAGGCAAAACTCATAGCTGAGGGTTGCAACCCTTAGCTGTCAGCTTCAGTAAGGCTGGTTATCAAGAATAGAGTGGTCCCCACACTGTTTTTTAAAATTATTTAAATAAACAATTTAAAAAAATGGCGTGGGCCTCCCCCCATTCTTGACAACCAGCCTTGCTAAAGCTCACAGCTGGGGGCTGGTATTTTCGGGCCTGTAAGGGGCCATGGATATTGACCACCCCAGCCTAAAAATAGCAGCCCGCAGCTGCCCATAAAAAGCACATCTATTAGCCCTCATTCTCCTGTAATAAAAGTCAAAATAAAAACGATATACCTGTCTGTCATTCTGTCCTATGCCGTAATCCATGTCTGGGGTATAATTAGTTTTTAACATGGACGGTGCCAAGATGTGAATGTCCAGGCTGAGAACCACTGGTGAATGAGCTGCTGGGAACGCAGCATCAGTGACCGGGGGTGATATCATAGAGGTTAAATCCGGTCACTGGGCTCCGTTCCCAGATGGGCTGAGCTGTGGTGAGATAAGGTGAGATCCCCGCTAGCACAGTGAGTCATGAGCGGGGATCTCACCACGGAGCCCAATGACCAGAGGTAACCTCTATGACGTGACCCCCGGTCACTGCGCACTCATGGTGGTAGCGGGGATCTCACTGGATCTCACCGTCAAAACATTTCTTCGGTTGCTAACGTCATACAGTAGGGGAGATCTCACTTTAAAATTGTTTGGAGCATCTAGTCTATTTTATACAGTTCTCCTCCACATCGAGAAAAAAATTTCTTCTGTTACTAACGTCACACATAGGGAGATCTCACTTTGAAATTGTTTGTAGCATCTAGTCAATGTTGTACATGCCTCATTCACAGACCCCCCAAAATTTATTAGGTTACTAATGTCATGGAGTAGGGAAGATCTCACTTTGAAATTGTTTGCAGCATCTAGTCTATTTTATACAGTCCTCATCCACCTCCCCCAAAAATTCTTCTGTTTCTTACACTCTACTGTAGGGGAGATCTCACTTTGAAATTGTTTGTGGCATCTAGTCTATTTTATACATGCCTCTTCCACAGGCCCCAAAAAATGTATTTGGTCACTAATGTCATAAAGTAGGGGAGATCTCACTTTGAAATTGTTTGGATCATCTAGTCTATTTTATACAGTCCTCATCCACCCCCTAAAAAAATTCTTCTGTTACTAAGATTCTATAGTAGGGGAAATCTCACTTTGAAATTGTTTGTAGTATCTAGTCTATTTTATACACAGACCCCCAAAATTTCTTTGGTTACTAACGTCATACAGTAGGGGAGATCTCACTTTAAATTTGTTTGGAGCAGCTAGTTTATTTTATACAGGTCTCCTCCGCATCTAGTAAAAAATTTCTTCTGTTACTAACATCACACAGTAGGGGAGATCTCACTTTGAAATTGTTTGTAGCATCTAGTCTGTTTTATACAGTCCTCATCCACCTCCCAAAAAAATTATTTTTCTTACATTCTACGGTAAGGGAAATCTCACTTTGAAATTGTTTGTGGCATCTAGTCTATTTTACACAGGCCTCTTCCACAGGCACAAAAAACATATTTGTTTACTAACGTCATAAAGTAGGGGAGATCTCACTTTGAAATTGGAGCTTTTAGTCTATTTTATACAGTCCTCATCCACCCTCTAAAAAAATTCTTCTGTTACTAACATTCTACAGTAGGGAAAATCTCACTTTGAAATTGTTTGTAGTATCTAGTCTATTTTATAAAGGCCTCATTTACAGACCCCCCAAAATTTCTTTGGTTACTAACGTCATGCAGTAGGGGAGATCTCACTTTGAAATTGTTTGCAACATCTAGTCTATTTTATACAGTCCTCATCCACCACTCAAAAAATCTTTCTGTTTCTAACATTCTACAGTAGTGAATATCTCACTTTGAAATTGTTTGTGGCACCTAGTCTATGTTATACAGGCCTCATCCACAGGCCCAAAAAAATTTATTCAGTTACTAACGTCATGCAGTAGTGGAGATCTCATTTTAAAATTGTTTGGAACATATTTTCTTTGTCATACAGGCCTCATCTACACTCAAACAATTCTTTGTTCTGTAACTAACGTGATTCAGCACGCTATATTTCACCTTGTCATCTACTAATGCTTAAATTCAGCTGTTGCTAATACTGTGCTCCTACCACACTATCTGAGCAACTTGACTGGGAAAAAGCGAGGTCAAGGTGGAAGGAGGATTAGACTTGGTGTTCAAGGTGTACGTGGGGTAGGTGATAATGTTGGTGAAAGCACCAGTGAACCAACAACATCACGTCCTACACAAAGACAAATGACAACTTCTGTTACTGGACGGGCTACTCCACTACTTTTCTTTGGCAGATGAACAGTGGTACACCTTATTGATGAGGTCCACAAAGAGCATGTGCTCAAGTGGATGGCAAGTGCAGCTTCCAATGGCCTCTCCTCTTCCTCCACCTCAACATCACTCCCAGTACAGTCCACAGAGGTGTCACTCCAATTACCCTTGATTCCCTCTGCATCACAACTCTCCAACCACCCAACTGACTGTAGGGAACCACAGATGAGTGAGTTTGAAGAGCTGTTCACACATTCTATGCCATGGGCATCAGAAGTGTTCTCAAAAGTTTCACATAGTCAAGAGGAGGAAATTTGCACTGATGTCCCAATTTTTTTAGCTTGGATCTGGGGCAGTACGAAGTAGTGTCTGAGCAGCATCCTGACCCTCATCACCAGACGTTAACTCCTGGGGGGAGGTGATCCTGATAAGACTCAGATATCTGAGGCCCACGTGGATTGTACTGTGCAGTCAGGGCAGGAAGAAGAGGAGGGTGACTCTAAGGGTGAGGAATGTAATAATACAGGGCATGATGATGAAGTGGTAGATCCCAGTTGGCATGAACAAAGATGCACACAAATGAGTAGGTCATCTGAAGAGGAGAAGGAAGACAAGGAGGTTAGTTGCGCTGTGTGTTGAAGACACGTAGTGATGCAGTCGCGATGAGCAATACATCCTCAATTACAACTGTGACTGTGACCAGCAGCGTTCATGGTTTTGCTGCTCACAGGGTTGGCAAGGGTTGCCTAGCCTGGACATTTTTTGACACTGTAAAGGATAAGCCAACTCACATAATCTGCCAAGTTTGCAAAAAAAAACTGAGAAGAGGGGAAAAAGTGCAATAACTTGACTTCTACATGTATGAACCTTCACATGCGCAATCAACATGCGTTACTCTGGGTATCCCACTGAGCTAAAATGTGGACCAGCGGACCTCAACAACCATCAGCCGCACCATCAATCGCATCTGCTGCTTCTTCCACCTCCTCTGTTACCTTGCCAATTATTGTGACGCAGGTCTCTGACCACAGAACCTTGGGTTCTCCAGTCAGGCTGAGTGAGAGACCGCCTTCAGCTGTAACGGAATCGGACATTCCTGCTATTTTTGACTTGATGTGTAAACCTATATGGAAAGTTTTAGGAGAAACTCAAAAGGTTTCCCACATTTGCCAGTTTTGATCAAGTCAGGGAGTTGATCGATCGGAGACAAGAGTACACAAGCAGGGTCTGTTTGTGTACAGGCTTGTTTGAATATCAGAAGCCCAGTCACACGCTTTTGTTACAAACACAGAGATAAGGAAAGTGGGAATGGCTTCTTACATTACCTAAGACAGAAGGTATTTAAGTTTGGAAAAACAAAATTGTAAATTATGGATTGTCAAATTATTTTCAAACCAGTTCCACCCAGATTACTATACTTTCAAAGACAAAGAAATGTTTAACACAGAGAAACCTCTAAGATACAACACCCTGTGTTATTGCTTCTATGGGTAACACTGATAAAACTAATACTAAATTAGCAGAAACATGCAGGTAAATGTAATTGTCTCAAATAAAAATAAAAGGAAAGTATAAATATTTACCATAACAGACCGATCTCAGAGAACGAGCACACCACAACTTTCTCAATCCACTGAAACATCTCCACCTGCACCTCCCTCACGGTCCAGCAGTTTGTCCGGTTCACCATTCTCCATCTTCTCTCAGCACTGCAGGCAGCCCACAGTCCCGCAGTTGTGGTCACATAAAAGATTGTTTCCTCCTACACATGACAAAGCTAAGAGGTTGAACTCCACCATCCCCAATCTGTTGACCATGGAAATGCTGCCTTTCTGCCTGGTAGATACAGACAGTTTCCAAAAGATGATCACCATCGCAGTTCCCCAGGGCCAGTTACCCAGTTGCCATTACTTTTCTAAGACAGTTGTGCCTGTGCTACACCAGTATGTAGCAGAAAACATCACCCATTCCTTGACTAAATCTTTGTTTGCCAGGGTGCATTTCACCACAGACACTTGGACCAGTAAACATGGCCAAGGGCGTTACATCTCGCTGACTGAGCCACTCTGGTGGCTGTGGGGGCAGGCAGGGGAGGTGATGCTCCATGAGTTTTGGAACCCCCAAGGCTTGCAGGAAAATCCTCTATATTTCACGCTTCCTCCACTGCTTCTGCCTCTTCTTCTACCTCCTCTTGGACCTCCACCTGCGCCCTCAACCTCTGCCTTAATGAGACACGCGTTCCAACAGTGCAGACCGAATCCCACCTCCGTACTTTGCAGCCAGGGCTCACCGCAATCAGGCAGTGTAGAAATTGATATGCCTTGGATATTGCAGTCATACAGCTGAAGAGTTGTAGACAGCTCTACAGGTTGAGTTTGAGCAATGGCTGTTTCCATTGAACCAGCATCCAGGGAAGGCCATGTCCAATAAAGTTGCAAACCTGGTGGTGGCCCTACGCAGAGACATGCTCACGAATGTGCCTTGCATGGCTCACATCCTCAACCTGGTGATACAGCGTTTTCTCCACCACTAAGAAAGCATGGAAGCTGTGTGCTCACTTCTGCTGTTCGCACCCCTCAGATCATCAACTTTCATCGATGCAGAGGTCTTTGTCCATGCCAGCTAGCATGTTGATATGCGATGTGCTGACACAGTGGAATTCCACTCTGAACATGTTGCAGAGACTGTGGCAGCAGCGAGTCATGATAGAATCATAGAATGGTAGAGTTGGAAGGGACCTCCTGGGCCTTCTGGTCCAACCCCTGCTCAAAGCAGGATTCTCTAAATCATCCCAGACAGATGTCTATCCAGCCTCTGTTTGAAGACTTCCATTGAAGGAGAACTCACCACCTCTTGTGGCAGCCTGTTCCACTCATTGATCACCCTAACTGTCAAAAAGTTTTTTCTAATATCTAATCTGTGTCTCCTCCCATTCAGTTTCATCCCATTGCTTCTAGTCTTTCCTTGTGCAAATGAGAATAAAGATGATCCTTCTACAATGTGACAGCCCTTGAGATATTTGTAGACAGCTATTAAGTCTCCTCTCAGTCTTCTTTTTTGCAAGCTAAACATTCCCAAATCCTGCAACCGTTCCTCATAGGACATGGTTTGCAGACCGGTCACCATTCTGGTGGCTCTTCTCTGAACTTGCTCCAGTTTGTTGATGTCTTTTTTAAAATGTGGTGCCCAAAACTGGACACAGTATTCCAGATGAGGTCTGTCCAAAGAGGAGTAGAGGGCAATAATGACCTCACGTGATCTAGACTGTATGCTTCTGTTGATACATCCTAGAATTGCATTTGCCTTTTTTGCTGCTGCATCACACTGTTGACTCATGTTAAGTCTGTGATCAATTAGTATACCCAAGTCTTTTTCACATGTGCTGTTACTTAGCATACTTGTCGTATGTCATGTCGTATAGCCTTGACCAATGCAGTATAGACGTGGAGCATATCACATTTACAGAGTGGGCACAGATTAAAGACCTCTGCACCCTTCTGCACAGTTTTGAAAAAGCTAGTAAGATGGTTAGAGCTGACGATGTCATCATCAGCATCACTATTCTGATCATCTATACGCTGGATCAGACTTTGAATAGCTTGCGGGAGGAGGTGGTGGTCCCAGAGGAAGAGGAAGAAACAGAGGAGGATGCGGAAGGGATAAAATTGTCTCATAGTTCCAGACTGTTGTCACACAGGCGGGTGACAAGGGAGGATGGATTACTGCGATCAAGGGGGGCTGGTGATAACAGTCAAACTGTTAGTGAAGGTGCAAGATCTGAGGAACAAATGGAAGAGGAAGAGGATAATCATCCCCTCTCTGTTGTTCATGGTTGGCAGGAGGGGACAGAGGAAACAAGCATCAGTGTTACCCAGCAACCAAGACAGCATGGGAATGGATCTTATGGAAGAGTCTGACATTTGAGTGCCTACTTGCTGCACTATCTGCAACATGGTCCCGTATATTTATGATTTGAAATAGTGCTAACTACTGTGTTGCCACTCTGTTAGATCCATATTATATGAGCAAATTTTGCCAGATGCTTCCCACCCTGGAAAGGGACTCACGAATGCTGGAGTATCGAAACATGATTTTACACAACCTTAAAGGGAACCTGTCACCTCATTTTTCGCATATAAGCTGCGGCCACCGCCTTTAGAGGCTTATCTACAGCATTCTGTAATGCTGTAGATAAGCTCCTGATGCAACCTAAAATATAAGAAAAACAGATTAGATTATACTCAGCTGGGGGGTGGTCCGGTCCGATGGGCGTCGCAGGTCCGGGTCCGGCGCCTCCCATCTTCATGTGATGACGTCCGCTTCCTTGCTTCTGTTGCGGCTCCTGCGCAGGCATACTGGCTTGCCCTGTTGAGGGCAGAGTAAAGTACTGCAGTGCGCAGGCGCTGGGCCTCTATGACCTTTCCCGGCGCCTTAGCACTGCAGTACTTTGCTCTGCCCTCAACATCGCATGAAGATGGGAGGTGCCGGACCCGGACCTGCGACACCCATCGGACCCTGACTGCACAAGACCACCCTTGGGTGAGTATAATCTAACTTGTTTTTCTTATATTTCAGGTTACATCGGGGGCTTATCTACAGCATTACAGAATGCTGTAGATAAGCCCCTAATGGCGGTGACCGCAGCTTATATGCGAAACATGAGGTGACAGATTCCCTTTAAGAGAGGTTATCCTCAAGGGAGTAGTGAGGCAATGTGCATCGCAGCTGCAGACTTCCAACCTCTGGCATGTCAATTCATCGACACCAAAATATTAGCAGCATCAACAGCAGTAGTGGAAATAGAAGTAGCAATTTCTGTGAGCCTTTTGACACTTTTTTATATTAGCTTGTGCACCAGCACAACAGAGTCCAAGTCTGACATGCGGTGAACGAATGGAGAGGATGGTGCAGGCAGGGCCGGCTCCAGGTTTTTATGGGCCCCGGGCGAAAGAGTCTCAGTGGGCCCCTTTAACACAGACCACGATTCATGATGCACAGATACGGCAGAGAAATATAGGTATAGTACAATGCCAAACACTTCACTTCTTCCATTACATAAGTGATATCTATTGTAAATTCTACAAT
Organism: Oophaga sylvatica; assembly: GCA_033576555.1. NCBI lineage: Eukaryota > Metazoa > Chordata > Amphibia > Anura > Dendrobatidae > Oophaga > Oophaga sylvatica. Next base: position 175,126,803 of record JARQOD010000006.1, read on the forward strand.
AGCTCAGAAACCGCCAAATCCTCACAGCGCACAGTACAGACTGGACAGTACAGTCCTCCATACAATATTATGGGCACCACATAGTCCTCCATACAGTATTATGGGCCAAATATAATGCTCCATAAAGAATATTAGACCCCATATAATGCTCCATACAGGATACTGGTCCCCATATAATGCTCCATACAAAATATGGAGCTCTCCTCTGCAAGGTGCTGCATTCTGCACTGTTACGGCTCAGGAAAGGGGGCTGTGGAAAGACTCCCCATTATTATCATCATCATTGCTTCCCCATTATCATCATCATTGCCTCCCCATTATCATCATCATTGTCTCCCCATTATCATCATCATTGCTTCCCCATTATCATCATCATTGCCTCCCCATCATCATCATCATCACCTCCCCATCATCATCATTGCCTCCCCATCATCATCATCATCGCCTCCCCATCATCATCATTGCCTCCCCATTATCATCATCATTGCCTCCCCATCATCATCATTGCCTCCCCAATATCATCATCATTGCCTCCCCATCATCATCATCATCGCCTCCCCATTATCATCATCATTGCTTCCCCACTATCATCATCATTGCCTCCCCATTATCATCATCGCCTCCCCATTATCATCATCATTGTCTCCCCATTATCATCATTGCCTCCCCATCATCATCGCCTCCCCATCATCATCATCATTGTATCCCAATCATCATCATCATTGCCACCCCATCATCATTGCCTCCCCATCATCATCATCATTGCCTCCCCATTATCATCATCATTGCCTCTTCATCATCATCATTGCCTCCCCATCATCATCATTATCATCTCCCCATCATCATCATTGCCTCCCCATCATTATCATCATTACCTCCCCATCATCATCATCATTGTCTCCCTATCATCTTCATCATTTCCTCCCCATCATCATCATCATTACCTCCCCATCATCATCGCCTCCCCATCATCATCATCATTGCCTCCCCATCATCATTGCCTCCCCATCATCATCATTGCCTCCTCACCACCATCACTGCCTCCCCCCACCACCATCACACATACAGCACCACACACAGACAGCACCGCAGCACTCTCTCACATACACAAACACAAAGCACCGCACTACATACACACACGCAGGCAGGCAGACACACACCACATCTCACCTGTCCGGCGTCCGCACCGCAGGCATTCCCACAGCATCACTGGCGCCCCTGCTTACTCTCTGCCACAGCCGGCCGCTGAATGATGACGTCATCCAGTGGCGCTGCTGTGAGAGGAAGCGCGGGCGCCCTGCAGGAGCCCCCTGGAGCCCGGAGTTGCGGAGGCACGGGGAGAGGTAAGTATTGTGCCGGCTGCCCTAAGTAAGCGGGGGGAGGGGTGGGACACCGGCACCGCTCTCATCCGCTAACGGGCGCTGGGGTGCCCGACGGTGAGTGGGCCCCCCCGCCTGCTCAGGGCCCCGGCACTTGCCCGGGTACACTGGGTGCTGATGCCGGCCCTGGGTGCAGGAGTATCTAGAACTGAATCTATGGTATATCTATACCATCAGGGAGGGTTTGGACCCTTTCACATTTTGGTCTTCAAAAGTGGATGAGTGGCTTGAGCTTGCCTCTCATTCCTAGGAGGTTTTATCATGCCCAGCAGCCAGCATTCTCTCAGAACATGTCTTCAGCGTTGCTGGTGGTGTCCTGATGGATAAGCGCAGCTGGCTGTCTCTGAAAGTGTAAACCACCTAACTTTCATCAAGATGAACAAGATAAACAAGTCATGTATTTCAAAGGACTTTTGCACCCCAATCTCAGACTGTCATGGTTGGTCTTCATCTGCTGGGTTGGCTATAGCGGAAGACGTGTCGGTCACTATTAGACTATTTATACTCTCGTGAAATTTATACCAATTCGGTTGTGTCAGGCCCTCATTTTTTAAAATTTGAAGACTCCTGTTTGAGAGTCCATCTGCTGGATTGGCAGTAGTGGAAGATGTGTTGGTCTCTATTATACTATTTCTTCTCTCTTGAAATTGATGCTGCTTCGGTGGTGTCAGGCCTTATTTTTTGGAAATGTGAACACTCCTGGCTGGATGTCCATCTGCTGGGTTGGCTGGAGTTGAAGAAATGTCGCTGCCTATTATACTATTGCTACTGTGTTGCTATTTATTCCACTTCAGGTGGTGTCAGGCCCTAATTTTTGGAAATGTGAACACTCCTGGTTGGGTGTCCATCTGCTGGTTGACTGTAGTGGAAGATGTGTCGGTCCCTTTTGTACTATTTCTACTGTGGTGAAATTGATGCCACTTTGTTGGTGTCTGCCACTATTTTTTTAAATGTGTAGACACATGGTCTCCTTCATGTGTGTTGCCTGTAGCAGTAGGCCTCTGAGCCTGTCAGGCTCACTTTGGTAGATTAGCAGACTAGGGAGATGGTAAAGTGGAGAGAGCATTGTCAAGGACGCTGCTTGGGCACCTGGCTAGCCATGGTGGATATCCAATCTGTGCATAAATATCTATCTGATTTTGGAGATGTGTTTTTGGTTTTTGGAGCAGGTGTAGGGCCAAGCCGACAAATAGCAGATTATATAATATCTCCTGTCCATAGAAGCAGACTGTGAGGGACAAGGGAGAATCCATTTTGGATTTTAAGTTCAGGACATCTCCCCCCACTCCTGAAATGTGCCCCCTCCCTTGGCATCCCCCAAGGCCATAAAAAGCCATGCAGTGTTTATCTTTAATTAACTCCAAGAACAAGCCCTTTGAAGCTCTTGACACAATGGTGTGAAATCTTCTGCAGCTGCAAGCCAGCTGGCCCTTTTGTGTGACTAAGCACATGGTACAACAAGTCGCAGCAGACTATGAGATATTGCATCTGGAAAATTACCTATAATAACAGAATGCAATATCTCTGAGACTAGCCGAGCACATTATCGGAATTGGCGTTCCTTTCCCCACTCGCTCATATAATTTAGCCACCTGTAGCACTCTGGATTATGGAGTTATAAAGCATATCTAACAGGAATTACATACGGTAGGCAAATTTGGTCTTTATGCGCAGATGAAATCCAGTCAAATCCAGTGGCACTGCTGCCATTCCATTCAGAGCTTCGGACGGAAAGTTATGGGCCATCCACGGTTTTAGACTGAAAATCATACTCTCAGAGATGGGAGGAGAGAGGCTACACAAGCCCAGGGGTGGGTGCAGAGTGTGGGAGGAGCAGCCAAGTAGATAAGTGTCAGCTCCTCATTTGGAGCTCAGTTTTCCTCTGGCAGGAGCACCCGTTCTCAGACGGTGCCAGGAAAGCCTGTAACTAAGATTTGGACCTGTGATCCATCAGCGCCTTCCTGTAGTCACATGCTACATAACACGGTAATTGCAAAGCATCTATACCCTGTCCTTTGTACTACACTCCTGAGTGCATACTGTAAGAGATGTCCTTACTGAGAGCTGGAGGAACCGAAAAGACGATGCAGACGATCTTCTCTTAAAGCTGAGGTTGAAGGTTTATTCAGAGATTCACGGCAGGACAGACATACAGATAATCAGCGAGTTGAAATATATAGGCGCGGAACAGAGATGCAGACGAACAAAGATTGCGATGTAATAGCAATATGAGGGAATGGCAAAATGGCACTGGGCTATGACATAGCTTTTTATACCTGGTGGAACAAAGGAATCTTAGGACCCTGCCTTTTGCCGCATAAGGCGTTCACATAATCTACAAGAATATGTATAGTATGATGACATTAATTAACAACATTAATTGATATTTTTCCCACATTAATTGACTCTTCTACACACTCCATTAAAATACATATTTAAGGCTACAGTTCTTGACCTATCCATAAATTCCTACTATTGGACACTTAATTTTCTCTTCCTCCAGTCTATATCCATAAAGTAAGGCATTTGACATTTTAATGGTTCTAGTTTCCCTGACAACACTATCACATGCACACACATTGACCATATATTTATTTGACCTACTCAACCATGGGTCCAATCTTCCTCCATGAACGCCAGCTTCGGTTTTGCTAGACGTGATCTCATTCCATAAAATGCATTTTATTAATTCTACTTATAAGTTGAATCTAGAGTTCTAACTTTTCACAAGATGGCTTCCTGATTCATCATGGCCGCTGAGTATATCGTGGCTGACCATTCTCTTACACTTACTTGTATATTGTTCTGTAAATATATGCTTGTATATTTCTAGTGCGCCTTTTAGGCGATTAAATATCAAATTTATCTTGGACTGCTCTTTTATCTCGATCCCTGAATTTTCACGTCAGCACGCTCGGTTGGTTATATGATACGCTACACAGGTTGGTTTCTGACCCGATATAAGCCTATTGCCGAACGGAGCTTATTTCGAACGAGGAACTGGTGGCAGAATACTGTTTTGTTTTAGTGAGGAACTCTGGCAGTGACGGCCAGGAGCTTTATATATATATCCTCAGCCTGGACTGGTTATATATATCTCCCCTCACTGTGAGCGCCTCCCTAACTTGTACCTATAAGGGTAGCCTTTTCAGCGACTATTTGCCCTTGGTGCAGTTCCCTGACTGACCAGAGGCAAGTGATGGCGCCAGAGAGACGACCCCTGCTAGGTACTTCTCTTCCCTCCCCGAGGTGAGCAAAGTCAATGCCCCCCATCCCCTGTGAGATTCCTCACAGATTGGTGGCAGCAGTGGGATCGAGCTAATAGTGTGTGCGTGGGATCCCTACTCCCAGACACTAAGGACTAACAGCAGTAGCTTTTGCTGCTGGGGTCCTAAGATCAGCTCAGCACTAGACAGTCCAAGTGCAAAGTACTGGAGGGTTGTGGATGCTCGGGGTGCCGCTGTGTCCGTGACCAAGGGCTGAAAAGACTGACTGCAATGTTGTGAATACTCTTGAGGCGACTTCTGAGCTGGAGCTCCCTCCGGTGGTTGCTGAGGGTAATGAACTAAATGCTGAATGGCCTTCAGCTGGCTCTGAATGGTCTGATATAAGTGACCTGAACTCCCTTCAGCCTTGCCGGTAATCAATTGTTCTTCCTGGTCTTGCTTGGAGCTCAGCTTGCATTCCTGCTCTCATTCAGATAAGTGATTTGCTGTTTTTTTTCCTCTTGTTGGATTTTCCTTTCTGGTTTGCTGCTTGCAGTGGACATCAGCCTGGTCCCCTTTTGGGGTCTGGCTCTGCAGTTGTGCTCATTTTGTATTTGCACTTTTGCTCTGTTCCTTTGTCACTTTTTATTTGCTGAATTGCTGTGTGATACACCAGAGATCTGATTTAGGTGGTAGAGATCGTGTGATCTCAGGTTTTTTGTTAATCAGAAGTGTTGGTATTTTTGTCAGGGTTTTTTTGTGTTGCAGTCAGAATTCTTTCCTATACTTTTCTATCTAGAGAACACAAACCACCTGGGTGGAAAAGAGATGTACTAGTCCATATGTAAAATAGAAATCTTTATTAATTAATTAAACAACCGACACAAGTAGTACAGAAAGGGGCAACCCACATCCAAAATGGATGTAAGCACTGCACACATATAAGTTAAAAATACGACAAGGGCACAACACCCCCAATACCCTCAGAATTGTGCTATGACAAACAATTAAAGCAAAATAACATATATAATTAACATAAATCACTCAACACCTAGAACTAATTTTAAAGACAATAAGGCAGAAATTACTGCCCTAAATAGCCCACAAGCTCACCTATACCTGCAATTAGAAGCATAGTATAGAACAGCATAATTATCACAATAGATAAAACCTACAACACATGTATGTACTGGTGGTCTATATTAAACAGAAGAGGTCAAAAATGCTGCCCTTTTAATGAACTGCAGAAAAGGCTATGGGTGCAATATTGCAGAATGGGCTACAGTCGAGCGATATGCTAGTGTGTCGTTTGTCAAAAGCTAATAAATATTCTAATAAGATTGATAACGAGCTGTGACATAAAAGACAATCTATTTCTGTGTAATGCACCTTATCAACAATGAAGGTCCGGATCAAGCCGGAAAAACTGTAACACAGAAACTGACATATTACCTGGCAGCACAGAGAAGCAATGCACAAGTGTGGAGGGTGAAGGGGGGTGTGTGTCAGGGTTTTTTTTGGGTTGCAGTCAGAATTCTTTCCTATACTTTTCTATCTAGACAGATTGGGCCCCAGTGTTTTCTCATTCTATTTTCTGTCTGTGTCCATATTTTCTTCTTGTCTAACCACCATTACATGTTTGGGGGCTTCCTATTTCTTTGGGGGTTCTGCTCCGGGGCAGATAGCTTTTATCTTTCTGCCTTTAGGTGTAGTTATCTCTCCGGCTGTGACGAGGCATCTAGGATCACCGTAGGTACGCTCCACGGCTACTTCTAGTGTGGCGGTTAGTTTAGGGTACTGCAATCCAATAGTTTCCAGCCTCTCTGGTGTATTACTACTTTGGCTATTTTTGCAATTTCTCCTCAGCTACCAAAACATAACAGTATTACCGGCCTAACTGAAAATTATATGGTACTCACAGAAGGGAAAAATAGTAAAAAGGAACTCCTCTGGGTGCTGAGGAGGATTTTTTTTTCTCTCAATGGAGTTTGCACAGTTGTCTGGCCGTGTGGAGCAGCTTGCCACTGAGGTTCGGAGTATTGCTACCTATCTTGCTAGGTTGCCGGTTGGGGAACCTAGGGTCCCTATTCCAGATTTATTTTTGGGGGATCGGTCTAAATTTCTGAATTTCAAAAATAACTGTAAGTTGTTTTTTGCCTTAAAACCGAAGTCCTCAGGGAAAGCAGCACAACAGGTTCAAATTGTCATCTCTCTGCTGCGCGGCGACCCTCAGGATTGGGCTTTTTCCCTGACACCTGGGGATCTTGTTTTGAATGATGTTGATGTATTTTTTCAGGCTCTGGGGTTATTGTACGATGAATGTAATGTCACTGATCAAGCTGAAAAGACCTTGTTTGAATTAAATCAGGGTCGTGAAGACGCTGAGCTGTACAGTCATGGCCATAAAGTTTTGAGAATGACACAAATATTATATTTTCACATGATCTGCTGCCCTCTGGTTTTTATGTGTGTGTTTGACAGATGTTTTTATCACAGACAGAAATATAATTGCAAACATATGAGTAACAAAAGCTTATATTGACAGTTAGAATGAGTTAATGCAGCAAGTCAATATTTCCAGTGTTGACCCTTCTTCTTCAGGACCTCTGCAATTCTCCCTGGCATGCTCTCAATCAACTTCTGGACCAAATCCTGACTGATAGCAGTCCATTCTTGCACATTCAATGCTTTCATTTTGTCAGAATTTTTAGGTTTTTGTTTGTCCACCCGTCTCTTGATGATTGACCACAAGATCTCAATGGGATTAAGATCTGGGGAGTTTCCAGGCCATGGACCCAAAATTTCTATGTTTTGTTCCCTGAGCCATTTAGTTATCACCTTTGCTTTATGGCAAGGTGCTCCATCATGCTGGAAAAGGCATTGTTGATCGCCAAACTGCTCTTAGAGGGTTGGGAGAAGTTGCTCTTGGAGGACATTCTAGTACCATTCTTTATTCATGGCTGTGTTTTTAGGCAAGACTGTAAGAGAACCGATTCCCTTGGCTGAGAAGCAACCCCACACACGAATGGTTTCAGGATGCTTAACAGTTGGCATGAGACAAGACTGGTGGTAGCGCTCACCTTGTCTTCTCCGAATGAGGGGTTTTCCTGATGTCCCAAACAATCGAAAAGGGGTTCATCAGAGAAAATAACTTTACCCAGTCCTCAGCAGTCCACTGCCTGTACCTTTTGCAGAATATCAGTCTGTCCATGATGTTTTTTCTGGAGAGAAGTGGCTTCTTTGCTGCCCTCCTTGAGACCAGGCCTTGCTCCAAGAGTCTCCGCCTCACAGTGCGTGCAGATGCACTCACATCTGCCTGCTGCCATTCCTGAGCAAGCTCTGCACTGCTGGTAGCGCGATCCCACAGCTGAAACACTTTTAAGAGACGATCCTGGCGCTTGCTGGTTTTTCTTGGGCCCCCTGGAGCCTTTTGGGCAACAATGGAACGTCTCTCCTTGAAGTTCTTGATGATGCTATAGATTGTTGACTGAGGTACAATCTTTCTAGCTGCGATACGCTTCCCTGTTAGGCCATTTTTGTGCATTGCAATGATGACTGCACGTGTTTCTTTAGAGATAACCAAGGTTAACAGAAGAGAAACAATGATGCCAAACACCAGCCTCCTTTTAAAGAGTCCAGTGGTGTCATTCTTACTTAATCATGACAGATTGATCTCCAGCCATGTCCTCATCAACACCCACACCTGTGTTAATGGAGCAATCACTGAAAAGAGGTTAGCTGGTCCTTTTAAGGCAGGGCTGCAATGATGTTGAAATGTGTTTTGGGGGATAAAGTTCATTTTCTAGCCAAATATTGACTTTGCAAGTAATTGCTGTTAAGCTGATCACTCTTTATAACAGTCTGGAGTATATGCAAATTGCCATTAGAAAAAGTGAAGCAGTAGACTTTGTAAAAATTAATATTTGTGTCATTCTCAAAACTTTTGGCCATGACTGTACTGTCAGAAATTTCAAAAGTGGGCAGTCCTGACAAAATGGAATGATGATGCTTTGGCAGCCCTTTTTCGGAAAGGTCTGTCAGAGAATGTAAAGGACGTTATGGTGGGATTCCCTGTTCCCTCTGGTCTCAATGATTCTATGTCTTTGGCTATTCAAATTGACAGACGTTTGCGTGAGCGCAGAGGTATGCGTGAGATATTGTTGCCTTGTGAGCCAACTCCTGAGCCCATGCAGTGTGATGGAGTGACTTCTGGGGCTCAGCGTCATGAGTTTCGTAAGCGCAATGGGTTATGTTTCTACTGTGGTGACGCTTCCCATGCTGTTTCCATCTTCCCTAAGCGCTCAGTTGTCTTGGGTAGTGTTCAGACTAAATTTCTGTTGACTGTTACCCTGATTTGCTCCCTGTCCACATTTTCGGCTCAGGCTTTTGTTGATTCAGGAGCAGCTATTAACCTGATGGATTTTGACTTTGTCAAACGTTGTGGCTTTCCCATGATACCCCTGCGGAAGTCTATTCCTTTACTGGGCATTGATTCTACCCCTTTGGCGGAGAATAAACCCCAGTTTTCTACTCAGGTGATAATGAGGGTTGAACCAGATCATCAGGAGATTTGTTGGGAATCGCTCTCAGGCAAAACTAACAGGTCAAGGAAATTCTTATCCTCTCTTGCTGACAACTTTATCTTTCAAAAGGTAATGGAGAAAACAAGGGATCTGCTACCTTGGATCTAATCCTCATAAACAGGGAGGAAATGGTTGAGGAGGTAAGAGTGGCTGGGACCCTAGGAGGTAGTGACCATGCTATTTTAGAATTTTGGATAACAAGAGGAGGAAGACCTGTGAAGACTCAGACGTCAAGATTAGATTTCAGAAAGGCAGATTTTAAGGGACTCAGAAAGAGAATTGGAGGGATCCAATGGCAGGATATCCTTAAGGACAAAAATGTCCAGGAAGGATGGGACATCTTGAAAAATGAGATTCTCAAAGCACAATTGTCAACAATTCCAAAAAGAGGGAAGAATGGGAAGCATTTAAGGAAACCAGGATGGATGAACACAGAACTTAAACACATGCTAAAAAGGAAGAAAGAAATGTTTATCAAATGGAAAGAGGGAGGCATATCTAAAGAAGAATATAATGCCATCTGCAGAACCTGCAGGGCACAAATCAGATTATCTAAAGCTGACAATGAATTAAGGCTTGCAAGAGATGTCAAAAGCAACAAAAAAGGATTTTGGGGATACATCAAAAGTAAAAGAAAAGTCAAAGATGCTGTAGGATTTTTACAGGATGAAAATGATGAAATGGTAAGAAAGGATGTTGAGAAGGCTGAACTTTTAAATTCCTATTTTGCATCTGTTTTCTCTCAGAAAGGAAATGTAACATCAACTGATCTTCACTGTCCTATTAAAGGAATAGAAGAATCCAGGATATCTATAAACAGAAAGACAGTGAGGAAACACTTAGCTAACCTAAATGAATTCAAGTCTCCAGGCCCAGATGAATTACACCCCAGAATACTGAAGGAGATAGCAGAAGAAATTCTTGAACCACTGTCCATAATCTTTGAAAATTCTTGGAGAACAGGTGAAGTCCCAGAAGACTGGAGAAGAGCAAATGTTGTTCCTATCTTCAAAAAGGGGAAGAAGGTGGACCCAGGGAACTACAGGCCGGTGAGTCTGACTTCTATACCAGGAAAGATCTTTGAACAAATTATTAAAGAACATGTATGTAAGTACCTGCATAAGAATGAAGTGATTAAACAGAGTCAGCATGGGTTTGTAACTAATAAGTCATGTCAGACTAACTTAATTTCCTTCTATGACAGAATCACTGACTGGGTGGATCAGGGAAATGCTGTAGATATAGTATATCTTGACTTCAGCAAAGCATTTGACAAAGTATCTCACACAATCCTTATTGAAAAAATGACTAAGTATGGAATGGACAAGGCAACTGTTAGGTGGATTCATAACTGGCTTAGTGATCGGACTCAAAGAGTGGTCGTAAATGGCTGCACATCCAGTTGGAAGAATGTCTCAAGTGGGGTACCACAAGGCTCTGTTTTGGGCCCTGTATTGTTCAACATCTTTATCAATGATTTAGATGAAGGAATTGAGGGTAAACTGATCAAATTTGCTGATGACACAAAGCTAGGAGGGGTAGCTAATACTAGAGAAGAGAGAGAGAGGATTCAAAAAGATATAAATAAACTGGAACAGTGGGCAGCAACTAACAGAATGGATTTTAACAGGGAAAAATGCAAAGTACTACATCTGGGCAATAAAAATGAAAAAAGCATATACAAAATGGGAGGAATAGGGCTAAGTAACAGCACATGTGAAAAAGACTTGGGTATACTAATTGATCACAGACTGAACATGAGTCAACAGTGTGATGCAGCAGCAAAAAAGGCAAATACAATTCTAGGATGTATCAACAGAAGCATACAGTCTAGATCACGTGAGGTCATTATTGCCCTCTACTCCTCTTTGGTCAGACCTCATCTGGAATACTGTGTCCAGTTTTGGGCACCACATTTTAAAAAAGACATCAACAAACTGGAGCAAGTTCAGAGAAGAGCCACCAGAATGGTGACCGGTCTGCAAACCATGTCCTATGAGGAACGGTTACAGGATTTGGGAATGTTTAGCTTGCAAAAAAGAAGACTGAGAGGAGACTTAATAGCTGTCTACAAATATCTCAAGGGCTGTCACATTGTAGAAGGTTCATCTTTATTCTCATTTGCACAAGGAAAGACTAGAAGCAATGGGATGAAACTGAATGGGAGGAGACACAGATTAGATATTAGAAAAATTTTTTGACAGTTAGGGTGATCAAGGAGTGGAACAGGCTGCCACGAGAGGTGGTAAATTCTCCTTCAATGGAAGTCTTCAAACAGAGGCTGGACAGACATCTGTCTGGGATGATTTAGAGAATCCTGCTTTGAGCAGGGGGTTGGACCAGATGGCCCAGGAGGTCCCTTCCAACTCTACCATTCTATGATTCTATGATTCTATGATTCTATGAGAGTTGCAAATTTCTGGTGTTGCATAATCTGCATGACATTATTGTACTGGGTTTCCCTTGGTTACAGACTCATAATCCTGTTTTGGATTGGAAATCTGTGTCTGTGACCAGTTGGGGCTGCCAATGTGTTAATACTGACACTCCTGTTTTTTTCTGCCTCTCCCCAGTCTCAGGATGTCCCTGAATTTTTGACTGATTTTTCTGATGTGTTTAGTGAAAGTAAGTCTGCATCCTTACCTCCTCACAGGAGCTATGATTGCGCTATTGAGTTAGTGCTTGGTGGTAAATTTCCTAAAGGTCGCCTTTTTAATTTATCTGTACCTGAACACGATGCTATGCGATCTTATATCAAGGAGTCATTGGAGAAGGGTCATGTCAGACCATCCTCTTCACCCTTGGGCGCCGGTTTTTCTTTGTGGCCAAAAAGGATGGTTCATTGAGGCCGTGTATTGATCGCCTCCTGAATAAGATCACTGTTAAATATCAATATCCGTTACCCTTGATTTCTGACCTATTTTCCAAAATGAAAAGTGCTAGTTGGTTTACCAAGCTTGACCTCAGGGGGCATATAACCTTGTTCGCATTAAGCACGGGGATGAATGGAAGACGGCGTTTAATACCCCAGAGGAGCATTTTGAGTACCTAGTGATGCCTTTTGGGCTTACTAATTGTCAGGAGTCGAACCCAGTGCCTCTTGTCCACTGGCCAGCAGCTCTACCATCTGAGCTATTCTGCTGGCTGCAAAGTTCCTTGCTGAACCCAGATACCATTGACTGTTCTTCCTGATTGGCTACACCTAGTGCTCTCTTGATTGGGCCTCTGATTGCCAATTACACACCCTATATAAACCTGGCCCTGTGGGTGTGTCATTGCGAGATTATTGAGCTCCAAGCCTTTAGTCAAGCGTTTCCTGCCTTCTGACTACGCTCTCCGCCTGATCCATTGCTACAAACACTGCTCTCCTGTGAACCGACCTCGGCCTGCCTTCTGACTACGCTCTCCGCCTGATCCATTGCTACAAACACTGCTCTCCTGTGAACCGACCTCGGCCTGCCTTCTGACTACGCTCTCTGCCTGCTCCTCTGTTACCGAACTGCCTTTCCTGTGTACCGACCTCCGGCTGCCACCTGACTACGTTATCCGGCTGATCTATTGCTACAAACACTGCTCTCCTGTGAACCGACCTCGGCCTGCCTTCTGACTACGCTACCTGCCTCTGCTTCCCCTAGAGTTTGCAGTAACATCGGCTCCAACCCAGACGGGATCTTGACAGAATAATCTTGCGCCAAAATGGAGTCCGCTGTGATCACCCTGAGGCGGCAAGTTACGGAGCTTCAAAGTTTTTGTACTGACTCTCAAGGAAAATATGCCAAGTTACAAACTGATTTCACGGCGATACAACAGGAAGTAATTGAGCTACAAAAACAACTTCTGGACGTGCGCAATTCAGGGTCCAAATCAAACGCGCGGCTGCCGCTGCCTGCAAAGTTCAGTGGGGATCGCAAGCAGTACCGAGGATTCCTCAATCAATGCCGCATATACTTCCAGATGCAACCTGCTCCCTTTACCAGTGAGAGGAAGAAAGTTTTTTTCATGATAAATCTCCTGACGGATGAAGCTCTTGCTTGGGCTTCACCTTATGTAGAAAAGGACTATGCCCTCCTTAATGACCTGGAAGCTTTCATCGCAGCTATGAATCAAGTTTTTGATGACCCAAACCGCTGTGCCACAGCAGAAACCAAATTACATAATTTGCGCCAAGGACGTCGCTCTGTTGCGGAATATACATCGGAGTTCTGTCGCTGGTGTGCCGACACCACCTGGAATCCAGCGGCCCAGAGAAGTCAATTTCGACGAGGGTTATCAGAACCAGTGAAAGACGAGCTTGCCAGGGTTGAGACCCCTGACCAGTTGGAGGACTTTATTCAACTATGTATCCGGATTGACCAGAGACTTACTGAAAGGAGAAAGGAGAGACTGCGAGCACTTGGGAATAGCCCTGGCTTCTCATTTTCAGCATCGGACCACCAAGAAAAGACGCAAGGCGTGTCTGAACCGATGCAGATCGACGTCATCCGAAGACCACTCTCTGCACAGGAGAAGGAGAGGCGACGTGCAGAACATCTCTGCCTCTATTGTGGGACCCTGGACACTATGCCATCAACTGTCCTAACAAAAGGACTATAGCCTTTACCAACAACAGGTCTGCCAGCAATATGGACCTTTCTCAGCAGTCGGATTCCATCTTGCAGACTATCTCATCAGTAACGCCAGAAATAGACAAAATACATAATACATCATCTCATTTTGTAATCCCCATTCAGGTTGTAATGGGCACCCAAAAAATACAATGCTCTGCCCTGTTGGATTCGGGAGCAGGAGGAAATTTTATGGACTTAAAATTTACACGTGATAATAATATTTCCAGTAGGACCAAATCCACACCAATTGAAATGGAAACTGTGGATGGATCACCCTTGTCTTCTGGACCTGTCACGCATGAGACAATCGAACTGGAGATTTGTATCGAACCGGATCATCATGAAGCTGTCAGTTTCCACCTTATTTCATCTCCGAAATTTCCGGTTATTCTAGGATCCCCTGGTTTTCAGTCCATAACCCTTCTATCAACTGGGCATCAAGGACCATCACCTTTCCATCTGACTACTGTAAGAATAATTGTCATAAGGAACCCCCTGTTCTCCAACAAGTCCAAATCTCTGAGATTTCGCATGAGAAGGATGAGAAACTACCACCTCAATATCAGCAGTTCTCTGATGTCTGCAGTAAGAAGAAAGCAGATCAATTACCTCCTCACCGTCCTTACGACTGTCCCATTGAATTGCTGCCAGGAGCAACCATTCCATTTGGACGGATTTACAATCTTTCCGAACCTGAATTGAAGGTATTAAGAAAGTTCCTGGATGAAAATTTAGAGAAAGGCTTTATTCGACCTTCCACATCTCCAGCTGGGGCACCCCTGTTCTTTGTTGAGAAGAAAGACTCCACTCTGCGGCCATGTATTGACAACAGAGAGATGAATAATATCACTGTCAAAAATCGCTACCCGCTACCCTTGATTCCTGAACTATTTGAGAGACTCCGTTCTGCGAAAATCTTTACGAAGCTGGATCTTAGAGGGGCTTACAACCTCATACGGATTCGCCCAGGAGATGAGTGGAAGACCGCCTTCAGAACGAGATATGGACATTTTGAATCTCTGGTTATGACCTTTGGTCTTAGCAATGCCCCAGCCACCTTTCAACATTTTATTAATGATGTATTTCGAGATTTCTTGGACCAATTCGTTGTGGCTTATCTCGATGACATTCTTATATTTTCAGACACCTTGGAAGAGCATCGCAGGCACGTCCAGTTAGTCTTGGAACGACTACAGGAGAACCATCTTACATTAAACTTGAAAAATGTGAGTTTGAACAAACCAGTATTCAATTTCTCAGATATATCATCTCCCCAGAAGGTCTGAGCATGGATCCCGGTAAAATCAATGCTGTAGTGGACTGGCCTGTTCCAAGAAATTTAAAAGACGTCCAGCGTTTCATAGGATTTGCAAATTTTTACCGAAAATTTATAAAGAACTTTTCACGGATCATACTACCAATTACTACACTAACAAAAAAGACCAAAGCATTTTTCTGGTCTCCGGAGGCACAGGAGGCTTTTGACAAGTTGAAAACTCTTTTTACGTCTGCTCCATTGTTAGTACACCCAAATCCTGAATTGCCATTTACTATCGAAGTGGACGCCTCGGACTCTGCAGTGGGAGCCATTCTGTCTCAGCGAGTTGGGGACAAAATGCAACTTCACCCATGTGCGTTTCTTTCCCACACCATGTCATCTGCAGAAAAGAACTACGACATCGGTAATAAAGAACTGTTAGCCATTAAAGTTGCCTTCTCCGAGTGGAGACATCTTCTGGAAGGTGCCAATCACCCTGTGACTGTCCTCACGGACCACAAGAATCTTGAATTCCTCCGTACAGCAAAAGATTGTCTGCAAGACAAGCACGATGGCTTTATTTTTCTCAAGATTCAATTTATAATTTCTTACCGGCCTGGTTCAAAAAATGGCAAGGCTGACGCCCTGTCCAGGATGTGTTCGGAACCTCAGGAGAGGTCTAGTAATGAGATACAATTCTAGGCCCTAAAATTTTGGAATATGCACTCTAAAGGACTATGTAATAGAATTAAAGATGGATACCAAGAGGACTCTTTCCTAACCATCCTTCGGAAGACGTCGATCTTTCATTCAAAGAGGGGTTTTGGATGCAGAAATACAAAATATATGTACCTGAATCTTCTCTCCTTGAAGTCCTCAAAGTGTCCATGATTCTAAACTGGCAGGACATCCTGGAGTTGCAAAAACACAAGACTTACTACTTTGTTTCTTTGTGCCTAATTGTAGGAAGGACGTGAAATATGTTTCAACTGTTTAACAGTTGGCACGAACAAGACCCCACGATCGTCTCTTTAGGACTCTTGCAACCTGTAATGTAAGGAGTACAGTTCATATAGTGTCTTGTGCTTGGGTGCGATGAAAACACAGGAGTCACAGGTTTGATATAGAAGGTCTTGTATTACTTCATACAAGTGGCAATAATAGTCACACAGTTTGCAGATACAAAAGCAGGAGACACAGCAGGCCAGAGTAACTTAAGCTCAGCAATCACTCTCCACAACAGGTTCAGGATCTCTTCTCTGTTACCATAAGTCCATGCAAACGTGGATTTATCAAATAGCAAGGTTCCAAAGTCCACGAGTGTTCCAAAGTTCCACAATAGGAAATAACTGGAGTACAAGGTCCAAGGCTTCCAGGAGTCAGGTCACAGGTACACTGCAGGCTTGATTCTGAAGCACTGATTGCTCAGCTGTGGCTGCTTAAGAAGCAAGAGGGAGAGAATCAGGGGGGAACATGCAAGCTGGAAACTCCATATTGACTGAGGGCAAGACAGCTGCAGCAAGACAGAAAGTAAAATGGCTGACGGAAAAACTGAGTTTCAGGAACATGTACACAGAACCTTACATTACTCCCCCCTTAGGGACAACCTCCGGATGACCTCAGACCAGGCTTGTGTGGGTACCTCTGATGAAAAGCAAGCGAGGAGCATTTACATTATTGACTGGTTCCCATGAGTTGTCCTCCACTGGGTAGCCCTGCCATTTAATCAAATATTGTAACTGATTTCTATACAACCTGGAATCCATAATCCTTTCCACCACAAATTCTTCCTGACCATCGACTAGCACTGGGTCAGGCAAGGAGAAGAACGTCCAGGAAACGTATTGGGTGTCGCAGCCTTTAGTAGAGATACATGAAAGACAGGGTGGATTCTCATAGTTCTGGGCAGTTGAAGACGACAAGCGACAGCACTTATAATTTTACTGATTTTATAAGGTCCAATGTATTTATGTCCCAACTTAGATGATGGAATTCTTAACTTAAGATTTCTGGTTGACAGCCAGACCAGGTCTCCTACCTTGAAAGCTGGTGCAGGTTTACGAAATTTATCTGCGGCTTTCTTGTACCTTTCCTGAGCCAATTCCAGATTTCCCTTTAGAAGATCCATATTCTTTTGTAAAGACGTGATTCTTTCAGTCACTGCTGGCAAAGGCGTTTCTATGGGAAATCGAGGAAGAATATTAGGATGATAACCTAAATTGGAGTAAAAAGGAGACTGCTTAGTGGAGGCGCTCTGAGAGTTGTTATAAGAGAACTCAGCCAGTGGAAGTAGATCCACCCAATCATCCTGTAGGTGGCAGATAAAGCAGCGAAGATACTGCTCCAGGGTCTGATTGGTTCGTTCCGTCTGTCCATTAGTCTGAGGATGAAAAGCAGAAGAAAGGTTCACTTTAATGTCCAATGCTGCACAGAAATTTTGCCAAAACCTTGAAGTGAATTGCACCCCTCGATCCGAAATAACCTCATCTGGTACTCCATGTAAACGAAACACATTTTTAATCATCAAATCTGATGTCTGTCTTGCAGTGGGTAAGCCGACACAAGGGATAAAATGAGCTGCTTTTGTTAAACGATCAACCACCACTAGAATGGTGTTCTTCCCTTGAGAGGTTGGTAACTCCACAATGAAGTCCATAGAAATGGATCCCCACGGGCGGGACGGGGTGGGAAGAGGTTGCAACAGACCAGTTGGTGAGGAGCGAGGTGTTTTGCATCTTGCACAGACTTCACATGAAGTGACATAGTTTAAAACATCCTTCCTGCAAGTGGGCCACCAAAAGAAACGAGAGAGAAATTCCTGTGTCTTTAGAATTCCTCTATGCCCAGCTATCTTGGAATCGTGAATGAGTTGCAATACTCTTAATCTGACTGTTTCAGGAATATACAGACGTTGTCCCTGAATCCACACACCATTCTTAAAGACAAGACTTACGTCCCTTGGGGGTTGTGCCAAAAAGGAATCCGCATGGTATGCTTCCTTGATGTCCTTAAGTAGGTCTTGATTATGAATCACTCCCAGAAATCTAGAGTCAGGAAGAATAGTCTTAGGAGGAGTAAGTGGACGTGTCTCTGCTGAATAAATCCTAGAGAGTGCATCTGCCTTTCCATTGCGGATCCTGGTCTATAAGAAATGATAAAATTAAATTGGTTTAAGAAAAGATTCCAGCGAGCCTGGCGAGGAGTCAGGCACTTAGCCGACCTGATAAATTCAAGGTTACGATGGTCTGTCAGGACGACTATTTGCTGTGCAGCTCCCTGAGAGTTCTCCATTCTTTGAAGGCGGCAATAATGGCCAACAACTCTCTATTACCCACATCGTAGTTCCTCTCAGCCGAAGACAACTGCTGGGAAAAGAAGGCACAGGGATGCAAGACATTCTTCTCACCTGTTCTCTGAGAGAGTATAGCTCCAACGGCACAGTCTGAAGCATCCACCTCTATTATAAAGGCAAGTTCGGGGTTGGGATGTACTAAGATAGGTGCAGTGGTAAATTTATCTTTTAGACGGGAAAATGCTTCCTGGGCTTGGGGAGTCCAGGAGAACCTAGACTCTTTCCGGGTAAGTTGGGTGATAGGTGACACTACCTCAGAGAAATTCCTAATGAAACGTCTATAGAAGTTGGCAAACCCGATGAAGCGCTGCACCTCCTTCACATTTCTAGGACTTGGCCAATCCTTGATGGCTTGGGTCTTGCTTCCATCCATACTAATTCCTTGTGTAGACAGTACATACCCCAGAAATTGAATTTCGGTCCTATGGAATTCACACTTTTCAAGTTTGATGTAAAGATGATTTTGTCTTAGACGTTCCAAGACCATTCTCACATGTCCATGATGTTCCTCTGTGGAGTTAGAAAAAATTAGAATATCATCCAAATAAATCACCACGAATGTATCTAGGAGATCCCTGAAGATGTCATTCACCAAGTGTTGGAAAGTGGCTGGGGCGGTACTCAGACCAAAAGGCATAACTAGATATCAAAGTGTCCATAGCGTGACCTGAATGCAGTCTTCCATTCATCCCCAGGTCTAATACGGACTAAGTTATAGGCCCCACGGAGATCTAGTTTAGAGAAAATTTTGGCATGTCGCACTCTCTCCAATAACTCAGGGATTAAAGGCAATGGATAACGGTTTCTAATAGTAACCTTATTGAGTTCCCTATAGTCTACGCAGGGTCTCAGAGATCCATCTTTCTTCTTTACAAAGAAGATGGGTGCACCTGCAGGAGATGAAGAGGGGCGTATGAAGCCCTTGGCTAGATTTTCGTCTATGTAATCCTTTAAAGCCTTTAGCTCGGGCCCCGCCAGGGGTAGATCTTACCAAAAGGTATCTCTGCTCCAGGCAATAATTCAATTGGACATTCATATGGACGGTGAGGGGGAAGCTGGTCAGCGTTCTTCTTGTCACATAAATCCACATAGTCCTGGTATACAGCTGGTAGTTCAGGGACTGACATGGTTCCTTTAGGAACAGAGCAAGCTGAAACTTTTGGACTATCTGTTTCTCTGGAAAGTGTAATTCCTTGGTCTCCCAGTTAATGGTAGGATTCTGAGCCTGCAGCCATGGTAGCCCTAGAATAATGGGAAAGTGGGGAGAAGAGATAAGCATAAAGGACAGTTTCTCTTGATGATCTTTACCCATAAGAACCCTCAAAGGCTCTGTTTCCTGATCCACTGGTCCAGAGGTCAGCAGGGAGCCATCCACAGTTTCCATCTGTACTGGAGTAGCCTTCTTCACTGAACGTATCCCCTGTTTCAGAGCAAAGGAGACATCCATAAAATTTCCACTTGCCCCTGAGTCGATCATAGCAGAGCTAGACACCCAAGCTGAGTCAACCCAGAGTTTGATGGAAAGAAAGCAATGAGAATTGTTTTTCTTACAACTCAGCTGGGACACCGCTGAGGAAACTTGAAAAATGCAGCGTTTACACAGTCAACGTCCTCAGAGTAACGGAGTTTAAGTCCGAGAAATCAAGATCTGTTGCTGTAGATCTCTCTGGAGCCTGAGGCTCGGACCTGACAGATCCCCTCTCGCAACACTCACAGTGAATGAGTGCTGCAGTAGTCTTACGAGAACGGCTGGGGCAGTTTATAATGAAGTGCCCTGACTTACCACAATAGAAACATAGATTCTCCTTAAAACGATGTTCCTTGCGTGCATCACTAACCCGTCGTTGTAAAGAGTCTACCTGCATGGGTTCAGGTTCAGGTTCCCGTGTGATCCTACTCAAAGGTTCCTTAGCTGGGGAGGAAGGTAGGAAAAGGTTAGTGCGATTGCTTTCGAACCATCTCTCTTGCCTGCGTTCAGTCAGACGAGTATCAATACGGATGCAGTAGTTAATAAAGTCACCTAACGCAGTGGGAGGGTCGGCACGAGCAAGTTCATCCTTAATCAGTGGAGATAACCCTTTTCGAAAAATAGATTTTTTGGCGGAACTGTCCCAGGTGGTATCAAGGGCCCATCTCCTGAAATCCAAGGCATATTCAGCTACCGAGTGCTTACCTTGGCGCAAAGCTAACATGGCTGCTTCAGCTGTTGCACCTCGATTGGGGTCATCAAACACCTGTCCCATGGCTGAAATGAAAGCATCAAGATGATCCAAACATTCATCCTCAGTCTCAATCAGAGGGTTTGCCCACATCAAAGCCTTGTTGGTAAGCAACATAATTATAGTAAGCACTTTAGATCGTTCAGTGGGAAATTGTGAAGCATGTGCAGAAAAAAAAAGATTGCATTGATTAATAAATCCCCTGAATTTCTCACGTTCACCGCCAAAACGAAAAGGGGCAACTTAGGAATCCCAGAACTCGGGGCTACGGCATGAGCCTGGACTCGCTCCTCTAGAACCTCAATCCTGGCTCGCAAATCCTGGGCAGTCTGTCCAAACACTTGCAAATTGTGATTAGTGAGGTCCTGTAGGTTTTTAAAACGGGTTTTTATAGTCTGCAAATCTGCAAGGATGTTATCAGTCACTCCGCAAAGTTCCTTTATGCGGGCCTCCATTTTCCAGATCTTTTAAGACAGGAGTACTGGAAGGAGAGGAGAAGAAAAAAAAAACAATAGTGTTTACCTGTGGTAACACTGCAGAGAGAAAAAAAAATTAAGGGAACTGCTCACCTGGAATGGTTGTGAGAAGTCACAACCACTATCATCACAGAAAGTTCAACCGGACATCTGATATCCACAGTTACAGCAGACACAAAAGAGGAAAGAAAAAAAAAACAATAGTGTTTACCTGTGGTAACACTGCAGAAAAAAAAAACTTAAGGGAATTGCTCACCTGGAATGGTTGTGAGAAGTCACAACCACTGTCATCACAGAAAGTACAACCGGACATCTGATATCCACAGTTACAGCAGACACAGCCTTTCCAGACCCAGCAGACACTAACGTTTGGCTTCAGAATCTTGTAATGTAAGGAGTACAGTTCATATAGTGTCTTGTGCTTGGGTGCGATGAAAACACAGGAGTCACAGGTTTGATATAGAAGGTCTTGTATTACTTCATACAAGTGGCAATAATAGTCACACAGTTTGCAGATACAAAAGCAGGAGACACAGCAGGCCAGAGTAACTTAAGCTCAGCAATCACTCTCACAACAGGTTCAGGATCTCTTCTCTGTTACCATAAGTCCATGCAAACGTGGATTTATCAAATAGCAAGGTTCCAAAGTCCACGAGTGTTCCAAAGTTCCACAATAGGAAATAACTGGAGTACAAGGTCCAAGGCTTCCAGGAGTCAGGTCACAGGTTCACTGCAGGCTTGATTCTGAAGCACTGATTGCTCAGCTGTGGCTGCTTAAGAAGCAAGAGGGAGAGAATCAGGGCGGGAACATGCAAGCTGGAAACTCCATATTGACTGAGGGCAAGACAGCTGCAGCAAGACAGAAAGTAAAATGGCTGACGGAAAAACTGAGTTTCAGGAACATGTACACAGAACCTTACAGTACCTGAATCTTCTCGCCTTGAAGTCCTCAAAAGTGTCCATGATTCTAAACTGGCAGGACATCCTGGAGTTGCAAAAACACAAGACTTACTACTTCGTTTCTTTTGGTGGCCTAATTGTAGGAAGGACGTGAGGAAATATGTTTCAACCTGTTTAACATGCGCACGAAACAAGACCCCACGATCGTCTCCTCTAGGACTCTTGCAACCACTTCCAGTTCCATCCAGGCCTTGGGGATCTATTTCCATGGATTTTATTGTGGAACTACCCCCTTCCAAACAGATGACCGTCATCCTTGTCATAGTGGACCGACTCACAAAAATGGCCCACTTTATTCCAACTGAAGGAATTCCTACTGCTGAAAAAACTGCAGAACTGATAATCAAAGAGGTATTCAGGTTACATGGAATTCCTGACAGCGTGGTGTCTGACAGAGGCGTTCAGTTTACGTCAAAATTTTGGAAGAGTTTCTGTACAGCCTTGGGAGTCACGGTGAATCTTTCTACCGCTTTCCATCCTCAGTCCAATGGCCAGATGGAGAGAACGAACCAGACTTTGGAGCAATACCTCCGTTGCTTCATTTCCTATCTTCAGGATGA
This sequence comes from Oophaga sylvatica, assembly GCA_033576555.1. Classification (NCBI taxonomy): domain Eukaryota; kingdom Metazoa; phylum Chordata; class Amphibia; order Anura; family Dendrobatidae; genus Oophaga; species Oophaga sylvatica. The sequence continues at coordinate 175,149,403 of JARQOD010000006.1, forward strand.
CTGGGTGGACTATTTACCAACAGCAGAGTTTGCCTACAACAACTCCATACATAGCGCTACATCTCAAACCCCATTTTTTGCTAATTATGGAGTACATCCAGTATTTATTCCTAATCTGCCAATGAACACTCCCATTCCTGCTGTAAATGACAGGCTTGCAAAATTACAGGAATCTCAGAAGGAATTATCAGAGATATTACTCAAGACCCAGGAAGTATATAAGGAAGCAGCAGATAAACATCGGAGAGTGCCCCCTGCTCTTCAGGTTGGAGACAAAGTTTGGCTGTCCACTAAAAACCTTAAGACACATGTGCCATCCTCCAAATTGGGTCAGAAATTCATTGGACCTTTTCAAATTTCTGCAAAAATTAACCAGGTTGCTTTTAGTTTAAAACTTCCCAACAATCTAAAGATTCATCCAGTGTTTCACATATCCTTGCTCAAACCCTTCTGTGAAAACCCGTTTCCAGGAAGAATTCAGCCACCTCCTCCACCAGAAAGGATCCGTGGTGAAGAAGAATACATTGTGGATAAGATTCTGGACTCCCGAAAATTCAGAGGTAAACTGCAGTATCTGGTGCAGTGGAAGGGTTACGGACCAGAGGAAAATTCATGGGAACCAAGGGACAACGTCCATGCTCCTAGACTAACAAGAGCCTTTCATCAGAGGTACCCGGATAAGCCAGCTCCTGAGATGTCCAGAGGCCATCCTGGAAGGAGGGGAGTACTGTCAGGAGTCGAACCCAGTACCTCTTGTCCACTGGCCAGCAGCTCTACCATCTGAGCTATTCTGCTGGCTGCAAAGTTCCTTGCTGAACCCAGATACCATTGACTGTTCTTCCTGATTGGCTACACCTAGTGCTCTCTTGATTGGGCCTCTGATTGCCAATTACACACCCTATATAAACCTGGCCCTGTGGGTGTGTCATTGCGAGATTATTGAGCTCCAAGCCTTTAGTCAAGCGTTTCCTGCTTTCTGACTACGCTCTCCGCCTGATCCATTGCTACAAACACTGCTCTCCTGTGAACCGACCTCGGCCTGCCTTCTGACTACGCTCTCCGCCTGATCCATTGCTACAAACACTGCTCTCCTGTGAACCGACCTCGGCCTGCCTTCTGACTACGCTCTCTGCCTGCTCCTCTGTTACCGAACTGCCTTTCCTGTGTACCGACCTCCGACTGCCACCTGACTACGTTATCCGGCTGATCCATTGCTACAAACACTGCTCTCCTGTGAACCGACCTCGGCCTGCCTTCTGACTACGCTACCTGCCTCTGCTTCCCCTAGTGTTTGCAGTAACATCGGCTCCAACCCAGACGGGATCTTGACACTAATGCCCCTTCCGTCTTCCAATCCTTTATGAATGATATTTTCAGGGATTTTGTGGATACATTTCTGATTGTTTATTTGGATGATATCTTGATTTTTTCCAACGACTGGGACTCTCATGTGAAACATGTTCGGACTGTGTTCCAGATTTTGAGAGAGAATGCACTGTATGTGAAGGGATCAAAGTGTCTTTTTGGCGTACAGAAGGTCTCATTTTGGGATTCATTTTGTCTCCGTCTGTTATTGAAATGGACCCGGTCAAGGTTCAGGCCATCTGTGATTGGGTTCAACCTACTTCATTGAAGGCTCTTCAGAGATTTTTGGGTTTTGCCAATTTTTATCGTAAATATATTGGTAATTTCTCCGGTATTGTTAAACCATTGACTGATTTGACCAAAAAGGGTTCTGATGTGGTGAATTGGCCTCCTAAGGCAGTTTCTGCGTTTCAGGAACTTAAGCAGAGATTTATTTCTGCTCCTGTTCTATGGCAGCCTGATGTTTCTCTGCCGTTTCAAGGGGAGATTGATGCCTCTGAGATTGGGGCAGGTGACGTTTTGTCCCAAAGGGATCCATAGACCTCTAAGAGTAACCCTTGTGCCTTTTTCTCTCGAAATTTTTCTCCAACTGAACGTAATTATGACGTGGGTAATCGGGAGTTATTGGCCATGAAGTGGGCCTTTGAAGAGTGGAGACATTGGCTGGAAGGAGCCAAACATCAGGTGGTGGTCCTCACGGACCATAAGAACCTGGTTTATCTCGAATCAGCTAAGGGACTTAATCCTAGACAGGCCAGGTGGGCCATGTTTTTCACACGTTTTAATTTTGTCATTTTTTTGCTTCCGGGCACTAAGATTGTTAAGGCAGATGCCCTCTTGAGGAGTTTCTTTGCGGATTCTCCTGAGTTATCTAATCCTGCTGTTATTTTGATAGAGGGTGTAGTTCTTTCTGCCATCTCTCCCAATTTGAGACTGGCTCTGGAGGGGTGTCAGGAGGATAAACCTGAGCGCTGCCCTGTTGGGAAATTGTTTGTCCCAGACCAGTGGAAGAAGAGTGTGATGTCTGAGATTCATTGTTCCGCGTTGGCTGGTCATCCCGGGATTTTTGGTACCAGAGACTTGGTGTCAGTCCTTTTGGTGGCCTACTTTGTCTCGTGACGTCAGGGACTTTGTGCAGTCCTGTGGGACTTGATCTCATTCCAAGCCTTGCTCTCGTTCTAGTGGTTTGTTAATGCCATTACCTGTACCCAAGAGGCCATGGACCCATATTTCTATGGATTTTATTTCCGACCTCCCTGTCTCTCAGAGAATGACCATTATCTAGGTAATCTGTAATAGGTTTTCCAAGATGATACATCTTGTGCCATTGTCTAAGTTGCCTTCCTCCTCCGAATTGGTGCCTTTGTTCCTTCAGCACGTGGTTCGGTTACATGGCAATCCGGAGAACATTGTGTCTGACAGAGGAGTCCAGTTTGTTTCCAGATTTTGGAGGACATTTTGTTCTAAACTTGGTGTTTAGTTATCTTTCTCCTCTGCATTTCACCCTCAGACCAATGGACAAACCGAGAGAACAAACCAGACCTTGGAGACTTATTTGAGATGTTTTCTGTCTGCTGATCAAGATGACTGGGTCTCTTTTTTGCCTTTGGCTGAGTTTGCTCTTAATAATAGGGCTAGCTCTGCCACCTTGATGTCTCCATTTTTCTGCAATTTTGGGTTTCACCCTCGATTTTCTTCGGGACAGACGGAGGCTTCTGTCTGGGGGTTGACTCTATTGTGGAGCGTATGCATCAGATTTGGAACCAAATAGTGGAGAGGTTGTCTCTCTCTCAGGAGAAGGCCCTGCGGCGGTTTGGCAATCGGCATAGGACTGATGGTCCTCGTTTTAAAGTGGGGGACTTGGTTTGGTTGTCCTCAAGAAATATTCCTATGAAAGTTGCATCTCCAAAATTTAAGCCAAGGTTCATTGGACCTTATAAGATCATGGAAATTATTAATTCGGTGTCCTTCCGTTTGCTTCTTACAGGGACATTTAAGATCCATAACGTGTTCCACAAGTCCTTATTGAAGAGGTTTGTTGAGCCAGTGGTTCCTATGGCTGCGCCTCCCGACCCTATTTTGGTTGAGGGCAATTTGGAGTATGTGGTTGAGAAAATATTGGATTCTCGTTTTGCTAGACGGAAACTCCAGTATTTGGTTAAATGGAGAGGTTATGGTCAGGAGGACAATTCTTGGGTGTTTGCTTTAGACATCCATGCTGGGAGACTGATCTTTGCCTATCATCGAGCTCATCCTGATCTGCCTGGTTGCGCAGGTGAGGGTTCGGTGACCCCTCCTCAAGGGGGGGTACTGTTGTGAATACTCTGGAGGCGACTTCTGAGTTGGAACTCCCTCCGGTGGTTGCTGAGGGTAATTTTAGAACTCTCCTGTTAGGTTTTTCTATCTTGCTGGTCACATGACCTTCTTTGCCTATTTAATCCTGCTCCGACCTTCTGGCTTTGCTGGACTTCATTGTAATTTCTACTCTTAAGCTAGCCGGGTGCTTTGTTACGTTTCTCAATTAGTTTTGAATGGTCTTTTGACCTCTATGTTCTGTGTTGTTTGTTTTTCTTTTTACTGCTACAACTTCTGTTAGGAGGTGTCCATCTTTTCTCCCAGTCCTTAGTTCTAGTAGGGATCCCTCCCTCGCATCTATAGGTCTTCGTACAGACTAGCTGAGGACTTTAGCGGGTCTGATCGTAGGATCAGGTTCCCCGTTACATTGTAAGGATCGAGCTTAGTCCTATCGTGGGGACAGATATCCCTTTCTTTCCTTAGTGCTTGTAGCAGAACATAACAGTAAGTCCAGCCCAAGAAAAAAAAAAAAAATCTCTAAGGAAAGATTTCCTGTTTCCATTATGGTGTCGGTTCAGGAGTTGGCTCAACGCCTGCAGGGACTCTCTCTGGAGGTGTCCGAGCTCCAGCAACACGTGAGTAGCTGTTCTGGAGCACATTTCGTGGAGCCAAAGGTACGTTTGCCTGATTTATTTTTTGGTGAACAAGATTTTGTTTCTTTTAAAATGCTTGCTTATTGTATTTTCGGTTGAGACCCAGATCCTCTGGTGATGAATCAAAGCGCATAGGGTTCATAATGTCACTTTTGCGCAAAGAACCTCAGGAATGGTCCTTTTCTCTGCAACCTAGTGATCCATGCTTTAGATCAGTGGATAGTTTTTTTTCTGCTTTGGGGTTATTGTATGATGATCCTGATCGTGTCTCATCAGTTGAGACAGAATTAAGACGTTTGAGGCAGGGATCAGGTAATGTGGAAAAATATTATACTCACTTCCGACGGTGGTCTACTCAGGTGGAGTGGAACGATTCAGCTTTGAAAAGTTTGTTTCTTGCAGGGCTAGGTGAAAGGTTTAAAGATTTGCTGATTGCTTATCCCACACCTGGTAACTTGCAGGAGGCTATGCAATTAGCTATACGGGTGGATAGGAGACTGCGGGCAAGGGTTAATGAGAGTAAATCCTCTGCCATGTCAGCTCCAAGTCTTGAGAGGGTCTGTACTGACTTTAGAGAGCCGATGGAGATTGGAGCGATGGCACCCCGCTCTCAGGAAAAAGACCGCAGGTTTTCTGAAGGTTTGTGCTTTTATTGTGGCAAATCTGACCATTTCATTAAGAACTGTGTGCTTCGTATGAACAAAGAAAAAAAAAGAGGTCAGTTTCGCCCGTATAGCCCGTTTAAACACTAAGGGCGTCTTTTTTTCTGCCCTACTGCTGCTCAGGAAGAATTAATGGATTTTCAGGTATTTGTCGATTGTGGTTCTACGCTGAATGTGATTGATGGGGGATTCTTGGAAAAACTTAAATTAAAACCCAAACCTTTGTCATCCCCTATTGCCGTGGTTTCTGTTGATGGCTCTCCCTTGAAGAATGTTACTCACAAGGTCTGTGAATTTCCCCTCACTATTAATGCTGTTCACCAAGAGAATTTGGATTTGGTAGTATTGAATAATTTACCTTCTCCAGTGATTTTGGGGTTACCCTGGTTAAAATTGCACAATCCTGTTCTGGATTGGTCTACCAATGAAATTAAGTCCTGGAGCCCTAAGTGTTATGACAAGTGTTGTAACGGGCATATTGCTGCTGTGGATAAAGGGGAACTACCTGTACCTATTCAGGATTTTTGGAAAGTTTTTTCTGAGAAGGAATCGCAGATTTCACCCCCCCCCCATAGAGACTATGATTGTACTATTGAATTTGTCCCTGAAGCAACTCTTCCTAAAAGTCGTTTATTTAATCTTACTATTCCTGAGAGAAAGGCTTTGGAGGAATACATACAGACAAGCTTGGCCGCCTGTCACATCATGCCTTCCAAGTCTCCTGTGGCTGTTGGATTTTTTTTTTGTTAAAAAAAGGACGGCGGTTTACGTCCTTGTCTGGACTTTCGTGAGATTAATAAAATTACTGTACGCAATCCTTACCCACTGCCATTGATTCCTGATTTGTTTAACCAGTTAGCGGGGGCCAAGTGGTTCTCTAAAATTGATCTTCGGGGGGCATACAATTTGTTGCGCATGAAGGAGGGTGACGAATGGAATACTGCTTTTAACACTCCTGTGGGTCATTTTGAGAATCTGGTTATGCCTTTTGGCCTTACCAATGCTCCTGCATTTTTTCAGAATCTTATTGATGACATCCTTAGACCTTTGATCGGCAAAAATGTGGTTGTGTATTTGGATGACATTTTGATTTATTCACCGGATCTGGAGTCTCATTGGCGGAGCGTTTGTGAGGTATTACAGTTATTGAGTGACAATTCGCTTTTTGCTAAGCTGGAGAAATGTGAGTTCGCTGTACAGAGAATTAGTTTTTTGGGCTACATTATCTCCAGCGAAGGTTTTGAGATGGACCCGGTGAAAGTTCAAGCTGTACAGGAATGGCCTAGGCCTATTGGTTTGAAATCGTTACAGAGGTTTTTGGGTTTCGCCAATTATAGAAAATTCATTAAAAACTTTTCAATTATTGTCAAACCACTGACCGATCTCACCAGGAAATGTGCTAATGCGGTTCAGTGGACTACTGAGGCCATTGAAGCTTTTGTGTTTTTAAAGGAGAAGTTCAGCTCTGCTCCCATCCTTATGCAGCCTGATGTGACTAAACCATTTTTGGTTGAGGTTGATGCTTCTTCTGTGGGGGTCGGCGCAGTGTTGTCTCAGGAAAACACGGATGGAGTACATCCTTGTGCCTTTTTTTTCAAAAAAATTTTCTGAGACGGAACTGAATTATGATATTGGTAATTGGGAATTGTTGGCCATTAAACTCGCACTTGAACACTGGCGGCATCTCTTGGAAGGTGCTGAATTTCCCATTCAGGTTTTCACTGATCATAAAAATCTGATCTATCTTGATGCTGCCAAACGCTTGAATGCCCGTCAGGCTAGGTGGGCACTGTTTTTCTCGCGGTTAATTTTTCCGTTACTTACATCCCAGGTACTAAGAATGTGAAAGCCGATGCTTTGTCTCGCAGCTTTTCTCCCATGGTTGGTGCTGAGGAGGAGGAGAACATTTTACAAGAAGGGGTTGTGATTGCTGCTTTGGACTCTGTGTTGGAAGATGAGATTCTTAAAGCACAGGAGAATGCCCCATCTAACACTCCCCATGGGAGGTTGTTTGTGCCTGGGACCTTTAGGAGAGATTTGTTTGTTGAGTGTCATGAGTCTCGGTTGGCAGGTCATCCTGGAATCTCTGAGACCAAGAGACTTGTGGGTCGCAGTATTTGGTGGCCTGGATGGCAGAAGGAAGTCATTAAGTGGGTGCGTCAATGTACTGTGTGTGCTAGATCTAAGTCTTCACATACTCCTGCTGCGGGGTTGCTTTGCCCTCTGAAAGTTCCTAGTGCTCCTTGGACACATTTGGCTATGAACTTTATTACTGACCTTCCCCCCTCTGAGGGTTTCACTGTCATCTGGGTGGTCGTGAACCGTTTTAGCAAGATGTGTCACTTGGTTCCTTTCATCAAACTGCCCTGCGCTAAGACTCTCGCTAAGGCCTTTGTCAAGGAAATTGTCAGACTACATGGCGTTTCTACTGACATTGTTTCTGATAGGGGACCTCAGTTCATGGCTCGTTTTTGGCACGCCTTTTGTGATAGGTTGGGAGTTCATTTGTCGTTTTCATCCGGATATCATCCTGAGTCTAATGGCCAGACAGAAAGGAAAAATCAGGATGTTGAGCAGTTCTTGCATTGTTTTGTGGCAGACAATCAAGAGGGGTGGTCTGAGTTTCTGCCACTTGCTGAATTTGCTCTTAACAACCATACATCCTCTTCTGCTGGTTGTTCGCCTTTTTTTTGTTGTACTGGGAGACATCCGTCGTTTGGGTCATTGTCCAAGTTGGTATCAGCCATGCCTGAAGAGGAGAATTTTTCTGGTGATTGGGAGAGAGTTTGGACGGATGTGCGTGGTAATCTTCAGGAGGCTAACAGAAAATGTAAAAGGTACCTTGATAGGAAACGGCAATAGGTTTTGCTTGAAATTGGTGACATGGTTTGGTTATCCTCTAAGAATCTGAGGTTGAGGATTCCTTCTAAAAAATTGGGTCCCAAGTTTGTAGGGCCCTTTAAGGTGCTTCAGGTTGTTAATCAATCTGCTGTTAGATTGGAAGTTCCTAACTCCTGGAAGATTAATCCGGTGTTTCATGTTTCTCTGTTGAAAAGAGCTGATGTGTCGGATGTGACGCCTCTGCCACTGTTCCCCCGGTGGTGGAGGACGGAGAATATGAAATTTCCCGCATCCTAAATTCTAGACGGTATAGAGGGAGTTTGCAACATCTCGTCGTTTGGAAGGGTTTCGGACCCGAGGATAACTCATGGGTGAGGGCGGAGGATGTTTCTGCGCCCAGACTTGTCAGAGCGTTTCACAAGAGGTTTCCCGATAAGCCTGGGCCTAGGGGATCCGGAGGATCCTCTTAGAAGGGAGGGTACTGTTAGAACTCTCCTGTTAGGTTTTTTTCTATCTTGCTGGTCACATGACCTTCTTTGCCTATTTAATCCTGCTCCGCCCTTCTGGCTTTGCTGGACTTCATTGTAATTTCTACTCTTAAGCTAGCCGGGTGCTTTGTTACGTTTCTCAATTAGTTTTGCTTGGTCTTTTGACCTCTATGTTCTATGTTGTTTGTTTTTCTTTTTACTGCTACAACTTCTGTTAGGAGGTGTCCATCTTTTCTCCCAGTCCCTAGTTCTAGTAGGGATCCCTCCCTCGCATCTATAGGTCTTCGTACAGACTAGCTGAGGACTTTAGCGGGTCTGATCTCAGGATCAGGTTCCCCGTTACATCGTAGGGATCGAGCTTAGTCCTATCATAGGGACAGATATTCCTTTCTTTCCTTAGCGCTTGTAGCAGAACATAACAGGTAATGAACTAATTGCTGAATGGCCTTCAGCTGGCTCTGAATGGCCTGATATAAGTAACCTGAACTCCCTTCAGCCTTGCCAGTAATCAATTGTTCTTCCTGGTCTTGCTTGGAGCTCAGCTTGCATTCCTGCTCTCATTCAGATAAGTGATTTGCTGTTTTTTTCCTCTTGTTGGATTTTCCATTCTGGTTTACTGCTTGCAGTGGACTTCAGCCTGGTCCCCTTTTGGGGTCTGGCGCTGCAGTTGTACTCATTTTGTATTTGCACTTTTGCTCTGTTCCTTTGTCACTTTTTATTTGCTGAATTGCTGTGTGTTACACCAGAGATCTGATTTAGGTGGTAGAGATCGTTTGATCTCAGGATTTTTGTTAATCAGAAGTGTTGGTATTTTTGTCAGGGTTTTTTTGGGTTGCAGTCAGAATTCTTTCCTATACTTTTCTATCTAGACAGATTGGGCCCCAGCGTTTGCTCATTCTATTTTCTGTCTGTGTCCGTATTTTCTTCTTGTCTAACCGCCATTACATGTTACATGTTTGGGAGCTTCCTATTTCTTTGGGGGTTCTGCTCCGGGGCAGATAGCTTTCATCTTTCTGCCTTTAGGTGTAGTTATCTCTCCGGCTGTAACGAGGTATCTAGGATCACCTGTAGCAACGGTAAAAAATAAAAAATAACAATAAAAATAACAAATCTACGAGAAATGGGAGGATTTTAGAAAAATATCATAATTTATTGCATAGATAATAAAGACAAAGAAACAAGGTATAAACGTGAGGTAGATAATACAAGCAGCAAACGGATCTTGGCAAAAATTATATTGAGATGTTAAGTATCATGCCAAATAGACAGAGTAATAAGTCCCAGAGGTGTGCCACAACATGCCTTAATAAATTCAAAAGCAGAAAGAAGTCAACAAGCACATGACTTAATAGGTTGGAAAACAGAACTCTGAACAAATATATACACAAGTAAGCTATTATCAAATTGTAATCAGGTTGTTTCCCAAGTGTCAAAAATTATTAGGAGGCCAGACATATAAATTTCAGATATAGGGTTAAGACAAAAATTACATAATTAATTGCCAAAGTATTCAGCAAGATCTGGCCCCTAAGAAAGCTAATGAAAAGGGCAATGCTATATGTCAGCCATATATTTGGGTCCGGGAGGTAATTCCGTTGGACCACGGAGCTGTTGTTGGGCTTATATCTAGGATCACCTGTAGGTACGCTCCACGGCTACTTCTAGTGTGGTGGTTAGTTTAGGGTACTGCAATCCAATAGTTTCCAGCTTCTCTGGTGTATTTTTACTTTGGCTATTTTTGCAATTTCTCCTCAGCTACCGAAACATAACACTGCAAGCTCTTGAAGCCGGACAAAAATGATGGTCACGGAGCTAGCCCATAATGCGTAGAATGACTGTACTGGTTCTGAAATAGCGGTGAACCAGGGGGTGTCCCACCCGGGCCCCCCAAGAATCTCACCGCCAGTGCACTACCCTGTCACAGGAGAATGCCCTACTTCTGCCCTTCTCCTTGGACAGCTCAGATCAGAGGCCCTCTTTCAAGCTGCCCTGGCAAGTCTCGAGGCGGGGCGCGAGGAAGCCTATGCAGCCCTCCTAAAAGTGGCAGAACGCCAAGCAGAGCGGGAGGCGGCAGAACGCCAAGCAGAGTGCGAGGCGGTGGAACTCCGTGAAGCTGCAGAGCCACAGCATCAGTAGGGTCTCCTACTGCCCACCACAGCACCTCCAGAACCCAAGACAGCCAAGGTCTGAGCCGAGGACTTCCCCCTTGATGGAGGACGGAGACCTGAACTCCTTTCTACAAGCCTTTGAGCGGACCTGCCGACAGCACCATCTGGCTTCGGATCAGTGGGCCAAGTATCTAACCCCCCCGTTTGAGGGTAAGTCTTTGGAAGTTTTGGGGGACTACCTGATGGGGCGGAACAGGACTATGAGAGTATCAAACAGGCCCTGATCCAGCAGTTCAACCTCACCCAGGAGTCTTACGGCAGGAAGTTCCAGAGCCTGCATAAAGGCCCCAAGGACACGTGGGCAGACCACATGCAGGCCCTAATGAGAGCTGCCGAGCACTGGACCAAGGGTCTGAAGCTCACCACTGGCTAGGAGATCCAGGAAGCATTTGTCACAGAGCAATTTTTGTGGAACTGCCCAGAGGACCTCCAACAGTACCTCCGTGACCAGAAACCAAAAGGAGCAGCTGCTGCAGCCACCCTGGCAGATGACTATGCCAAGTGGGCCGTCCATAGCACCTGGAGAGGGGGTAAGGCTGCCATTGTTTCCTCAGCCCCAAGAATGCAAAGGGCGCCTCCCTCTGTTTCCCTCTCCAGGCCAGGGGCAGAACAAAGGAGGTGTCACCTCTGCAACCAACCCGGAGACTTCAGAGCCATGTGTCCCCAGAACCCCAAGGCCCCGTCCTCCTCCCCAAAACCGTCCCCTGTCATGTGTGTGGGTGGGGGTGGTGGGAGGTCCCATGACAATTACCAGCCCGTCACCGTAAACCACGCCGCTGCTATGGGACTGTGGGACATTGGCACTGAGATGACCCTCCTGTGGCCTGAGATGGTGTCCCCCCAGGACTTGTTACCCGGAAAATCCCTCACCGTCTCTGGGATTTGAGGCGTCGAACTGGCGCTGCCCATTGCCAGGGTTCATCTGGACTGGGGCGCAAGGAGGGGAATGAGGGAGGTGGGAGTGTCGGCGAATATTCCCACGAGTGTTTTACTTGGGACAGACTTGGGGCGGCTAGTGTCACAGTTTGTGGCTACTGAGACCCCAAGTCCTGGTCCCCCACTGTGTCTTGATTTGTTTATTGCTAATAATGTTGTGTGTTGCCTGTTCCCTCTGTGTCAAGGGGGAGGTGGGAGTCGAGAGTCACTCCTGTGCTGACAGGACACATGCAGCATGCACAGATGAGACAGAGCCAGTAGACACAGGAACGTGTGAGAATGCCCCCAGGTGTGATGAGACAGTGTGCTCTGGAGAGTGAGGTAGGGAGCAGGTAGCTGCAAGGCTAGAATGAGAGTTGGTGAGAGGGCTGCCGATGGGATTGTAGGGCCCCTAGATGAGTCCAAACTGCTGGGTTCTGCGCAGCTGCAGGAAGGGGAATGTGCCAATGGGGTTTATGCTGTCACAGGAGAGGTGGAGCTTGAGGTAAGGCCCCAGGGCATGAGGTCCCCACATCAGGGATGCCAGGAGACCAGGTTGGTCCAACTGACTCGGCGACTTGTGTAGCACCCTCAAGCAGATGCTTAGGATGTTGGTTGACTCTCACTGGAGCGACTGGGAGCGGTACATCCCACACCTACTATTTGCCTACCAGGAGGCTCCACAGGCCTCAACGGGGTTCGCCCCCTTCGAGCTTCTGTATGGGTGACGTGTACTAGGGCCTCTTGCTCTGGTGAAAGAGGCATGAGAAGAAGACTTGGCCACCCCTGGAGTGTCGGTCATTGAGTACGTTGTGCGCTTCCGGGACAAAATGATGGACTTGTCGCGGTTGGTGCAGGACAATAAAGCCCAGGCTCAGGCAGACCAGAAGCGCTGGTACAACCAGAACGCTATGAGAGGACCTACCAAAAGGGTCAAAAGGTGTGGGTACTGGTCCCCATACCACAGAAAAATCTTCAGGTGGCCAGGGAGGGCCCATATCTCGTGCACCAGCAGCTCAACACTGTCACGTACCTGGTCACCCTGGACCACGCCTGTGGAAGGAGGAAGGCCTTCCACGTGAACATGATGAAGGTCCATCATGAGCAGGAGGCCTTCATCCTCCCCATGTGCAACCTTCCTGAGGAAGGAGAGGCCAAAACTCTCCTGGATCTGCTCACCCAAGCCAAGGCGGATGGATCCATTGAGGACGTAGAGGTTGGCCACCAGCTCTCCGAGGACCAACGGTCCCACCTGGTGGATACTCTACACCCCTTCCGGGAGCTGTTCAGCAGCCTTCCTGGAAGGACCAAGTTGGCTGTCCATCACGTGGACACTGAGGATCACCCCCGAATCCGGCAGTCAGCATAGCGGGTCTCTCTCTCGAGGTGCAGCAGCAGATGCGCCAGGAGATTGACGAGATGCTGAAGCTGGGGGTGATCCAAGCATCAAACATTGAGTGGACATCGCCCGTAGTCCTCGTCCCCAAAAAGAACCGAACAACCCAGTTCTGCGTGGACTACTGGGGGCTCAACGTTGTCACAGTCACCGATGCGTTCCCTATGCCACGCATCTATGACCTGCTCGATCAGTTGGCCGGAGCTAAGTACCTGACCATCATGGATCTGAGCTGGGGATATTGGCAGATCCCTCTGACCCCCAAAGCCTGGGAGCGCTCTGCCTTTATCACCCCATTTGGACTGTACGAGTCCACTGTGATGTTATTTGGCATGAAGAATGCCCTGCCATGTTTCAGCGGATGGTCAACAAGCTGCTCCAGTGACTTCAAGCTGAGGGGTTGTGTAAGACGGTGCCAGGAAAGCATGTAACTAAGATTTGGACCTGTTATCCATCAGCGCCTCCATGTGGTCACATGCTACATTACATGGTAATTTCAACCTATCTATACCCTATCCTTTGTACTACACTCCTGACTGCATACTTGTATGTTCTGTAAATATATGCTTGCATATTTCTAGTATGCCTTTTAGGAGATTAAATATAAAATTAATCTTGGGCTGCTCTTTTATCTCGATCCACGAATCCCCATGTCCGCACGCTTGGTTGGTTATATGATAAGCTACCCAGGGTTCGTTTCTAACCCGATATAAGACTGTTGTCGGACGGGGCTTATTTCAAGCAAGGAACTGGTGGCAGATTACCGTATTGTTTTAGTGAGGAACTCTGGCAGTGACGGCCAGGAGGTTTATGTATATATCCCCAACATGGACTGTTGATATATATTCCTCCTCACTGGCAGTTCCCTGACTGACCAGAGGCAAGTGGTGGTGCCAGAGAGCCAAAGCCTGATAGGTCCTTCTCTCCCCTCCCCCGAGGTGAGCAAAGTCGATGCCCCCCTTCCCCTGTGAGATCTCTCACACAGACCATGAAAGACCATATTGCAGAGAGATTGACAAAGGGTCATATCAGACCATCCTCATCCCCCGTTGCTGCAGGGTTTTTCTTTGTAAAGAAAAAATGGGGGATTATGCCCCCTGATTTCCACAAACTCAATCAGATCACGGTTCTGGATCCATACCCTCTCCCTCTCATCCCAGACCTCTTTAACCAGATCGTAGGAGCAAAATGGTTTTCTAACTTGTTTCAGGGGCGTATAATCTCATTGGTATTAAACAGGGAGATGAGTGGAAAACAGTCTTCAATACACCTGAGGGACACTATGAGAACTTTATGATGCTATTTAGGTTGACTAATGCTCCCACCCTTTCAGCACTTTGCAAATGACATTTTAGTCACCTGGCAGGTAGGTATGTTTTGATCTGTTTTGATGGCATATTAATTTATATGCCTGATTTTGAGTCACATGAAGTACATGTCAGGTACATCTTACAGATACTCAGAAACAATAAATTATTTGTCAAACCAGAGAAATGTATATTCTCGGTTGAGGAGATGCCTTTTCAAGGCTATGTTTTATCGTCCAATGGTTTTCGCATGAGTCCAGCGAAAATCCGGATGGTTCTGGATTGGGATCATCTTGAGGACCTGAAGGTGTTAGATAGGTTTTTGGATTTCACCAACTACTACTGTAAGTACATGGAAAACTTTTCCATAGTGGCCAAACCTCTGACAAAATATTATGGATATGACAACGAATGGAACATACTTTTCCAAATGGTCAAGTCTGGACAAGGAGACATTTGATACCTTGAAGGAGTGTTTTGCATCTGTGCATCCGATTCTAATACAGCCTGACGTCACACAGCCATTTAATGTACAAGTTTACACATCTGAAGTGTGGTTGGGGCTGTATTTTCGCTGGGTGCATCTTCTGGTAAATGGTGTCCTTGTGTATATTTTTCTAAAATACTGCCATCCGCTAAGAAAAATTATGACATTGGTAACTGGGAACTCTTGGCTTTCAAGTGAACCTTTTAAGAGTGGTGTCATTTTCTGGGGGGTGGGCAGTTCATCTGTTTATGGTAATAACGGATCATAAGAATCTTGTATATCTAGAATCTGCGAAACATATAATGACTAGACAGGCAAGATGTGTGTTAATTTTCACCAGATTTAACTTTTTTGTTACATACAGGCTGTCGAATAAGAACATTAAGGCGGATGCCTTATCTCTTTGTTTTCCTTGCGGTGGAGAATATTGTTAACCGGTTTCTATATTGTAAAAAAAGGTGGATATTGTCTTCATGTTTCAATCTTGAGAAGAAGGTAGTAGAGGCTCAGTGGGATGCCCCTGCTACCTGTCTAATAGGTAAACTGTTTGTACCTGTGAATCTCCATCTTAAAGTTCTAAGTGAACATTATGATTTGGTCTTGGCCGGACATCCTGGTAGCAAAGTCACCACAGATTTTCTTAGGCCGGTGTCACACTTGCGAGTGTGATGCGAGAAACTCGCGCAAGTCTCTCGCATCAACAACCGGCACTGCCGCCGGCACTCGGACCGGGGCGTGCGGTTTCATATTTTTGCAAAATAGGTATCAACCAAATACCCTGTGTGTTATCATCTTTTTACCAGCACTTGCTGTCTACTGTTACTTTTTTGCAACAGAGTATTTTTATACGTTTGTTTTACTGTGCTTTTTTGTGTTTCAGTCTTTTGGTGGTGTGAACAATGTCCCTACAGGATTTTTCACTGTGTGCGCATGGCTCATGTGTTTGTATTTAACTTGTTTCTTGTTTCTGCAAGATCAGGAAGGTATTCCACCCCTCCTTGCTGAGGCATGCACATAAAGGCCGTTCTCCACATTGGACATTACCTTTCTGAATCCTGCTCGTACATCAGTTAGGGATTAAATACATTAGTTAGGGAATAAATACATTAGTCAGGGACTGCTCTGATATGGGTATACCCTGACATTTGGTAGAGCAGCTTAGTATACATTTTTTGCAAAAAACGCATCAACCAAATACCCTGTGTTTTCTCATCTTTTTACCAGCACCTTCTGTCTACTGTTATTTTTTTACAACAGAGTATTTTTATACGTTTGTTTTACTGTGCTTTTTTGTGTTATATATATATATATATATATATATATATATATATATAATATAACGGTGGGAGCGTCACTCTGTCTGAAGCCTTAATAGACTGCGCAAGCGCGACATGCCTGCGCAGTCTGGCTCCAGACAGAGTGAGGCATCCAGAGCGGTGAGTACTCTGTATGGCGCCAGAGATCGCGGTATGCATACTGGATGCATACCGCAATCTCCGGCGCCATACTCACATACTTACCTGACCGGGAGGAGCGTTGCCACGGTGCTTCTCTTCTCCCAGGGCAGGAGACCAGGAGTGCACGTCGGATCGCGCATACTCAATAGCGCTATCTGGCGCCATTTTGCTGAAGACACATTTACAGTGTGTCTTCAGCAATATGGCGCCGGACCGCGCGGTATGAGCATGCGCGTACTCCGGCGCCGCTCTCCTCCCCCGGCGTCCAGCGGAGGAACAGCGCTGGAGCACAGGGATGAAAGGTGAGTATAAATGTTTTTTTTTTTTGGGGTATCTGTGCAGTTTAATAGCGGTGAGGGGCCATGCACATCAGGATAGGGGGGGCGTGAGGGGACCATGCACATCAGGATTGGGGGGTGAGGGGACCATGCACATCAGGATTGGGGGGTGAGGGGACCATGCACATCAGGATTGGGGGGTGAAGGGACCATGCACATCAGGGTTGGGGGTTGAGGGGACCATGCACATCAGGATTGGGGGTGAGGGGACCATGCACATCAGGATTGGGGGTGAAGGGACCATGCACATCAGGATTGGGGGGTGAGGGGACCATGCACATGAGGATTGGAGGGTGAGGGGATCATGCACATCAGGATTGGGGGTAAGGGGACCATGCACATCAGGGTTGGGGGGTGAGGGGACCATGCACATCAGGATTGGGGGGGTGAGGGGACCATGCACATCAGGATTGGGGGGGTGAGGGGACCATGCACATCAGGATTGGGGGATGAGGGAACCATGCACATCAGGATTGGGGGGTGAGGGGACCATGCACATCAGGATTGGGGGGTGAGGGGACCATGCACATCAGGATTGGGGGGTAAGGGGACCATGCACATCAGGGTTGGGGGGTGAGGGGACCATGCACATCAGGATTGGGGGTGAGGGGACCATGCACATCAGGATTGGGGGGGTGAGGGGACCATGCACATCAGGATTGGGGGATGAGGGGACCATGCACATCAGGATTGGGAGGTGAGGGGACCATGCACATCAGGATTGGGGGGTGAAAGGACCATGCACATCAGGATTGGGGGGTGAAGGGACCATGCACATCAGGATTGGGGGGTGAGGGGACCATGCACATCAGGATTGGGGGTGAGGGGACCATGCACATCAGGATTGGGGGGTGAGGGGACCATGCACATCAGGATTGGGGGTGAGGGGACCATGCACATCAGGATTGGGGGGTTGAGGGGACCATGCACATCAGGATTGGGGGGTGAGGGGACCATGCACATCAGGATTGGGGGGTCAGGGGACCATGCACATCAGGATTGGGGGTCAGGGGACCATGCACATCAGGATTGGGGGGGTGAGGCGACCATGCACATCAGGGTTGGGGAGTGAGAGGACCATGCACATCAGGATTGGGGGTGAAGGGACCATGCACATCAGGATTGGGGGGTGAGGGACCATGTACATCAGGATTGGGGGTGAGGGGACCATGCACATCAGGGTTGGGGGGTGAGGGGACCATGCACATCAGGATTGGGGGGTGAGGGGACAATGCACATCAGGGTTGGGGGGTGAGGGGACCATGCACATCAGGATTGGGGGTGAGCGGACCATGCACATAAGGGTTGGGGGGTGAGGGGACCATGCATACCAGGATTGGGGATGAGGGGACCATGCACATCAGGATTGGGGAGTGAGGGGACCATGCATATCAGGATTGGGGGGTAAAGGGGCCACGCACATCAGGATTGGGGATGAGGGGACTATGCACATCAGGATTGGGGGTGAGAGGACCATGCACATCAGGATTGGGGGGTGAGGGGACCATGCATATCAGGATTGGGGTGGGTAAGGGGCCACGCACATCAGGATTGGGGATGAGGGGACCATGCACATCAGGATTGGGGGTGAGCGGACCATGCACATCAGGATTGGGGGGTGAGAGGACCATGCACATCAGGATTGGGGGGTGAGAGGACCATGCACATCAGGATTGGGTGTGGTGAGGGGACCATGCACATCAGGATTGGGGGGGTGAGGGGACCATGCACATCAGATTGGGGGGGTGAGGGGACCATGCACATCAGGATTGGGGGTGAGCGGACCATGCACATCAGGATTTGGGGGTGAACGGACCATGCACATCAGGATTGGGCGATGAGGGGCCATTCATACCAGGATTGGGGGGTGAGGGGACCATTCATACCAGAATTGGGGGTGAGGGGACCATGCATTCCAGGATTGGGCGGGAGGTGACCATGCATACCAGGATTGGTGGGTGAAGGGACCGTGCATACCGGGATTGGTGGGTGAGGGGACCGTGCATATCAGGATTGGGGGAGTGAGGGGGCCATGCACATCAGGATTGGGGATGAGGGGACCATGCACATCAGGATTGGGGGTGAGCGGACCATGCACATCAGGGTTGGGGGGTGAGAGGACCATGCACATCAGGATTGGGGGGTGAGGGGACCATGCACATCAGGACTGGAGGGTGAGCGGACCATGCACATCAGGATTGGGCGATGAGGGGACCATTAATACCAGGTTTGGGGGGTGAGGGGACCATTCATACCAGGATTAGGGGGTGAGGGGACCATTCATACCAGAATTGGGGGTGACGGGACCATTCACATCAGGACTGGAGGGTGAGCGGACCATGCACATCAGGATTGGGCGATGAGGGGACCATTAATACCAGGTTTGGGGGTGAGGGGACCATTCATACCAGGATTAGGGGGTGAGGGGACCATGCACATCAGGATTGGGGGTGAGGGGACCATGCACATCAGGACTGGAGGGTGAGCGGACCATGCACATCAGGATTGGGCGATGAGGGGACCATTAATACCAGGTTTGGGGGGTGAGGGGACCATTCATACCAGGATTAGGGGGTGAGGGGACCATTCATACCAGAATTGGGGGTGACGGGACCATTCATACCAGAATTGGGGGGTGAGGGGACCATGCATTCCAGGATTGGGCAGGAGGTGACCTTGCATACCAGGATGAGGAATGGGGTGCCATGCATAGTAGATTTGGGTGGGGGTGAGGGGACCATACATACCAGGATAGGGATGAGGGGTGCCATGCATACCAGAATAGGAGGGGGGAAGCACATACCAGAATGGGAGACCATGTACCTATAAAAATGCTTGCCACCCGGGCGTAGAACGGGTTCATCACTAGTATATATATATATATATATTTACAGTACAGACCAATAGTTTGGACACACCTTCTCATTTAAAGATTTTTCTGTATTTTCATGACTATGAAAATTGTACATTCACACAGAAGGCATCAAAACTATGAATTAATACATGTGGAATTACAGTATATACTTAACAAAAAAGTGTGAAACAACTGAAAATATGTCTTATATTCTAGGTTTTTCAAAGTAGCCACCTTTTGCTTTGATGACTGCTTTGTACACTCTTGGAATTCTCTTGATGAGCTTCAAGAGGTAGTCACCGGAAATGGTCTTCCAACAATCTTGAAGGAGTTCCCAGAGATGCTTAGCACTTGTTGGCCCTTTTGCCTTCACTCTGCGGTCCAGTTCACCCCAAACCATCTCGATTGTGTTCAGGTCTGGTGACTGTGGAGGCCAGGTCATCTGGCGTAGCACCCCATCACTCTCCTTCTTGGTCAAATAGCCCTTACACAGCCTGGAGGTGTGTTTGGGGTCATTGTACTGTTGAAAAATAAATGATGGTCCAACTAAACGCAAACCGGATGGAATAGCATGCCGCTGCAAGATGCTGTGGTAGCCATGCTGCTTCAGTATGCCTTCAATTTTGAATAAATCCCCAAGTGTCACCAGCAAAGCACCCCCACACCATCACACCGCCTCCTCCATGCTTCACGGTGGGAACCAGGCATGTAGAGTCCATCCGTTCACCTTTTCGCGGTCGCACAAAGACACGGTGGTTGGAACCAAAGATCTCAAATTTGGACTCATTAGACCAAAGCACAGATTTCCACTGGTCTAATGTCCATTCCTTGTGTCCTTTTGCAGAAACAAGTCTCTTCTACTTGTTGCCTGTCCTTAGCAGTGGTTTCCTAGCAGCTATTTTCCCATGAAGGCCTGCTGCACAAAGTCTCCTCTTAACAGTTGTTGTAGAGATGAGTCTGCTGCTAGAACTCTGTGTGGCATTGACCTGGTCTCTAATCTGAGCTGCTGTAAACCTGCTATTTCTGAGGCTGGTGACTCGGATAAACTTATCCTCAGAAGCAGAGGTGACTTTTGGTCTTCCTGTCCTGGGACGGTCCTCATGTGAGCCAGTTTCTTTGTAGCGCTTGATGGTTTTTGCAACTGCACTTGGGGACACTTTCAAAGTTTTCCCAATTTTTCGGACTGACTGACCTTCATTTCTTAAAGTAATGATGGCCACTCGTTTTTCTTTACTTAGCTGCTTTTTTCTTGCCATAATACACATTCTAACAGTCTATTCAGTAGCACTATCAGCTGTGTATCCACCAGACTTCTGCACAACATGGTCCCAACCCCATTTATAAGGCGAGAAATCCCACTTATTAAACCTGACAGGGCACACCTGTGAAGTGAAAACCATTCCCGGTGACTACCTCTTGAAGCTCATCAAGAGAATGCCAAGAGTGTGCAAAGCAGTCATCAAAGCAAACGGTGGCTACCTTGAAGAACCTAGAATATAAGACATAATTTCAGTTGTTACACACTTTTTTGTTAAGCATATAATTCCACATGTGTTAATTCATTGCTTTGATGCCTTCAGTGTGAATTTACAATTTTCATGGTCATGAAAGTACAGAGAGCACATCAGGATTGGGGGATGAGGGAACCATGCACATCAGGATTGGGGGGTGAGGGGACCATGCACATCAGGATTGGGGGGTGAGGGGACCATGCACATCAGGATTGGGGGTAAGGAGACCATGCACATCAGGGTTGGGGGGTTTCCCATTTCTTCAATCCTACTGCTTTTTTTCTTTCTATTCACGTCACTATTCTGGTCTCTGCAGGGGTCAATATTCCCTGTGTTTAATTTTTTTAACCTCCACATCTTCAGTACATACTGCCCCTTATGTGATGGTCACATGATTGCCACAGTGACCTCATTTGATTGGTCCACCAGTGCCCATGGCACTTAGCTGTTTCGGTCAGGTCATGTCACTGGCCTTTATCGCTTGCTTGTTACTTTACCTGCACCATTTACACCCTGCGCTCCAGCCTCCATGCCAGATGACTTTCCCATAATTATTATTCAGCGAGTGAGTTATATTTTACGATTGTGATTGATTGGCTTTTTATCTTTAATAAATCTGACATCACTGTGCTACCAACCATCCCTAGGCAGCGGGGAACCGTCTGTCCATCAGCATGACATCGGATGTGTTGCCCCATCAACAGATCAGAGCGGCCCATAAGAAAAAAATTACAGTCTCGCATAACTCCTTTTATGGTCACAAGCATTAAGTAAAGACTTCCCTCCCCTACTGTGCCCATGTTCTACATACAATATAGTATTACAAAGTAAGAGTATGCAATTATTTTATTTTAATATAAAATAATAAAATAAACATCATAGTGTTTATCCTATATGTCATTTGTTGCTTTATATTCTTTACATTTCTCATCTCCTGCTGGATAGCCTTCTTTTTTAAACCTTTTTTGAACAAAGTGAAAAAGTGCAGTGGATGGTATAAACAAGCATGGTATGGCCACCAACAAAACACAAATAGCCACAACCCAGTCAGGATAATCTTCTGTCTTCTTCACAGGAAATTTCTCCTGTAGATAAGAACAAAGCAAAATATGATACATAACACACTATTTATTGAACATTGTTCTAATGGTATTAGCTTTATGGTAAATCATTAAAACATGTTTTCGAGTGTAAAACTGCTTCGGGAAACTCTCCTTCTTTGGAGAGTTTTTCGGGAAGGTTTTCATTACCTGAAGGTGCTTTGAAGAGTTTTTGAAGTATTTTGTAAGGCTATGTGCACACAGTGTCTTTGGGATTTCCAAAGCGAAAATCCTTCCGGAAAACCCTGGCGGTCTTTTCAGCTGCTACAGCGACAGCTCTGCCTCTGGCGTCTTAGCTATATACTTTAAGGGAACCTGTCACCCCCAGGGCGTTTTTAACTAAAAGAGCCACCTTCAGCAGCACTAAGGCTGCATTCGGTGAAGGTGGCTCTTATGTTTCTGATCCCCAGTAACGCCAAAATATTGACTTTTATAAATTGGTCCCCATACCTGTATTGAGTCCCATAGGTATGGTGTGTCCCCTGTATCAGCCACCTCTCAGCCATCCATCATCCCCCTGTTGCGTCCCTGTGCCGCCTCCTCCTGTGTTGCTGTTGGCGTTACATGCCGGCGGGCGCCTGCGCTGTGCCAACAGTTCTCGGGCATGCGCAGTGCGCGCTGCCCGGGAACTGACATCAGGCTATCGCGCCTGCGTGTTTCGGAGGCCCCAGATCCCACCCCGCAGTGTGTTATGATGTATTCACACTGCGGGGCTGGGAATCTGGTGCCTGCACAGTGAACAACTATAGCTGCGCCTGCGCTCTTGTCCCTCCTCCTCTTCCGTTTTCCTCCCTCAGCAGCGTCTGTTGAGCTGAGTTGTTCACTGTGCAGGCATCAGATTCCCAGCCCCGCAGTGTGAATACATCATAACACACTGCGGGGTGGGATCTGGAGCCTCCGAAACACGCAGGCGCGATAGCCTGATGCCAGTTCCCGGGCAGCGCGCACTGCGCATGCCCGAGAACTGTTGGCACAACGCAGGCGTCCACTAGCATGTAACGCCAACAGCAACACAGGAGGATGCGGCGCAGGGATGCAACAGGGGGATGATGGACCGCTGGGAGGCGGCTGATACAGGGGGACACACCTTACCTATGGGACTCAATACAGGTATGGTGACCTATTTATAAAAGTCAATATTTCGGCGTTACTGGGGATCAGAAACAGAAGAGCCACCGTCACAGAATGCAGCCTTAGTGCTGTTGACGGTGGCTCCTTTAGTTAAAAACGCCCTGGTGGGGTAACAAGTTCCCTTTAAAAGTGTTTAGAGAAGGCACCTTCATTTGGAAGAATGAATGTGCTACTTTTTTTTAACCACTTCAAGGTTTCTGAACCACCAAGCATGCCAATACAGTTAAAGTCTGCAGTAAAGCTGTGAGCATTTATCTCTATACCGTACCCCTCTTATTATTAATTGGTTCTTTTTAATGGTCTGAAATCTACTCATGTAAATGCATACTAAATGTTTCTGTGCGATGGTACAGTATGTAAGAATTTGGACCCCCTTTAATTCATGCCTATGGTCACACTTTGTTCAAAACCGGTTGTGGGAATTGGATTGGAGAGAGGTCATTGATTGATGTAAAGTATGAAATGTGTATATTATTTGTAAACAACATTTTTACTAATATAGCTTATTTTAAAATAATTAATCAGAAATGGTATGATCACCGTGCTAAGAAAGATAACAAGGAAGGAAATGGTGTAAATACACTGATTATGCCACCACCCCAGTGGTGCTGCGGGCAAGTATTCTGAGTATGCCAACACCCCAGTGGTGTTGCGGGCAAGTAGTATATCACTTAGGTGGTGGTTGTTGGTAATACTTGTGTGGTAGTACAGGGCTGTATCACGCCGTGGGTTCAGGCTTGCCGCACATGCATGCGCCGGGAGGTGAATGCTGGGGGAGTGTCCTCCCACTGTAGCAATGCACCCGGATGCGCCGCCATGTCATTTTATCATTTTTAAATTTACAAGACATTTGTACTTGCAGACCTTTCTTAAATTTTAAAGTTATTATTAAAATATTTGATTTTAGACTGAGCTGTACTTTTCATTTTTCTAACCTATATCCTTCACTTATTTCTTTATATATCTCCTCCGTAGGTTTCAATGGGGAGTATGCACATTATACATAACTGTAGGGGCAATATATCTAACAGTGTATTGACATTTACTCCATATTATCAATACACACTGTATATCAGACTCACTAGATATTTGCAACTGCAAACCGTTCTTAAATTCTAAAGGTACCATTAAAAGATTAAAATATTTGGTTTTAGACTGACATATATCCCCCAATTTTCCAGCCTATAACTTTCATTTATTTCATCAGAAACTTCCTCCATAGGTTATGATGGGGAGCATGCACACCATACATAACTCTCCACATTCATCCGCAACTGTCCATACATTTAATATCAGTAGAGTTCAAATAACTGCACAATGTTGTTCAAACACTTTAATTGTAGTTCAGAATGCCAAACCTTACGTGCATAGAGCGACATCATTTCATGTGGTGAGTAGGCATTATTGTACAAACAAACAGTAGGGAGGCAAGCTGGCGTGGGTATATAAGGACAGGTCAGGCAGTGGGGCCGTAACCTTGATGAAGAAGGACTGCTTCCCTCGAAACGCATTAGTTGATTGACCCCAACGAGCACCTGTCCATTAGTCTTGTGACGTCACGTTACACCATCATCTGGCAAGTTTGTGCATCCGGGAGCATCGGTACAGTGGGAGGACGCTCCCCCAGGATTCACCTTCCGGCGCATGCATGTGCGGCAAGCCTGAACCCACGGCGTGATACAGCCCCGTATTACCACACAAGTGTTACCAACAACCACCACCTAAGTGATATTCTACTTGTCCTTAACACCACAGGGGCGGTGGCATAATCAGTGTATTTACATCATTTCCTTCCCTGTTACCTTTCTTAGCGCGATGATCACACAATTTCTGATAATTTGCACACCATTCAGACAGGATTAGACAAGAGCCTGGCACATCAGCTTCATCTCCTTCTGACACCTGTGAGCGCCAGTGTGCTTCCCTTTTTTAAAAAATAATTCATATTTTAACAGTTGGATTATTGCTTCAAGACCCGGAACACCTATGGTTTTACCGAATTGGACACAGATCACCATAAAGACCCAAAAACCATGTAAGCTCACAGAAGTCTAAGTATTTCAGCCACAATATGGGTGTTGATTAATTTTCTAATAATTTAAAAAACTTTGTAGTTGTTACACCTGAATCAAACAGCTAACATTTGTAAAGACATAAATAGAATCTGTCACCATCTTTTTGCTACTTCTGTAGTTTATCATGAGAGGACTAGAAAACCTCCAGCAATGTAGTCTCCATATGCATGAGCACTGTATAGCCCCCACCACAGTTTTCGGGACAATATGCACAGGTTGTAAAGAGCTTAGCATTCAATGATCTTGTAGTTCTGAAGCAGCTAAAAGTGATGCTATCAAAACTACAGCAAGCAGCCCTGTGACACATCACTGAAATCAAAATCTTTTCACATAGATTATGGGGCAGCAAAAAAATCTGATGAAATATTTCCTTTGAATAATACAATTATGACTGCCTGCTTGCAACTACTACTGCATAGGAAATTTAATGCATATTGTGTTAATTTAGAGGTCAATGTAATAATGTAAGATCCTTCTTGTGCTGGCAGCAGAATTTTATGATTTATAAAGGAATCAATCAGCTACATGTTTGTTTATAAAAAAAACAAACAGATACTGACACATGTTTTTTCTCTTTTTTTTCCAGATTGCAGTTATTTTTTTCATATCTACTTTCTAAGCATGGTAACAGATCCAAGTGCAAAATATGCAGTTACTATTCTGTAATAAGTAGTGTTGAGCGATACTTCCCGATATCAAGAAGTATCGGATCGGATTGGATCGGCCCGATACCCAAAAAGTATTGGGTATCGCCGATTCCGATACCGGAAACCCAATGCAAGTCAATGGGACAGAAATATCGTAATTAAAAAAAAACCTTTCTTTCCTTGTAAACACTAGATATCCACACATATAATACACATATATATATATATATATACATGTCATTGTGACATATATATATATATACATATATTTATAGTTCATACACTTTTACATAGTAAAATAGCCGCTGATTCAATTGCTGGGCAATGCCAGCTTTTGTGAAATTACAGAACCACCCGACATGAAATGACACATGGTTTACATAGAGTTAACCATGTCATTTCATGTACTTTGTTATATGGTTTTCACTAACAATTACATGAGTGTATGTGTGCAAAATTTCTCACATGTAGGGGTTAATTAAAGGTGTAAATTCGTTGTAAAAAAAAACACTTTTTTTTTCTACGAATTTACACCTTTAATTAACCCCTACATGTGTGAAATTTTGCACACATACACTCATGTAATTGTTAGTGAAAACCATATATCAAACTACATGAAATTACATGGTTAACTCTATGTAAACCATGTGTCATTTCATGTCGGGTCTGTAATTTCACAAAAGCCGGCAATTGAATTAGCGGCTATTATACTATGTAGAAGTGTATGTACTAATATATATATATATATAATATAATATATATATATATATATATATGTGTCACAATGACATGTATATATATATATATATGAGGTGTAAAATTGTTGAAAAAAAAAAGCGTGGGCTCCCGCCCTATTTTCTCCACCAGACAAAGCCATCGAGTGTGGGCAAATAATAATAGCCCAGAGAGGGACCATTATTTTTGGGCCCCCCCTGGCTACTAACATCTGCCCCCAGACACCCCAGAAAAGGCAAATCTATAATTAGATTCGCCCTTTCTGGCACTTAGCCCGTCTATTCCCATTGCCCTGTAGCGGTGGTGAATGGGTTAATAATGGGTTAAAGCCATCTTGCTATTGAAAGGTGACTTTAAGCCAGGTTATTAATTGAGAGTTGTCAATTAGACAACTATCAATTATTAATCCCATTGTATGAAATAAAAAAAAACGCACACACATTAATGAAAAATCATTTTAATGAAATAAATACACAGTTTTTGACCATATTTTATTGTACTGTTAATCCTCGATTCCCTTGTTCTCCTGTAATAAAAATAAAATAATAAAGCAACATTATTCTTACCTATCCGACGCACAGTCAGGTCCCCCGATGTAATCCTTGTGAAAGGGTTAACGTTTACTGCAGGGACCGCAGCTAATGCTGCCAGCCTCGCAGTAAACCCCCGAATGAATCATCTCCTCTCCTGGCTGACAGGAGAGGAAGTGGTTAGCTGGGAAGCATAATTGATTGCTTCCCACTTTCACTTCAGGTCAGCCAGGGACACCGCACAGACAGTGACGTCAGAGAGAATCCCGGCTGACCTGAAGTGAACTGATTAACAAAAAAAAATGGTGTGGGGTCCCCCCTATTTTTGTTAACCAGCCAGATGAAGCAGACTACTGAGGCCTGGTATTTCAGGCTGGTAAGGATCCAATATCCATGAACCTTGCAAGCCTGATAATACCAGGCCACAGCAGTCTGCTTAGCTTGGCTGGTTAACAAAAATAGGGGATAGTAAAAAGCAGACTGCTGCGGCCTGGTATTAAAAGACTGTCAAGGCCCATGGATTTTGGCCCTCAACAGCCTAAAAATACCAGGCTGCAGCAGCCCCACAATTGGCGCATCCAAAGATGCGCCAATTGTGGCACTTTACCCGGCTCTTCCCACTTGCCCTGTAGCGGTGGCAAGTGGGGTAATAAGGGTTTAATGTCACCTTTGATTGAACGGTGACAATAAGCCCGGTTAATAATGGAGAGGCGTCAATAAGACACCGATCCATTATTAATCATAAAGTTTATAAATTTTAAAAAATACACAGCCAGAATAAAGTCTTTTAATAAAATAAAACACAACACAGTTTTCATTATTTTTATTGTACGCTCATCCTGCGACGCCATCGATCTCCTGTAAAAAAACAAAAATAACAAACCAACAGAAATACTCCCGGTCCGATGCAGTCCAAAATCACGAGTGTCCCACGACGAGTCCAGCTCTGCTACATCTGGATGCCAGGCTGAGCCTGACATCCAGACACAGCAGAGCTGCTTACCATAGGAGATAGGCGGTGACGTCATCTGGACTGCTTTACGGCCAGCTGTCGCAAGAGTACAGCTGGCCGAGATTACCCAGTAGCCGGCAGCACGTGAGTTCTCGCGAGAAGCTGCACGTGACCGCCAGGGAGAGGGTAATGGCGGCCATCCAGGAGTCCAGGACGTGACCACTGGGGATCTTCTGCCAGGTAAGTGCTGCTGAGTCCTGACTCCTGACAGACCCTACCGACTCTGACAGTGACACTTTTGGGAAGTTCCTGTGTCACATACTTCGTTCTGTGACACAGGAACTCCCCATAGACTTTACAGGAAAACTCTGATTCTGGTATCCGATATGCAAAAGATATCGGATCTCAGAATCGGAATTCCGATACAGCGAATATCGGCCGATACCCGATATTTGCGGTATCGGAATGCTCAACACTAGTAATAAGAGAAGGTATGTGGAAATACATACACGATCTAACCTACTACCAGAAGACTGGGTAGAGAAGGATAAAAAAGCATAAAGCACTATCTCCCGCAGTGTAGATGATCAGATTGTGTATGTATGTAAATGTGAAACTGAAAAAGAAATGTGGAAACAGCTGCAGAGAGTGCATGTAGGGAGAAATCTCAACAATAAGCTCTATCTAATGAGAAAGCAGTATCAGT
The DNA here is from genome assembly GCA_033576555.1 of Oophaga sylvatica. Taxonomy (NCBI): domain Eukaryota; kingdom Metazoa; phylum Chordata; class Amphibia; order Anura; family Dendrobatidae; genus Oophaga; species Oophaga sylvatica. The sequence goes on from JARQOD010000006.1 coordinate 175,178,016, forward strand.
CTTAGCTAAATAAGGGTCAAGATAATCAGGATTCCATAAGAAATACTCTAGAAATTGTGCAGAGCGTATTTTTCGGACTATAAGACGCACTTTTTCCCCAAAAAAATTGTGAGGAAAATGGGGGGTGTGTCTTATAGCCCGAACGCAGGTTTACCGGGGGGGTTGCGGCAGTGGTGTGGTGGTGGCAGAGGTGCGGCGTTGCAGAGGCGCGGTGGGTGGCGTGCATCTGAGCAGGGTCCCTTCCTTAGATGGTGAGGTGGCGCCGCTGCACGGAGAGCAGACAGGAGAGCAGAGCCGGGTTTGTCGGTGGTGGCGGCCATCTTCCTGAGGCGGCGTGTGCGCAGATAGAGTACTCTGCTTCCTGTGGCTTCAGGAAAATGGCTGCGGGAGGCCGTGCGTGCGCAGATAGAGATCGCGGTGGCCATTTTCCTGAAGCCCTAAGAAGCAGAGTACTCTATCTGCGCACGCGCCGCCTCAGGAAGATGGCCGCCACCACCGACAAACCCGACTCTGCTCTCCGTGGACACCGTGCCGCGGTGTCACCTCACCTGAGGAAGGGACCCTGCTCAGGTGCATGCTGCCCACCGTACCTCTGTAATGCCGCACCTCTGCCACTGCCACACCACTGCCACCGCCACACCACTGCCACAACCAACCCCCTGGTAACTTGTGGTTATCCCGGCTTTCCTGCTTGCCTTGGACACCGGGCCGCGGCGTCACCTCACCTGAGGAAGGTGAGTATCAGCATCACCGCACCTCTGCCACACCACTGCCTCAACCCCTGCTGTACCACCGCCAGCCCTCAGGTACCTTAAAATTCGCACCCCTATATTGTAAAAATCTTTTTTGTGCTATTTTCACCCCAAAATTTGGGGTGCGTCTTATGGTCCGGTGCGTCTTATAGTCCGAAAAATACGGTATTTCCTTAATGCTGCACTACTACTAAGCTGTCTACCAGAAAGATAGGATACATTTGTAACCGCATTAGATGCGATCCCAGATTATGAGTTTACATTAGAGTATGCCAGAGCAAAGCTTGTAGATTAATATAAATGAAAGACAGAAAGTGTAAGCAGCAGTGGGGTATACAACGCAGAATCCATTTTAATGATCTACCCAAAAATAAAAGTCATTGGAAGGAAACACATAAGTGTTTTGTCTGCAAGAAATCAGGTCACCTAAAGGCTGACTGCAGCATTCCGCTAAGATGCAGGGATAACGCATAAACTGCTAAACATGAACAGCACAAGATTTGTATCCATGTATGGCACAAGTGTCTTGTACATAGAGACCAAGAAGCAATAAGAAAGTTAATTCATAAACAACTTGCTGATGGTATTACAGTCGATCTATGTAATCAGACAATGAAACGTACTAGCTGTCTTAACCCCTTAATGTCCATTGGCGTGCACAGTCCGTCATGGCAGGATGTCAGTTCCGGCACCATGGGCGTACCCAGGATCAAAACTAGGGGGGGCAAGCCATGGTCGTTCAGGTTGTAAAATTTTAGAACGAAAAAGATGAATGAAACTGCTCCATACCTGTATATATATCATCACCAGCCCACTGAGCCCAGCATCACCTGTATATATCATCACCAGGTCCAGCCCACTGGGCCCGGCACCACCTGTATACATATCAGCCCAGCCAGCCCCCAGCCCCTGTATACATCAGCCCAGCTAGCCCCTGTGTACATCAGCCACAGCCAGCCCCCATCCCCTGTATACACATCAGGCCAGTCAGCCCCTGTATACATTAGTCACAGCCAGCACCTGTATACATCAGCCAGCCCCTCCCAGCCCCTGTATATACATCAGCCAAGCCAGCCCCTGTGTATACTCATCAGTCACAGCCAGCCCCTGTATACATCAGCCAGCCCCCAGCCCCTGTATACATTAGTCACAGCCAGCACCTGTATACATCAGCCACAGCCAGTCCCTGTATATATCAGCCAGCCCCTGTATACCTCAGCCAGCCCCTGTATATCTCAGCCAGCCCCCAGTCCCTGTATACCTAAGCCACAGCCAGCCCCTGTATACCTCAGCCAGCCCCCAGCCCCTGTATACCTCAGCCAGCCCCTGTATACATCAGCCACAGCCAGCCCCTGTATACATCAGCCAGCCCACAGCCCCTGTATAACTCAGCCAGCCCCCCAGCCCCTGTGTACCTCAGCCAGTCCCCAGCCCCTGTATACATCAGCCAGCACCCAGCCCTGGTATGCATCAGCCCAGCCCCCAACCACTGTATACATCAGTCAGCCCCCAGCCCCTGTATACATCAGCCAGCCCCCAGCCCCTGTATACATCAGCCAGCCCACAGCCCCTGTATAACTCAGCCAGCCCCCAGCCCCTGTGTACCTCAGCCAGCCCCCAGCCCCTGTATACAACAGCCAGCCCCCAGCCCCTGTATACATCAGCCCAGCCCCCAGCCCCTGTATACATCAGCCAGCCCCCAGCCCCTGTATACATCAGCCCAGCCCCTGTATATGTGTAGCCCTGGTATTTAAGGTACACAATACCAGGAGGATGAGTGGAGAGGTAACGGTTAAGGGCTCTACATGACATCACATATACTTCGGACACACCCAGTAGGGGTGTAGAGGGGTGTGGTTTTTAGCACAAGAGAGTCTGGTAGTGTCTCCTGAGGTGAAGGGAGAGAGAAGGAGTGCCTGTCTGGAGCACCAAGATTCCTGTCGATTCAGCGAGACAGTACAGTAGTGGAGGCTAGTACAGGTGTGCCAGTTCACCTTAGCCTAGTCAGTGCTGAGATTGAGAGTTTGAGCAAGTCGAAAGGCACAGTGGAAGGAAATCAGAAGTGCTTTAGGATTGAAGTATCCTGCACATTGTCACCGGTCACTGGAGACCGAAGCATCACTATAGCTTCACGCATAGTGGTAGAAAAACCAGAGGCTCACTGGACCTTAGGTAACAGAAAGCAGCCCTTGAAGTGTCAGTACGTAACAGGGGTCAGGTGGAATAGGAACTTTGAGCTAGGCCAAGCATAGAAGAACCTAGTTTCATCACTGGAAGGCTCCACCACAAAACTGACCGGGCAGTACAGCTTTGAAATAGCTGAAGTTTCAGGAGTGAACTACGCTTTATGCTGGTTGGACTCATCATCATTGGAAAGTAAAGGAGGCCCCTGCCTTGCTCAGCCGTTGCCTCAAAACTCATCCTCCATCAACCCCATCAGCCTCCCTGGGACCTGCCTTACCATCTTACAAGTAAAAGGTATGGAAAGACGCTGACGGTGTGAGACTGAGTTATTTAATTGCATGCCTGCACAACCCCACCATAACCATCGACCTGAGGGAAGAGTCCCACCTGTAGGGGACCCGACATCTAGCTGCCTCACCATCCCCTCAGAGATCTACAGCAGCGCTGGTACAAATTACCAGAGACTACAGGTGGCGTCACGAACTGTAAATATATCTATCCCCTGTAAATATTCCCCCAACATACGCCAGACCGCCAGGGCCACAGACCGAGCCACCGCTACCTGTGACAAACCCCATAGACTTCCATGGGCTCGGCTCTGAGTACCCCATTGCCCTGGTAATCCACAATTGTGGTGGCGGGTCGACACAAAAATTTGGCGTCACGAACAGGATGCGAAACTCGCAAAATCGCGAGCCCTGTGTGCCTGTGGGAGTGTTTTGGTGAAAAAGACTGTTGCTATTGTTTGGCGCCAAATACCGCCATATTTGCCGCCAGATTCGCGCCCTAAGGCGCTGGAGAAGAAGGTGGGCGTACCTGAAAGAGCGCGCAAAGTCTTGGACACGCCCCCGGCTCTGACTCAGCGGCAGGTCCTGCAACAGGAAGTGAACGCTCTGACATCAGAGCGCCTGCGACGAAGGTCCTGTTCCCACTGCTGTGCCTGTGAAGTAGCAGCATCTGAAACCGGTAGGCTCCGTTTAACCAAGGGGGCGCTAAGATGTCACAACAACCGGCTGACAGTGCGGCCCCGGCCGGAGGCCCCAATCCCGCACCGCCTGGTATTGTAGCGCCAGATGGGGGTGCAGGTCCAGCACCCAGTCCGGTAGTCCCGATCATGCCACTAACGCTCCCATATATGCCTGGGGCGAAATGGCTTCCCCAGTACAGCGGTGAGCCAGGCACATTAGCAGGCTTCAAGCGGAAGTTATGCAGCATCCTAGAAATGTACTCCATGCCTGAGAGACAAAAAGCTGCTGTGCTAATAGGGCAGCTAACTGGCGCTGCTGAGAGGGAAGTGGAGACTTGGGATACCGTTGATCAGGAGTCGGTACCTGCGATCTTCCTTAAGCTGCATGCCATATTTGAAGACCGCACAGAAACGGATCTCCGGATGGCCTTCTATCACTGTTCACAACAGCCAGGTGACAGCATCCGGGACTACGCTTGCCGACTACAAGGAGCCCTGAGAGCTCTTAAGCAGATTAATAATTTAAATGCTATCGATGAGAATAAAATGCTGAAAGAACAATTTATCCAGGGATTGAGATCCCAAGAGGAACGCAGAACTGTAAACTGGTGGTCCTTAGATCATCCGGATGCTACCTTTGATGCCCTAAAAGACATGGCAATAAAAGGGCTGCGGCCCCTGGGCAAACCCGAGGTGGCAACCCAACATCATCAGGCTGAAGTCACTCTGGAACCGGCAGTAACCCCCTTTTCCCCGCTAGTGGCTGAAGCCAAAGCGCAGGTGACACCTCCCAGTGAATTGGATTGTCTGCGCTCTGAGGTGCGCCAGCTGACTAAAAATCTGGCTGCTGTAATGAGTGCCCTGCAACTGCGGAAAGAGGAAGAAGGGAAGATCTTGTTAGCTGACTGCCCAGAAGACGTCCCGTGGATGCACCGGAGAAGAAAGAAGACGTCGCCCCCCCGGAGGAGGACAACGCCACCCCCAGGAGCGACCTCTGATCAACACCCTCCTCGTCGAGAGATCATCTGTTATCGATGCAACCGGAAAGGTCATATGTCTCCACAGTGTCCTTTAAACGGGCAGAACCTGGGTCCAAGGGCCAACACCCAGGAGAATACCCGTCAGGCCCCTTAGACTGGAACCGCAGGTATGTGGGTGGGCGACCCTACCTGTCCATCATCTTAGATGGTATTGCAGTTCCGGCATTGTTAGACACTGGGTCCCAAGTGACCCTAATACCTGATGCCCTATATACTAAGTACTGGTCAATGGACAGTCTTAAACCCCCGAGCCCTGACTTTACCGTATATGCTTCTAATGGTCTTCCTGTAGAAGTACTCGGGACAAAATGTGTAGATGTAAAGGTGGGCAGAGAGGAGTTGAAAGACCAGGGGCTTCTGGTAGTAAAGACTGCAAATGAGGAGAACGGTTTAAATATAATTTTGGGCACTAACATTATCGGTAATTGTTTGGGAGAAGTTGTGTTCTTGCTCCAACAGCTCGCTGAGATTGCCCGACCAAGGCAGAAAGGAGTAATCCAAAGAGAGATCCGGGCCCTGGTGTGTCAGCAGCAAGCGAAGCTTACAGACGGCGAAATTGGTAATGTACGGGTCACTGACTCGGATCCTATTGTGATACCCCCAATGAGTGAAATGATTATCTGGTGCAGGGCAGCCATAGGTCTGAGAGGACAGAATTACCAAGCTGTAGTAGAACCCCACCATTCAGAACATAGACCTACACTTATGACTGCTAGGGGAGTAGTAGAAGTGGTGAATGGAAGAGTACCGGTACGGCTTCTCAATTGGGGAGATGATGAGGTAAACTTACCCCGTTATGCAACCATTGCTAAACTACATGCTGTCGACAATAATTCTATTCTTCCGGCTGAGTCCTTAGACTCCTGTCAAATAGCGGAGGACAATGACCAGCAAACTCAGGTGGCGGAGTGGTGTCAGCAACTCCATGTTGGGACGGACACCACTCCCGCTCACCAGAAGCAAGGGGTATTACGGGTGGTGCAAGAGTATGCCCAAGTGTTTAGCAAGCACCCACTTGATTTTGGGGTAATTAAGGGAGTCCAACATCATATCCCTACAGGCAGTCATCCTCCCATCAAGGAGCGGTATAGGCCTATACCCCCAGCCCATTATCAGAAGGCTAAAGAAATGTTGCATGATATGAAGAAGGCCGGGGTGATAAGGGATAGTTGTAGCCCCTGGGCAGCCCCTCTAGTTCTGGTTAAAAAGAAAGATGGTAGTATGAGAATGTGTGTGGATTACAGGCAGGTGAACCGCATAACACACAAGGATGCATACCCATTACCACGCATAGAGGAATCATTAGCTGCTCTGAAAACGGCTAACTACTTTTCTACCCTTGATCTGACTAGTGGTTACTGGCAAGTGGCTGTGGCTGAGGAGGATCGTGAGAAAACGGCTTTCACCACCCCAATGGGGCTCTGTGAGTTCGACAGAATGCCGTTTGGGCTCAGTAGTGCCCCAGGAACATTTCAGAGAGTGATGGAGAACTGCCTGGGACATCTCAATTTTGAAACCGTGCTGCTATACCTAGACGACGTCATCGTGTATTCCAAGACTTATGAGGATCATCTGAAGCACCTGGCAGAAGTATTCGAGTCCCTGTCCAGGTACGGGATGAAATTAAAACCCTCAAAATGCCATCTACTCAAACAGAAGGTACAATACTTGGGGCACATCGTCAGTTCGGAAGGAGTAGCGCCGGACCCAGAGAAAGTCACTGCCATCCAGAAGTGGCCGGAGCCGAAGAACCTTAAGGAAGTGCGACAGTTCCTGGGACTAACAGGTTACTACAGGAGATTCGTGAAAGATTACACGAAGAAGGCAGCTCCTTTACAGGACTCCTAGTAGGACAATCCCTAAAGAGCAGAAACCCTCCCTTTAATTGGGGTAAGGAACAGGCTGAAGCATTCCAAAAGATGAAAGAGATCCTTACAGGTGATGAGATCTTAACCTATCCTGATTACAGCCAACCGTTCCTGTTGTACACCGACGCCAGTAATGAAGGGTTGGGAGCAGTTCTCAGTCAGAAGCAGAATGGCCAAGAAAAAGTCATCGCATATGCCAGCAGAAAACTCAGGCCAACTGAAAGGAATCCGGAAAATTATAGCAGCTTCAAGCTGGAGTTTCTGGCGCTGGTCTGGGCCATTACTGAAAGATTTAAGCATTATCTGGCCTCCAATCGGTTCACTGCGTTTACAGATAACAACCCCTTAACGCACCTGGAAACCGCCAAGCTGGGTGCCATGGAGCAGCGATGGATGGCTCGGTTGTCCAATTACCAGTTTACTATCAAGTACCGGGCAGGTCGAAAGAATGCTAATGCTGACGCATTGTCCCGAATGCCGCATGACTCTGATACGGAAGAAGAATCGGACGACCTGGAAGAAATTGAGCTACCTGCGTTCCATCGAAATGGGGTAGTCCACGAGCATCGAGTCAACAGAAAGCAGTATGGTGCAACATTAAATCCTTTACCCCATCACAGCTGGAAAGAGACTCAGGACAGTGATCCAGTGGTCAGCCGCATCAAGGAGTTGTTAAGACAGGAAGGCTCCTCTTTGGAAAAGGATGCACCTATGTCAGCCAAGCTCCTGTGGAACGAGAAAAGCAGGTTGTTCCTATACCGTGAGAAGTTGTGCAGGAGATACGTCAACCCCAGAACCCATGAGATGGTCTGGCAAATCGTGGTCCCCAAGGCAGACGTCCCAATGGTGTTGGAAGCATACCACGATCAAGCAGGACACTTTGGCTGGAGAAAGCTGGAGACCCTGTTGAGATGCCGGTTCTACTGGGTAGGGATGCGCAGCTCCATTGAGAGGTGGTGTCGGAACTGTGGACCCTGTGGTCTCAGAAGGAAGGACTACGGTAGTCAGAAGGCACCCCTGCAACCTATCCGGACGACTCGCCCCCTGGAGATTGTGGCCCTGGACCACGTCAAACTGTCGCCAAGTAGATCTGGATACTCATACGCCCTGACCATGGTGGACCATTACTCCAGATTTCTGGTGGTTGTTCCGGTTAAGGATCAGACCGCAGTGACGGCCGCGAAAACCTTTCAAGCAAGCTTCTGCAGACCGCATGGGTATCCGGAGCAAGTATTAACCGATCAAGGACCTGCTTTCGAAGCTGATTTATTCAAGGAATTCTGTCACATGTATGGGTGTAAGAAAATTAGAACAACACCATACCACCCTCAAACCAACGGTCTTTGCGAAAAAATGAACCATATTGTCCTTGACTTGTTGAGATCCATACCGTTGGAAGACAGAAATCGATGGCCGGACTTACTACCTGATTTGGTTGACTTGTATAACCATATACCTGTAAGTTCCACTAACTGCACTCCAGCCTATCTTATGAGAGCAAGGCCCGGAAGACTACCAATGGATTTAGAACTTGGAGTGGTAGAACCGGAGGCAGACGACGCCATTGAAAACTGGGACATCAATCGGCAAGAGCAGTACAGACGAGTGCAAATCTGTGTAGAAGAAAGTCTCAACAAGGCACGGGAGAAACAGGAAGATATTTACAACAGAAATGCTCCTGCCAAGCCTTTGATGCCTGGAGAAGTGGTGTTAAAAAGAAAAAGGAAAATGCACAAATTGGATAACCAGTGGGAACAAGAACCCTACGTTGTACAAGATTCTAAATATGACAACAGAAAAGTTTGTATCATCAGTAAGGACGGAGGAAGAACAATAACCACTGTGTCCAGAGACCATTTGAAATTGTGTCCAGAACCCTTAAAGCTTTGTGAAAAGAACCCTGTCATCAATCAAGAGGAAGGAAAGGAAGAGGTCATACACACGGATCTGGGAGATTTTCCTGCGGATTGGCCCCGACTGGGAGATGCTGTAATAGTTCCGGTGTTGCAGTTTTATCAGCCACAAGAGGAAGTTCTACCTCCAGTTGTGTCCGTGGTGCCAGTTGAGTCCGTTCAGGAGTTACCCATTCCAGCAACACCTCAACCTACGGAATCTCAAGAAGGATCATCAGAAGCAGCGCCCCATACTATGGGATCCCCTGGTGAAGCTGACTCACACCGCCCAGCCATCAGTACGCTTGCCAGATCCATAGAAAGATTGAGGCAGTTCTATAGTTTGCCGTTACGCAGTGCAGACAGATCACAACTTAATATACCTGAAGCTACTCCACGTAGATCAGAGCGAATCACAAAAGGGAAGATACCCATTCGATACCAGCAGTAATTATAACAAATTAATGTGAATATTGTAAAAAGTATATATATATATGTGTCTTTTCCTTATGGTGTCTTATAATGGACTGAGAGGCTGAGGACTGTGCCAGCCCAGAACTTATCTTGTAAATAGTTGCACTAAGGTGCCTTATAATGGTTTCACACACGAAGCCTTGACTTACCTCTGAACATAAAACCCGTGTGGTGTGGCACTGAGTGAGGTCTGCATTCATATGTCCTGCAGCCCACCCAGGACCCACGTTGAAGGTTTGGTGCGGGTCCTTCACAAGAATATTGCCGTTTATTTATATGAACATGTCTATTTAATATTTTGTATTTTTCTATATTTAATGTTTTGTTTTGCAACGTTCAAGAAATCCTTACCTCCCGGATGGGAAGAGTTAATGTTAATGTTTAATGCATAAACAAAATTGTCTCTTTGTATTTCACAGCCCGGGAGTGCTGTCGTTTACCATGGGGGAATGTGTAGCCCTGGTATTTAAGGTACACAATACCAGGAGGATGAGTGGAGAGGTAACGGTTAAGGGCTCTACATGACATCACATATACTTCGGACACACCCAGTAGGGGTGTGGTTTTTAGCACAAGAGAGTCTGGTAGTGTCTCCTGAGGTGAAGGGAGAGAGAAGGAGTGCCTGTCTGGAGCACCAAGATTCCTGTCGATTCAGCGAGACAGTACAGTAGTGGAGGCTAGTACAGGTGAGCCAGTTCACCTTAGCCTAGTCAGTGCTGAGATTGAGAGTTTGAGCAAGTCGAAAGGCACAGTGGAAGGAAATCAGAAGTGCTTTAGGATTGAAGTATCCTGCACATTGTCACCGGTCACTGGGGACCGAAGCATCACTATAGCTTCACGCATAGTGGTAAAAGAACCAGAGGCTTACTGGACCTTAGGTAACAGAAAGCAGCCCTTGAAGTGTCAGTACGTAACAGGGGTCAGGTGGAATAGGAACTTTGAGCTAGGCCAAGCATAGAAGAACCTAGTTTCATCACTGGAAGGCTCCACCACAAAACTGACCGGGCAGTACAGCTTTGAAATAGCTGAAGTTTCAGGAGTGAACTACGCTTTATGCTGGTTGGACTCATCATCATTGGAAAGTAAAGGAGGCCCCTGCCTTGCTCAGCCGTTGCCTCAAAACTCATCCTCCATCAACCCCATCAGCCTCCCTGGGACCTGCCTTACCATCTTACAAGTAAAAGGTATGGAAAGACGCTGACGGTGTGAGACTGAGTTATTTAATTGCATGCCTGCACAACCCCACCATAACCATCGACCTGAGGGAAGAGTCCCACCTGTAGGGGACCCGACATCTAGCTGCCTCACCATCCCCTCAGAGATCTACAGCAGCGCTGGTACAAATTACCAGAGACTACAGGTGGCGTCACGAACTGTAAATATATCTATCCCCTGTAAATATTCCCCCAACATACGCCAGACCGCCAGGGCCACAGACCGAGCCACCGCTACCTGTGACAAACCCCATAGACTTCCATGGGCTCGGCTCTGAGTACCCCATTGCCCTGGTAATCCACAATTGTGGTGGCGGGTCGACACATATACTTCAGCCAGCCCCCAGCCCAGCCCCTGTATACATCAGCCCAGCCCCAGCACCTGTCCTGACTCCTGACACTCTACGCTCCTCTGGATGCCTGAGTTGAGAGAAAGTCACTGACCTGATACTTTCAGATTCAACGTGCGCGCTGCAGCCAGGGGTGCTCTCTCTCTCTGCCCGCAAAGAACGTCCTGACGTTCAACTTCAGGCGTTCTTATTAACCCCTATGTAAAAGGCACCCAGGTCACTGCGCGCACCTGTAAAGCCGCCATGCCCAAAGATTTAAAGGGCCAGCGGCAGGAAAAACAGGTGACCAGGCCTCATGATAGGTGCGCGGCACGCCACTGCTTCTAGGGGAGCAGCTGCCCCCTGCCCCACGGTGGGTTTGCCCATGCCTGTATACCCCAGCCACAACCAGCCCCTGTATATCTCAGCCATCCCCCAGCCCCTGTATACATGAGCCACAGCCAGCCCCTGTATACATCAGCCAGCCCCCAGCCCCTATATACATCAGCCAGCCCCCAGCCCCTGTATACATCAGCCAGCCCCAGCCCCTGAATACTTCAGCCAGCCCCTGTATATATCAGCCAGCCCCCAGCCCAGCCTCTGTATACATCAGCCCAGCCCCAGCACCTCTCCTGACTCCTGACACTCTATGCTCCTCCGGATGCCTGAGTTGAGAGAAAGTCACTGACCTGATACGTTCAAGTTCAACGGGCGCGCTGCAGCCAGGGGCGGTAGACAGGGAGAGCAGAGCGCTCTCTCTCTCTCTGCCCGCAAAGAACGTCCTGACGTTCGACGTCAGGCATTCTTATTAACCCCCTATGTAAAGGGCACCCGGGTCACTGCTCGCACCTGTAAAGCCGCCGTGCCCGAAGATTTAAAGGTCAGGCGGCAGGAAAACAGGTGACCAGGCCTCATGATAAGTGTGCGACGCGCCATTGCTTCTAGGGGGGGCAGCCGCCCCCCCGCCCCACGGTGGGTACACCCATGTCCGGCACTATGACGGACTGTGCAAGTCCTGCATTAGAACTGTTACTGCGTGTAAACACGCAGTGACAGTTCAGTGCCGACAGCTGTATATGACAGCTGACAGGCATGGCAAGAGGTGCGGGGGCCCATGCTCTTGGTTCCTGCACCAGAGCGCTGTGATTGGTCAGTCAGTTTGACTGACCAAACACAGCAGCGATCGGGCAGGAGATGCTAAAATTTCAGCATCTCCTGCCCGATCAGTGCAGGAGCTCGGTGCTGCAGTGGCTGAGCTTCCAGCATTGACAGCCAGGAGCGGCGTCCGCGCCGCCCCTGGCTGTTAACCCCCTGACTGCTGCGATCAGGCTCAATTGCAGCGTTCAGGGGGCAGGTAGAGGGTCGGGGGCTCCCTCTGCCTCCGATCAGCATCCCCGCGATGTAATCGTAGGACCCGATCTCAGCCAAGATGACCTAGGTTTGTCATGACAACCCCCAGGTCATCCAGCTACGGAAAGCCTCTGAGACCATCCTCACAGCATGGTCTCAGAAGCTTTCAGCATAGGGGTATAATACATTGCAATGCTGGAGCCTGCAACAAAATTGAAAGTGAAAGTCCCATAGAGGGACTAGGTAAAAAATTTTTTTAAAAAAAAAATATGTAAAAAAATATAAAAAAATAATAAAAATAATTTTAAAAAATCCCCTAATAAATACATATTTTTATGTGAAAAAAACAAAACAAAAAAATACACATGTTTGGTATCGCCGCGTCAGTAAAAATCCCTTCTATAAAAGTGTCACCCTAGTTAACCCCTTCAGTGAACGCTGTAAAAAAAAAAAAACCACATAAAAGCAGCAAATTATACTTTTTCCAAGCGGTATCATCATACCACTTGGAAAAAGTGCAATAACATGCAATCAAAAAGACATATATAAATAAACATGGTACCACTGAAAACGCTCGCAGAATAAACTGATGCAAAAATAATTATTTTTTCTATAAAAGTTTATTGTGTAAAAAACGCCAAAACATAAAAAAAGATATAAATGAGATATCACTCTAATCGTAGTGACCCGAAGAATAAAGCTGCCTTACCAATTTTACCACACACGGAATGGAGAAAAAAAAAAAAAACAATTCCTGAATTGGTGGTTTTTGTTCATTCTGCCTCCACAAAAATCGGAATAGAAAGCGATCAAAAAATGTTATGTGCTCGAAAATGGTACCAATAAAAACGTCAGCTCATCCCGCAAAAAACAAGCCCGCACATGACTCTGTCGGCTGCAATATGGAAAAATTATAGCTCTCAAAATACAGCAAAGCAAAAATTTCTTACAATAAAGCGTCTTTTAGTGTGTGAGAGAAGCTAAACATGAAAAAAGGGTATAAATCTGGTATCGCTGTAATCGTCCCGACCCGAAGAATAAAGTCACCTAATCCCTAATACTGCACGAGGAACGGCGTAAAAAATAAAACCAATTCTTCACCTTTTGTGGATTTGTTCATTCTGCCTCCCAAAGATCGCAGTAAGGCGATCACAGTGATCTACCCCCCACATATGGGGTATCAGCACATTTAGGACAAATTTCACAACAACTTTGGGGGTCTAATTTCTCCTGTTACCTTTGTGAAAATAAAAATTTGGGGGCAAAAAGATCATTTTTGTGGAAAAAAATATGATTTTTTTTATTTTCATGGCTTTACGTTATAAACTTCTGTGAAGCACTTGGGGGTTCAAAGTGCTCACCACACATCTAGATAAATTCCTTGGGGGGTCTAGTTTCCAAAATGGGGTAACTTGTGGGAGGTTTCTACAGTTTAGGCACATCATGGGCTTTGCAAACGCAACATGATGCCTGCAGACCATTCCAGCAAAGTCTGCATTCCAAAATGGCGCTCCTTCCCTTCCGAGTTCTGCCATGCGCCCAAACCGTGGTTCCACCCCACATATGGGGTATCAGCAAACTCAAGACAAATTGCACAACAACTTTGGGGGTCTAATTTCTCCTGTTACCTTTGTGAAAATAAAAACGGTGTCACTTGTGGGGGTTTCCACTGTTTAGGCACATCAGGGGCTCTCCAAACGCGACATCTCAATTCCAGCCAAAAAAGTCAAATGGTGCCCATTCCCTTCCGAGCTCTGCCATGCGCCCAAATAGTGGTTTACCCCCACATATGGGGTATCGGCGTACTCAGGACAAATTGCACAATAACTTTTGGGGTCCTGTTACCCTTGGGAAAATAAAAATTGGGGTGAAAAGATCATTTTTGTGGAAAAAATATGATTTATCAATTTTATGGCTCTACGTTATAACCTTCTGTGAAGCCCTTGGGGGTTCAAAGTGCTCACCACACATTTAGATAAGTTCCTTGGGGGCTATAGTTTCCAAAATGGGGTCAGTTATGGGGAGTTTCCACTGTTTAGGTACATCAGGGGCTCTCCAAACGCGACATGGTGTCCGCTCTCAATTCCAGCCAATTTGACATTAAAAATCTCAAATGATGGTCCTTCCCTTCTGAGAACTGCCGTGTGCCTAAAGATTGGTCTTCCTCCACACATGGGGTATCGGTGTACTCAGGAGAAATTGCACAACAAATATTGTGGTTCATTTTCTCCTGATACCCTTGACAAAATAAAAAAAATTGTGTCAGAAACATTTTTTGGGTAAAAATTTAAGTGTTCATTTTTTCCTTCCACATTGCTTCAATTCTTGTGAAGTACCTAAAGGGTTAATAAACTTCTTGAATGTGGTTTTGAACACCTTGAGGGGTGCAGTTTTTAGAATGGTGTCAATTTTGAGTATTTTCTGTCATATTGACCCCTCAAAGTGACTTCAAATGTGAGGTGGTCCCTAAAAAAAAATGGTTTTGTAAATTTTGTTGAAAAAATGAGAAATCGCTGGTCAACTTTTAACCCTTATAACTTCCTAACAAAAAAAATGTTGGTTCCAAAATTGTGCTGATGTAAAGTAGACATGTGAGAAATGTTATCTATTAACTATTTTTTGTGACATATCTCTCTGATTTAAGGGCATAAAAATTCTAAGTTTGAAAATTGCAAAATTTTAAAAATTTTCGCCATATTTCCGTTTTTTAAAAAAATAAATGTAAATCATATTGTAGAAATTTTACCACTAACATGAAGTACAATATGTCACGAAACAACATTCTCAGAATCAGCGGGATCTGTTGAAGCGTTCAGAGTTATAAGCACAGAAAAAAGTGATAGTGGTTCGATTTCAAAATTAAGGTCTGGTCATTAACCTACAAAATGGCTTGGTCCTTAAGGGGTTAAAAGGAAAATGTGAAGAAAATCCTTTCCTAAAAATAGTACTACAAAATCAGAACAGCTTCTTGACTTAATACACACAGATATTTGTGGTTCAAAGAGGACTCAAACCATACCTCCCAACCATCCCGGATTGAGAGGGACAGTCCCGATTCTGACCCCCCATCCCGCTGTCCCGCTCAGGACACTATGTGTCCCGCAGTGAGATGAGCCGCCAAGCCCCCCATGCACCCGTTCCTCTCCCTCCCTGTCTCTACAGTTTAGCCTCTCACAGCTAGCAATGATGCTGCTATGCTGCACTCTTCTGTGCTCACAGGACCTGTGATGAGGTCACAGGAGGGGAGGAGTCAGGGGTCACATGATCAGTGTCCTTGCTGTGTGCAGGACTCTGCTGTGATGGTTGTCATGGTGCTGGATGAGGGTAAGTTTGTGTGTGGGGGTCGGGACTCGGGTTTACAGTGTGGATGTAGCAGTGCTGTAGTGTGTACAAGTTGGATGTAGCAGAGTCGTGTGTACGAGGTGTACGGAGCGGAGCCGTGTGTGTACGAGGTGTACGGAGCAGTGCCGTTTGTGTACGAGGTGTACGGAGCGGAGCCGTGTGTGTACGAGGTGGATGTAGCAGTGATGTAGTGTGTACGAGGTGTACGGAGCAGAGCCATGTGTGTACGAGATGGATGTAGCAGTGCTGTAGTGTGTATGAGGTATACGGAGCAGAGCCGTGTGTGTACGAGTTGGATGTAGCGGACCCGCGCGTGTACGAGGTGCACAGAGCTAAGCCGCACATGTACGAGGTGCACAGAGCAGAGCCGCGCGTGTACGAGGTGCACGGAGCGGAGCTGCGTGTGTACGAGGTGCACGGAGCGGAGCCGCATGTGTACAAGGTGGATGTAGCAGTGCTGTAGTGTGTACGAGGTGTACGGAGCGAAGCCTTGTGTGAACGAGTTGGATGTAGCAGAGCGTGTCTGTACGAGTTGGATGGAGCGGAGCCGTGTGTCTGTACGAGGTGCACGGAGCCGAGCCGCATGTGTACGAGGTTTACGGAGCAGAGCCGTGTGTATGAGGTGGATGTAGCAGTGCTGTGTGTGTACGAAACGGAGCCCTGTGTGTGTGAAGTGTACGGAGCTGAGCCGCTCAGCTCCGTACACACAGGGCTCCGTGCTTGAACCGTGTGTATACAGAGCGGAGGAGAGCCATGTGTGTATGGAGTGGAGCCTTGTGTGTATGTAGCGGAGCCGCATGTGTACGAGGTGTATGGAGCAGAACCGCGTGTGTACGAGGTGTATTCTGCAAAGCCGCATGTGTACAAGGTTTACGGAGTGGAGTCGTGTGTGTACAAGGTGTACAAAGCGTGGCTGCGTGTGTACAAGGTGTATGGAGTGGAGCCTTGTGTATACTGAGTGGAGCCTTGTGTGTGCGAGGTGGACGGAGCGGAGCCGTGTGTGTACGAGGCATACAAAGCGGAACCGTGTGTGTATGAGGTGTGCAGAGCCGTGCGTGTACAAGGTGTATGGTGGGGAGCATTCATACCTCCCAACCATCCTGAATTCAGCGGGACACTCCCAATTTTGAGAGTCTGCCCCGCTGTCCCGGCCAGGAGCTTTTCCCGTGGACACAGGAGTACATGCCGGAGCCCCGAGGAGCACTTTAAAACTCGCATGTGATGTTCCACCAGAAGTGACGTGCTGGAAGATGACCGGAAATGAGGTAATTTCAGGAAAAGATTGTGACGGAACCATGGAGGCACTTCAGGGAATGCTTCAGATCCATCACCGTGTCCTCGCCTTGGAATCGGGGATGTCGGCCATGTGAGCGGATCATGATATGTCCTGCACCGGGAGGCTCAGGTGGGCACTACAATGGGAGCCGGGCTGCTATAGTATCTTTATAGAATCTTTATTTTTTCTATCTCTCTGTTCTTTCTTTCTTTCTCTCTGTTCTTTCTTTCCCATCTTTCTTTCCCATCTTTCTTTCTCTCTGTTCTTTTTCTTTCTTTCTCTCTGTTCTTTCTTTCCACCTCTTTCTTTCTATCTCTGTTCTTTCTTTCTTTCCTTTCTTTCTTTCTTTCTTTCTCTCTCTCTGTTTCTTTCTTTTTCTCTATCTCTCTGTTCTTTCTTTCCCCTCTTTCTTTTTCTCTCTCTCTGTTCTTTCTCCTCTTTCTTTCTTTCTCTCTGTTCTTTTTTTCTTTCTCTCTCTCTTTCCCCTTTCTTTCTTTCTTTCTTTTTTCTCTCTCTCTGTTTTCTTTCCCCTCTATCTTTCTTTTTTTCTTTCCCCTCTTTCTTTCTCTCTGTTCTTTCTTTCTCTCTCTGTTCTTTCTTTCCCCTCTTTCTTTCTTTCTCTCCTTTCTTTCTTTCCCCTTTCTTTTTCTCTTTCTTTCTCTCTCTTCTTTCTTTCCCCTCTTTCTCTCTGTTCTTTCTTTCCCCTCTTTCTTTCTCTCTGTTCTTTCTTTCCCATCATTCTTTCTCTCTCTGTTCTTTTTCTTTCTTTCTCTCTGTTCTTTTTTCCCCTCTTTCTTTCTATCTCTCTGTTCTTTCTTTCTCTTTCTTTCTTTCTCTCTCTGTTCTTTCTTTCTCTCTGTTCTTTCTTTCTCTTTCTTTCCCCTCTTTCTTTCTTTCTTTCTGTTCTTTCTCTCTCTCTGTTCTTTCTTTCTTTCTCTTTCTTTCTCTCCCTCTGTTTTTCTTTACCATCTTTCTTTCTCTCTATCTCTCTGTTCTTTCTTTCTTTCTCTCTTTGTTCTTTCTTTCCCTTCTCTCTCTCCCTCTGTTGTTTCTTTCTTTACCCTCTTTCTTTTTTTCTCTCTGTTCTTTTTTTCTGTCCCCTCTTTCTTTCTCTCTCTCTGTCTTTTTCTCTATCTCTCTGTTCTTTCTTTCCCCTCTTTCTTTCTTTCTCTCTCTCTGTTCTTTCCCCTATTTCTTTCTTTCACTCTGTTCTTTTTTTCTTTCTCTCTCTCTGTTCTTTCTTTCCCTCTTTCTTTCTTTCTCTCTCTGCTCTTTCTTTCCCCTCTTTCTTTCTCTCTTTATTCTTTCTTTCTTTTTCTCTCTGTTCTTTCTTTCCCCCTCTGTCTTTCTTTCTTTCTTTCTCTGTTCTTTCTTTCCCCTCTTTCTTTCTCTCTCCCTCTCTGTTCTTTCTTTCTCTTTGTTCTTTCTTTCCCCTCTTTCTTTCTTTTTTTCTCTCTCTCTCTCTGTTCTTTCCCCTCTTTCTTTTTCTCTGTTCTTTCTTTCTTTCTCTCTCTCTTTCTTTCTTTCTTTCCCCTTTCTCTTTCTTTCTTTCTTTCTTTCTTTCTTTCCTTTCTTCTTTCTTTCTTTCTTTCTTTCTTTCTTTCTTTCTTTCTCTTTATGTTCTTTCTTTCCCCTCTTTCTTTCTCTCTCTATTATTTCTTTCTTTTCTCTCTGTTCTTTCTTTCCCCTTCTTGCTTTCTTTCTTTCTCTGTTCTTTCTTTCCCCTCTTTCTCTCTCCCTCTCTGTTCTTTCTTTCTTTCCCCTCTCTGTTCTTTCTTTCCTCTCTTTCTTTCTTTCTTGCTTTCTTTCTCTGTTCTATCTTTCCCCTCTGTCTTTCTCTCTCTCTGTTCTTTCTTTCCCCTCTTTCTTTCTCTCTCCCTCTCTGTTCTTTCTTTCCCCTCTTTCTTTTTTCTCTCTGTTCTTATTTCTCTCCCCTCTTTCTTTCTCTGTTCTTTTTTCTCTCTCTCTATTCTTTCTTTTCCCGTCTTTCTTTCTCTCTCTCTCTGTTCTTTCTTTCCAGTCTTTCTTTCTTTCTCTCTCTGTTGTTTCTTTGCCCTCTTTCTTTCTCCCTCCCTCTCTGTTCTTTCTTTCCCCTCTTTCTTTCTCCGTCTCTGTTCTTTCTTTCCCCGCTTTGTTTTTTTCTCTCTGTTCTTTCTTTCCCCTTCCTTTGTTTATTTCTTTCTCTCTCTACTTTCTCTCTGTTCTTTCTTGCTTCCCCTCTTTCTTTCTCTCTCTCCTTTCTCTCTGTTTTCTTTTTTCTCTCTCTGTTCTTTCTTTTACTCAGTACCAATGTGCCCTCAGTACCAGTCATTGTGCCCTCAGTACCAGTCAATGTGATCACCAGTGCTAAATGGGTGTGGTCGGGGAGTGGACATGGGTGCGACTAGTTGTGAAATGGGTGTGGTCGGGCGTAGCCTAAAATTTGCCGCGGCGCGCTGCGTACGCCGCAGCCTTTGTCCCTCTTTCCCATCTTCAAAAGTTGGGAGGTATGCTCAAACTCTTGGAAAGAAGAAATATTTTCGCACATTTATCGAAGATTATTTAAGATATACAGTTGCCTATTAGCTTCACAGCAAATATGAAGTTCCAGAGAAACTGGAAATATATCTTCCTGAAATATGTAACAAATTTGGCAAAATGACAAAAATTCTGTGTGCAGATAATGGAACTGAATATACAAGTAATGAGACTCAATGTGTTTTAAGGAAAAATTGAATTGTGTTTCAGACCACTGTACCTGAACACAATGATTTTTTGAAAAGAAGGAACCAGACACTTTGTAAAAGTGGAAGAAGTATGCTATTTGACTCAAATTTGCCATCCACATATTGGGGAAAAGCAATCATGGCAGTTTGCTTTATTCAAAACAGACTACCAGGTAAAGCTACTGAAAAACTCAATTTGAGCAATGGAACAGCAAGAATCCTCAATTACAACGCATAAGAATATTTGGAAGTAAAACATTTATACATATTCTCAAAGACAAATGTACCATGTTGGAGTCTCATGCAAAAGAAGGTATCCTGGTGGGCTACAGTGAAACCCAGAAAGGATGTAGAATCATGCACCTAGAAATGAACATGGTCACAATAAGCAGAGATGTAATGATTGATGAGAACTTTGTGTCGCTCAAGTTTCTAACATCATACCAATAGTATCAGCTAAAGCAACAACAACCTCAGTCAAAATTTCAAAATAACAAGGAAAAGGATGTAGAAGTGTGGTTACGTTCTTTAACCACTGAAGAAGAAACAGAAAAATTAGGTGAACCTGAAGTCAGAAAATCGTCAAGATCAAACAAGGTTATACCAACTAAGCGTCTATCATAGTTGCAGTCATGATATGAGATGTAACCACTACATTTCCATAAAAACTGACGTGGATTAATGCTGCTAAGGAGAAAATAAAATCCCTTCATGAACTTCAAACTTGAAAAACTCACCAAACTACCACAAGGCAAGAAAGCAATTCAATGTAAATGAGTTTTTAAGACCAAGTATGACTCTGAAGGCAAGGTTCACAGATTTAAATCAAGATTAGTCACAAAAGGATATTCTCAAAAATATGGTGAAGATTATGATGTCACATTTTTTCAGCTGTTAAGCAGACCTCATTCAAGACTCTAATTGCTAAGATAACTAAAATTCTGAATCAGCATTTTGAAACTAAAGACCTTGGAAATGTGACTTTATCTAGGAATCCAGGTACAAAGAGAAGAAGATAGAAGTTTTCTTCTAAATCAAAGTGCAAAAATCAACTCAAGTCTGAATCAGTTTTGAATATCAGAAACCCAAGGTATATCTGTCAGGAAATAAGAAGTATTTCTTATTGTTCTAGTTACACATACAGCCCCCCTCTTCTTCCCCCCTTTGGTTTGTAAAGGACACTGAGCTCACCGACATCCCCCTCTCGTAGGTGCAGCGTCTTCCCTCCTTCCTCTTCCTCCCTGGTGGAATGTTCACTCACCCCTTCCTCCTGCTATACTAGCTGGTGTAATGTGAGACTGTGGTACGGCTGGCCACACAAGAACATTTTATGACCTTAACTTGTTAAAAAGCGGTTCTTAGAGCACATATCTTCTTTTTCTATTTCAACGCAAATATAATAACACAGAATGGTCATAGATGCAGGAAACCTATAGTCTTGGAATCTACATCATAACAGCTATTTACAGTAGAGTTTTGGACATTAGGCAGCCACCGGAACCCGAGTAAAAGGTATATGCCTCACAGTAATGCATAGGTATACGATGTTTGGAATCAAAAGAACGGTAATTTTGTAATAAGAAAAATGATAGTACTGCTGTCACTCTGCAAGCCTCGTGGCCAGAGTTATGAAACTTATTAGTCTTCTAGCACTTTTCAAAAGGGGAGTACATTCCCTAGCTCTGCCCACCCAGTGAGGTCAGCGAAGAGAAGGTATAAGGCTATGATGCTCGATTGAGAAGTTGTCTTTTGCCCAGGGTGCCAGCTAGGAAGCTGTGCTGATAGACCATTTTCCCTTGGAGAAGGTGCCCCTACCCCTCCTCCATATGGGGTGGCATTGACTGAGATCTGTACGTTTAATATTTTAATCCCTTTTATGTTGTAATTGCCTGTATATACTGTATCTTGCTTCTTTTGTAACATCTCTTATCTTTTTGTAAACACTGCCTATATTTTCCTGAGTAAATCTATAAAATTTACTAGTTTCATTTTCCTTGTTCTATAACGTACCGCCACGTCCTCCATGTTAAATTACGCTACCTAGTGGGTTGGCTCCTGACCCAATATTGATATTAATATAGAACGAGGAACTGGTGGCAGAAAAGTATTCTGGGGTATTTGGGAGACCCTGGCAGTGATGGACAGAGGTTTTATGTGTGTATTACCCGCCTGAGACTGGGGATATACATACCGCCTTTATTGCAGAATGCCCAATAGCCAGTACACAACAAGGCAGCCTTCCTGGTGACTATTTAACCTAGGTGTAGTTCTCTGACTGACCTGAGGGTAAGGGGGGCGCAAGAGAGCTGCAAGTTCTTAACAGGAGCTGGAAAGTGGATATAATAAATCCCTGACAACTGGGGGCAACCACACATCCCCAGTTCATGACAATATCATCCCCAATTGAACCATCCCACTTAAATTTGGAAAGAGAAGGTGATGTTACCTAACAATGAGGAATACAGACAAGCAGTGGAGGCACTGCTATACATAGCAACTATGACAACTGGATATTGCCATAGCAA
>JARQOD010000006.1:175200033-175250787 GCA_033576555.1 Oophaga sylvatica
GGAGGGGTGTCAGGAGGATAGGCCCGAGCGCTGCCCTGTTGGGAAATTGTTTGTCCCGGACCACTGGAAAAAGAGTGTGATGTCTGAGATTCATTGTTCCGCGTTGGCCGGTCATCCCGGAATTTTTGGTACCAGAGACTTGGTTAGTCGGTCCGTTTGGTGGCCTACCTTGTCTCGTGATGTCAGGGAATTTGTGCAGTCCTGCGGGACTTGCTCTCGCTCCAAGCCTTGCTCTCGCTCTAGTGGTTTGTTGATGCCATTGCCTGTGCCCAAGAGACCATGTTCCCATATCTCTATGGATTTCATTTCCGACCTCCCTGTTCTCCAGAGAATGACCGTCATCTGGGTGATTTGTTCTAGGTTTTCCAAGATGATACATCTTGTGCCATTACCTAAGTTGCTTTCCTCCTCTGAATTGGTACCTTTGTTCCTTCAGCACGTGGTTCGTTTACACGGCATTCCTGAGAACATTGTGTCTGACAGAGGAGTCCAGTTTGTTTCCAGATTTTGGAGGACCATTTGTTCTAAACTTGGTGTTCAATTGTCTTTCTCCTCGGCGTTTCATCCTCAGACCAATGGTCAAACTGAGAGAACAAATCAGACATTGGAGACTTATCTAAGATGATTTGTGTCTGCTGATCAGGATGACTGGGTCTCTTTTTTGCCTTTGGCTGAGTTTGCTCTTAATAATAGGGCTAGCTCTGCCACTTTGATGTCTCCATTTTTCTGTAATTCTGGGTTTCACCCTCAATTTTCATCAGGACAGACGGAGGCTTCTGTCTGTCCAGGTGTTGACTCTGTTGTGGAGCGTATGCAACAGATTTGGGACCAGGTAGTGCAGAGGTTGTCCCTCTCTCAGGAGAGGGCCCAGCAGTTTGCTAACCGGCATAGGACTGATTGTCCCCGGTTTAAAGTGGGGACTTGGTCTGGTTGTCCTCAAAAAATATTCCTATGAGAGTGAGAGTGGCATCTCCTAAATTTAAGCCTAGGTTCATTGGACCTTATAAGATCATGGAGATTCTTAATCCTGTTTCTTTTCGTTTGCTTCTTCCAGGAACATTTAAGATCCATAATGTGTTCCACAAGTCCTTGTTGAAGAGGTTTGTTGAGCCAGTGGTTCCTACTGCTTTGCCTCCTGACCCTGTTCTGGTTGAGGGCAATACGGAGTTTGTGGTTGAGAAAATTTTGAATTCTCGTTTTTCTAGACGGAAACTCCAGTATTTGGTTAAGTGGAGAGGTTATGGTCAGGAAGACAATTCTTGGGTGTTTGCTTCAGACATCCATGCTAGGAGACTCATCCGTGCGTATCATAGAACTCATCCTGACCGACCTGGTTGCTCAAGTGAGGGTTCGGTGACCCCTCCTCAAGGGGGGGTACTGTTGTGAATGGACTTGAGATGAGTTCTGAGCAGAGGCTCCCTCTGGTGGTTACAAGCGGTACTGGACTGTCCAGTGAAGATTGTGAGGATTAGGAATCAGGTGTTACTGACTGGTCTTATATAAGGGAGTCACCTTCCCATCAGGGTTGCCGGTGATCAATTGTTCTGGTCTCAATCCTTGATTCCTGTTTCCTTTGTAGCCTGCTGTGTCGTGTCTGCATCTCCTGCTAACAGATAAGACATTTTCTTCTTTTTGCTTTTGTGCTTGATTTTTGCATTTTGTCCTGCACTTCTGTGGGGGCCTTCAGGGTCCCCTCCGGGGGCTTTTGCCCTCTCAGTTTTGTTCAGCCACTGATGTTTGTACATTTGCTTTTTCCAGTTTTTTCAGTGGCTGCTGTTTTGATTTTGTTACACCAGAGAACTAATTTAGGTGGTAGAGGTCGTGTGATCTCAGGTGTTTTTGAAATTAGTAAAGTTGGTGCTTTTCAGGGTTTTTTGGGATTGCAGTAAGTACCCTTCCTATCCTTTTCTATTTAGATAGTTTGGGCCCCATCGTTTGCTCATACTATTTTCTGTCTGTGTCAGTATTTCTTCTTGTCTAACCGCCATTACATGTTTGGGGGCTTTCTATGTTCTTTGGGGATCTGCTCCGGGGCAGATAGCTTTCCTCTTTCTATCTTTAGGTATAGTTAGTTTCTCAGGCTGTGACGAGGCATCTAGGACCAACGTAGGAACGCTCCACGGCTGCCTCTAGTTGTGGTGGTTAGTCAGGGTACTGCAATCTCATAGATTCCAACTGCTCTGGTGTATTGCCTTTTTTACCTGCACTCCTCAGCTACCAAATCATAACAGACAGATCTCCGGTGTACCAGAAATTTACACACACTATATAAAAAGACATATATGCATGTTTTTCTCAATATTTGAAATGAAATCAGAATAAGGCTGTGTTTCCATGATCAGGAAACACAACGCTTTGGACGGAGCGGAAAGTCCGCTCCACCCAAAGCCCCGCCCACTAGTGAACGCGCGGTCATTGAACACATCCGGAATGACCGCAGTGCTACACAGACCTTGTTATTTCCCTTGTGGCGACGGAGCGTCGACGCAAGGGAATAGGACATGCTGCGATCTAAAAAGACGCGCCGCATGTCGCATGTCCGTTAACACAGGTCTGCCGCCTGCGTGTTTTTAAGCATAGTGGAGACGGGATTTCTTGAAATCCCCTCCACTATGCTGTAACATCTGGACGCTGCATGTTTGACGCTGCGCCAGCGCACAGCGTCAAACACGCAGCAATTGCTGAGTGTTTCCTGACCGTGGAAACACACCCTAAACCTTTCCCGCTCTAGATCAATTAGGATTACTGATATTAATTATTAATATTTGCCAAATGACAGTATAACGAGAAGGACAGAATGTTTTTAGGCATTGTTATTACTTACTGCAAAGTCAAAAGTTTACATACAGTACATTTCATTAGTATTTGGTACCATTGCCCTTAAACTTAATAACATGTGTCAAACGTTTGAGATATCCTTCCAGAAGCTTCTTACAATAGTTGGAATTTGGGCCCATTCCTCCTGACAAAACTGGTGTAACTGATCCAGGTTTGTAGGTCGCCTTGCTCGTACCTGCCTTTTCAGCTTTGCTCATAAATTTTCAGTAGGATTGAGATCAGGGCTTTGTGACAGCCACTCCATCTCTGAGACACAGAACCCGTCTCCATCTGAGTTAATTAGAGACTCACCTGTGAATGTATTTTAATGCACACTTGAAACACACTGCTTCTTTGTGTAGCATCATGGGAAAGTCTAAAGAAATCAGCCAAGATATCAGGAAGAGAATTGTGGACTTGAACAAGTCTGGCACATCCTTGGGTGCAATTTCATGATACCTGAAGGTGACTCATTCATCTGTGCAAACAATTATAGGCAAGTACAAACAAGATGGGAATGTCCAGCCATCATACCACTCAGGAAGGAGACGGGTTCTGTGTCCCAGAGATGACCGTGCTTTGGTCCAACACATGTGAGCCGCCCGCCAGGGCCGTGGGGTACTCGGCACCGAGCCCGTCGACTTCTATGGGATGTCACGGGCAGTTTGTCGTGACGCCACCTGTAGTACCTGGTCAGGGTGACCAGCGCTGCTGTGCAGGTCCTCTGGAAGTAATGGTGTTGTGCAGCTAGTTGTTAAGTCTCCCACAGGTGAGACGAAGTCCTTCCAGGGCAGGTAGATGTAAGATAAAGCTATGGTGCAGGAGGGATGTAGCAGAGGGGAGTGTGCATCGCTGGAATAATCAGGAAATAGTTCTGTTGCAGTTTCAGGGTTTTTACTCACAGTCTGTTGTGCACACAGATGCCAGCCGGGCGCTGTGTCCTCCAAGTGAATGGTCCAGCAATCCTCAGGTAAGTTGGTCGCACTTCCAAAGACTCCCTCTCAGTATGTTCCTTTCCGGCTTCTTCTCTAGGTGCTACACTCCTGACTTCCATGCACCCCGCCACCACAGAGCCCTCGGACGAGGGAGTATTGGGCCCTTTCAGTTACCAGACCAGACCAGTGGTTTACTAGGCCACTCGGTACGAAGGTCCTGGACGTACTTGACCCCTAAGCTTCCTCCCGGTGAGTTGTGATGGCTAGTGGCCCCTTGAAGAGACCCACTGTTCTCGGTGTTACTAGTGGAGCTGAACTTTCCCACTAGTCTAGGGACCGTTCCCCGATGTTCGCCTGGTCCTCCTGCTTCAGGATGGGGCACAGCCTCAGTTGCTGTCTTGCCCTGGACCCTTTCTCTCTCCTCAGCAAGGCTCCCTGAGGTGGACTCAGAGGAGCAGCAGGACAGTCCAGTACCCACACACTGACTGCCTGTCTCAAACTGGATTCTCTAATCTCACACGCAGCCTAATGCTGCCTAAGCCCCTCCCACCCATCTAGCTACACCCTGTTCTAACCAGCCTGAGTCAGACCATCCTCCCGAAGGGTCCGCCTGCACTCAGCTAGCATGATGTGTGATGGATGCAGTGGTTGGAGTCAATGGGGTGCTTCCTTCTTACCTGAGAGTCAGGTGCCACACCGCTGGGTGCGATGCAACATCTCTGTGGCGACTAGACCCTCAGCGCGCCACACATGCATATCAACCCAAGGACAAAAATAAAAGACCTTGTAAAGATGATGGCAGAAACTGGTAAGATTGTGTTAATATCCACAGTGAAACAAGTACTGTATCAACATGGTCTGAAAGTCCACTCTGCCAGGAAGAAGCCATCACTCCAAAAGAAACATAAAAAAGCCAGATCAATGTTTGCAAATGTGCACGGAAACAAAGGCCTTAATTTTTGGAGACGTCCTGTGGTCTTATGAAACTAAAATTTAACTTTTTGGGCATATTGACCATCTTTATGTTTGGATGAAAAAGGGAGAAGCTTGGAAGCCTAAGAACACTATCCCAACTGTGAAACACGGGGTGGCAGCACCATGTTGTGGGGTTGATTTGCTGCAGGAGGGACAGGTGCACTTCACAAAACAGATGACATCATGGGAAAAGAAGATTACATGGCAATACTGAAGCAACATCTCAAGACATCAGTCAGTAAGTTAAAGCTTGGGCAGAAAAGCTTGGGCAGAAATGGGTCTTCCAAATGGACAATGACTAGAAGCATACTGCCAAAATGGTAACACAGTGGCTTAATGATAACAAAGTCAATGTTTTGTAGATGACATCATAAATCCCTGATCTCAATCCTATTGAAAATTTATGGGCAAAGCTGAAAAACCAAGTTCGAGCAAAGCGACATACAAACCTGGATTAGTTACACTAGTTTTGTCATCAGGAATGGGCCCAAATTCAAACCAACTATTGTGAGAAGCTTGTGGAAGGATATCCCAAACGTTTGACCCAAGTCATTCAGTTTAACCCTTTAAGGACAAAGCCACTTTGTAGGTTAATGACCAGGCCTTAATTTTGAAATCGGACCACTGTCTCTTTATGTGGTTATAACTCTGGAAAGCTTCAACGGATCACGCTGATTCGGAGACTGGTTTTTCATGACATATTGTACTTCATGTTAGTTGTAAAATGTCTTGGATATGACTTGTGTTTATTTATGAAAATAACGGAAATTTGTCAAAAATTTTGAACATTTTGCAATTTCCAAAATTTTATTTTTGTACACTTAAATCAGAGAGTGATGTCACAGAAAATAGTTAATAAATAACATTTCCCACATATCAACTTTACATCAGCACAATTTTGGAAACATAATTTTTTTTGTTAGGAAGTTATAATGGTTAAAAGTTGACCAGCGATTTCTCATTTTTCCAACAAAATTTACAAAACCATTTTTTTAGGGACCGCCTCACATTTGAAGTGAGTTTGGGGGGTTAATATAACAGAAAATACCCAAAAGTGACAACATTCTAAAAACTGCACCCCTTAAGGTGTTCAAAACCACATTCAAGAAGTTTATTAACCCTTCTGGTGCTTTACGAGAACTAAAGCAATGTGGACATTTAACTTTTTTCCCAAAAATTTAACTTCGGACACAATTTTTTTTATTTTGTCAAGGGTATCAGGAGAAAATGAACCACAATATTTGTTGTGCAATTTCTTCTGAGTACACCTATACCCCATGTGTGGAGGAAGACCAGTCTTTAGGCGCACGGCAGTGCTCGGAAGGGAAGGAGCATCATTTGAAGTTTTGAATGTCAAATTGGCTGGAATCGAGAGCGGACACCATGTCGCATTTGGAGAGCCCCTGATGTACTTAAACAGTGGAAACCCCCAATGAACTTATCTAAATGTGTGGTGAGCACTTTGAACCCTCAAGGGCTTCACAGAAGGTTATAATGAAGAGCCATAAAATTAAAAAATCATATTTTTTCACAAAAATGATCTTTTCACCCCCAATTTTTATTTTCACCAGGTTAACAGGACCCTAAAAATTATTGTGTAATTTGTCCTGAGTATGCTGATACCCCATATGTGGTGGTAAAGCACTGTTTGGGTGCACGACAGGGCTCGGAAGTGAAGGAGCGCCATTTGACTTTTTTGGCTAGAATTGAGATCGGACGCCATGTCGCGTTTGGAGAGCCCTTGATGTGCCTAAACAGTGGAAAACCCCCACAAGTGACCACATTTTGGAAACTGGACCCCCAAGGAACTTATATAGATGTGTGGTGAAAGCTCTGAACCCCCAAGGGCTTCACAGAAGTTTATAACATAGAGCCATAAAATTAAAAAATCATATTTTTAAAAAAAAATGATTTTATCAATCCCAATTTTTATTTTCCCAAGTATAACAGGACCCCAAAAGTTATTGTGCAATTTGTCCTGAGTACGCTGATACCCCATATGTGGGGTGGAACCACTGTTTGGGCGCTTGGCAGAGCTTGGAAGGGAAGAGCGCCATTTTGGAATGCAGTGCATCATGTTGCGTTTGCAAAGCCCCTGATGTGCCTAAACAGTAGAAACTCCCAAAAGTGACCCAATTTTGAAACTAGACCACCCAAGGAGCTTATCTAGATGTGTGGTGAGCACTGTGACCCCCCCAAGTGCTTCACAGAAGTTTATAACTTAGAGCCATGAAAATAAAATGAATCATATTTTTTTCCACAAAAATGATCTTTTTGCCCCAAAATTTTTATTTTCACAAGAGTAACAGGAGAAATTAGACCCCCAAAGTTGTTCAATTTGTCCTGCGTACACTGATACCCCATATGTGGGGGTAAACCACTGTGATTGTCTTACTGCGATCTTTGGGAGGCAGAATGAACAAATCCACAACAGGTGAAGAATTGCTTTTATTTTTTACGCCGTTCCTCATGCGGTATTAGTGATTAGGCGACTTTATTCTTTGGGTCGGTGCGATTACAGCGATACCAGATTTATATCCTTTTTTACATGTTTAGCTTCTGTCACATACTAAAAGACTCTTTTTTTAAGAATGTTTTGTAAAAAATTTTTGCATTGCCATATTTTGAGAGCTATAATTTTTCCATATTTTGGCCCACAGAGTCATGTGGGGTCTTGTTTCCTGCGGGACGAGCTGACATTTTTATTGGTACCATTTACGGGCACATGACTTTTTTTGATTGCTTTCTATTCCGATTTTTTTGGAGGCAGAATGAACAAAAGCAATTCAGGAATATTTTTTTCTCCGTTCCACGTGTGGTAAAATTGGTAAGGCAGCTTTATTCTTCAGGTCAGTACGATTACAGCGATGCCCAATTTATATAGTTTTTTATGTTTTGGCATTTTTTACACAATAAAAACTTTTATAGAAAAAATAATTATTTTTGCATTGCTTTATTCTGAGAGCTATAATTTTTTTATTTGTCCACTGATGGAGCTGTATGGCAGCTTTTTTTTTGCGGGACAAGATGGCGCTTTCAGTGATACAATGCCGTCGGTCCCCACGCCTCTTGCCGTGCCTGTCAGCTGTCTGTGACAGCTGTCGGCACGAAACTGTCACTGCAAGTTTACATGCAGTGACAGTTTAAATGCATGACAGACACAGTCCATCATGGTGCGGGAACTGACATCCTGCCATGATGGACTGTGCACGTCAATGGACCTTAAGGGGTTAAGAGCAATGGTACTAATACTAATGAAGTGTATTTAACTTTTGACTTTTCAGTAAGTAATAAAGTTGTCTTAAAACATTCTCTCTCTCATTATTCTGGCAATGGGCAAATATTAATAATTATGGTAATACTAATTGACCAAAAACAGGAAAGGTTTATTCTGATTTCATGTCAGATATTGAGAAAAACATGCATATGTGTCTTTTTATATAGTATATGTAAACTTCTGGTTTCAACTGTAGCTACCTAGACACATTATGAGCACTGACATACCTCCCTATACACAGTATGGGAGCTCAAACTACTGTATATAGGTAGCTATGTGGGGGCTCATATTGTATGTAGGGGGCTATGTAGGGGCATATTGCCTGGGCCTGTGAGCTGTTCTCCTCAGTGTAGTATGGCTTATGGTCTCTTTTTCTTGTCCTGATTGAAGGAGTAAAACCCTGAATAATGAAAAGAGGAGGGAAACGTATCAGAAGAAGATGCCATTAAGCTAAGCACACAACTGTTCAGGCCATATAGGGTCTATATACTGTGAGGGGTTGAGTCACTCAGCTGCTTCACAAAGTAAACACGGGAAGACATTCTGGTAGTAATTCACCTGCTGGTTTATTACTGCCAGCATAAACCTTTGCAGGGTTCAGCAAAATAAACAGATCCTTTCTGGCATAATGGTAAAACAAAAGATAAAGTCCATCAGAGTCCTTTACCTGCAGGCTTCACTGCCTGTAACACACACAGCGTCCTTAGCTCCTTCTGGAGCCACATGGGAGTTCCACCTCTGCCAAGACACCACCCAGACTGTCTCTCATATCCAGGTATTTAACCATGTGATGATCGTGACATCACCGCAGGTCCTGCTGGTACACATGTGGGTGTTAGATCTGCAGGAGGGATACGGTGAGCACCCTCCTCATACTCTATGGGTATAAAACCAGTCCATATCTACGGTTAAATTAACCCTCTCAGCATGTAGAGTGCTGGTGGCAAAACATACTCTGGTTATACATCACTGACTGCAGTATGCGCAGTGTGACACGTATCACTTCATACACTGTGCCAGTGACTCTGTGACAATATATATATTCTTGGACTTTGTTCAGGTTTTTTTCTGGTCATATTGTTTAAAAATATTAATGATCTAAACATACAGTACAGACCAAAAGTTTGAACACACCTTCTCATTTAAAGATTTTTCTGTGTTCATTTGTTAAAGCTGAATGTGTAACGGACAGTGTAATGGCTGCTGAAACTGGTGAATAATAAACCGAATGGACTGTGCCAGTGTTTACCTCCAAGACCTGCAAAGTAAGTAATCCCCGTCCACAGACAGTGTGGAACATTACACTATATTGTATATATTTTTATATGTTCATTACGTATTATCTGACCACCTATAAAAGATGCCTGGTCAGTTAGAGTAGTGGTAAGGCTACATAGGTGCAGTAGACGTGGAGCGGGTGGGCCATACTGTATCACCTCAGGGTGCCAACCTCAGCTGTTAGGGAATTGTGAAGGGCATAACTAGTCCCCGTCTCCCCTCATTTCTGTTTTTTTTTCCATCACTACCTCCTTCCACATTAACTACTATGAGATGAAAGATAAAGGTTTTTGTAATCACACTCAGCTTTGCTAAACTCTGCACAGTAAGTGCAGAGATCACAGAGGAGGAATGTCCTGTTGAAGCAGCTGCCATAGTCGCTACATTATACAGGTCCTTCTCAAAAAATTAGCATATAGTGCTAAATTTCATTATTTTCCATAATGTAATGATTAAAATTAAACTTTCATATATTTTAGATTCATTACACACCAACTGAAATTTTTCAGGTCTTTTATTGTTTTAATACTGATGATTTTGGCATACAACTCCTGATAACCCAAAAAACCTGTCTCAAAAAATTAGCATATTTCATCCGTCAAATAAAATAAAAGTGTTTAAAACAAAATAAAAAAAACCCCATCAAATAATAATGTTCAGTTATGCACTCAATACTTGGTCGGGAATCCTTTTGCAGAAATGACTGCTTCAATGCGGCGTGGCATGGAGGCAATCAGCCTGTGACACTGCTGAGGTGTTATGGAGGCCCAGGATGCTTCGATAGCGGCCTTAAGCTCATCCAGAGTGTTGGGTCTTGCGTCTCTCAACTTTCTCTTCACAATATCCCACAGATTCTCTATGGGGTTCAGGTCAGGAGAGTTGGCAGGCCAATTGAGCACAGTAATACCATGGTCAGTAAACCATTTACCAGTGGTTTTGGCACTGTGAGCAGGTGCCAGGTCGTGCTGAAAAATGAAATCTTCATCTCCATAAAGCATTTCAGCCGATGGAAGCATGAAGTGCTCCAAAATCTCCTGATAGCTAGCTGCATTGACCCTGCCCTTGATGAAACACAGTTGAACAACACCAGCAGCTGACATGGCACCCCACACCATCACTGACTGTGGGTACTTGACACTGGACTTCAGGCATTTTGGCATTTCCGTCTCCCCAGTCTTCCTCCAGACTCTGGCACCTTGATTTCCGAATGACATGCAAAATTTGCTTTCATCAGAAAAAAGTACTTGGGACCACTTAGCAACAGTCCAGTGCTGCTTCTCTGTAGCCCAGTGCTGCTTCTCTGTTTCTGGTTCAAAAGTGGCTTTACCTGGGGAATGCGGCACCTGTAGCCCATTTCCTGCACACGCCTGTGCACGGTGGCTCTGGATGTTTCTACTCCAGACTCAGTCCACTGCTTCCGCAGGTCCCCAAGGTCTGGAATCGGTCCTTCTCCACAATCTTCCTCAGGGTCCGGTCACCTCTTCTCGTTGTACAGCGTTTTCTGCCACATTGTTTCCTTCCAACAGACTTCCCATTGAGGTGCCTTGATACAGCACTCTGGGAACAGCCTAATTGTTCAGAAATTTCTTTCTGGGTCTTACCCTCTTGCTTGAGGGTGTCAATGATGGCCTTCTTGACATCAGTCAGGTCGCTAGTCTTACCCATGATGGGGGTTTTGAGTAATGAACCAGGCAGGGAGTTTTTAAAAGCCTCAGGAATCTTTTGCATGTGTTTAGAGTTAATTAGTTGATTCAGAAGATTAGGGTAATAGCTCGTTTAGAGAACCTTTTCTTGATATGCTAATTTTTTGAGACAGGATTTTGGGTTTTCATGAGCTGTATGCCAAAATCATCAGTATTAAAACAATAAAAGACCTGAAAAATTTCAGTTGGTGTGTAATGAATGTAAAATATATGAAAGTTTAATTGTAATCATTACATTATGGAAAATAATGAAATTTAGCACTATATGCTAATTTTTTGAGAAGGACCTGTATACTTACAGGTGCTTCTCAGAAAATTATAATATCATCAAAAATTTAATTTATTTCAGTTCTTAAATACAAAAAGTGAAAACTCATATTACGGAGTCATTACAGAGTGATCTATTTCTTGTGTTTATTTTTGTTAATGTTGATGATTATGGCTTACAGCCAATTAACCCCTTCATGACCTTGCCATTTTTTGCAATTCTGACCAGTGTCACTTTATGAGGTAATAACTCAGGAACACTTCAACAGATCCTAGCGATTCAGAGATTGTTTTTTCGTGACATATTGGGCTTCATGTTAGTGGTAAATTTAGGTCGATAATTTTTGCGTTTATTTGTGAAAAAAATGGAAATTTGGCGAAAATTTTGAAAATTTTCCAATTTTCAAATTTTGAATTTTTATTCTGTTAAACCAGAGAGTTATGTGACACAAAATAGTTAATAAATAACATTTCCCACATGTCTACTTTACATCAGCACAATTTTGGAAACAAATTTTTTTTTTGTTAGGAAGTTATAAGGGTTAAAAGTTGACCAGCGATTTCTCATTTTTACAGCAAAATTTACAAAACCATTTTTTTTTGGGACCACCTCACATTTGAAGTCACTTTGAGGGGTCTATATGGTAGAAAATACCCAAAAGTGACACCATTATAAAAACTGCACCCCTCAAGGTACTCAAAACTACATTCAAGAAGATTATTAACCCTTTAGGTGCTTCACAGGAACTAAAGCAACGTGGAAGGAAAAAATAGACATTTTAATTTTTCCAACAAAAATTTTATTTTAGCATCAATTTTTTCATTTTTGCATGGGAAACAGGATAAAATGAATCCTAAAATTTGTTGGGCAATTTCTCCTGAGTACAGAGATACCTCATATGTGGTCATAAACCACTGTTTGGGCGCACGGCAGGGCTCAGAAGGGAAGGAGCGCCATTTTGGAATGCAGACTTGATGGAATGTTCTGCGGGCGTCATGTTGCGTTTGCAGAGCCCCTGATGTGCCTAAACAGTAGAAAACCCCCACAAGTGACCCCATTTTGGAAACTAGACCCCCCCAAGGAGCGTATCTAGATGTATAGAGAGCACTTTGAACTCCCAAGTGCTTCAAAGAAGTTTATAAACGTAGAGCAGTGAAAATGAAAAAATCATTTTTGTTTCTCAAAAATCATTTTTTAGCCCGCTATTTTTTATTTTCCCAAGGGTAATAGGAGAAATTGGACCCCAAAAGTTGTTGTACAGTTTGTCCTGAGTACACTGGTACCCCATATGTAGGGGGGAACCACTGTTCGGGCACACGTTGGGGCTCGGAAGGGTAGTAGTGACGTTTTGAAATGCTGACTTTGATGGAATGGTCTGCGGGCATCATGTTACATTTGCAGAGCCTTATGTGCCTGAACAGTAGAAACTCCCAACAAGTAACCCCATTTTGGAAACTAGACACCGCACGGAACTTATTTAGATGTGCGGTGAGCACTTTGAACCCCCCAAGCGCTACGCAGAAGTTTATAACGACCGGGCATGAAAAAAAAAATCATATTTTTTCCACAAACATGATCTTTTAGTCCCCAATTTTTTTATTTTCCCAAGGGTAACAGGAGAAATTAGACCCCAAAAGTTGTTGTCCAATTTATCCTGAGTACGCTGATATCCCATATGTGGGAGGAAACTACTGTATGGGCACACGTCGAGGCTCGGAAGGGAAGTAGTGACGTTTTGAAATGCCGACTTGATGGAATGGTCTGCGGGCGTCATGTTACGTTTGCAGAGCCCATGATGTGCCTAAACAGTAGAAACCCCCCCAATTGACCCCATTTTGGAAACTAGATCCCCCAAGGAACTCCTCTAGATGTGTGGTGAGCACTTTGAATCTCCAAGTTCTTCACAGAAGCTTATAACGAAGAGCTGTGAAAATAAAAAATCATTTTTTTTTTCCACAAAAATAATTTTTTTAGTCCCCAATTTTTTTTTACCAAGGGTAACAGGAGAAATTAGACCCCCAAAGTTGTTGTGCAATTTTTCCTGAGTACGCTGATACCCTATATGTGGGGGTAAACCACTGTTTGGGCATACGTCGGGGCTCGGAATAAAGGGAGCACTGTTTCACTTTTACCAGCCAATCAGAGCGATCGTAGCCACGTGGGGGTTAAGCCAACCCCCCCTGTGGTGAAGCACAAAGGGTCTTGTGCCTGTGGGTCGGGTGACCTTTCAGTGACCCCGGTCACCCGACCCGCAGGAACGCGATCCTTTCATGACACATACGCTGTGTCACAGGTCAGGAAACCCAAAAGTCATTATATCTGTCATGTGTGCATCGCCACGAAGATCGTCGCGGTTGCACATTCTGACTTCTCACAGCTGAGTTGCTGTTTCTTTGTGTTTGGCAGTTAGGGAGTTAATTCTGTCTGTGCTCAGTTCTGGGACTGGGTGCAGTTTCTTCCGGCTGCAATTAATTATTTGTTGATTGGTTTCCTTTAAATCTCTGGTTGTCTGTGTTGGGAGTTGCCAGTGAAATTCTTCATGCAGACCACAGATAGGATTGTATCTGTATAGACTTAAGTTAAAGAGCTCCTTAGTTGTTTTAAGCTCACCTTGCTTAGAGTTTAATATCCCAGATCATTTATGTTCCTTCTGTGTTTGAGTGTGTATGCAAGTCTGTGTTTTCTCCAGTCTGTCTTATATGTCTAATCTGTGTATTTAGCAGAGATCAGCCCATATCCCTTTGGTGGTAATCAGAATCCTTCTTAGGACTGATTACAGGGTTCAGGGACTGATAGGAGACAGGGTTAGGCTGGAGACTTGGACCTCTGAACCATTATCAGTACCTCCAAGGTGAGGGATTAGTTAGGACCCCAGTTTAGGGTCAGGTTAGACCCCGGTCCTCCTCTTTCCTGTGACAGTGTATCAAGTCCTCAAGATTAACCCTGAGTTCAATGGATATCGTGTCAGGTAAATCTATTCTATATTTACATGCTGATGTTGCTTATCTATATGTTGTATAGAGTGTTGTTCTTTTAAGAATAGATTACTGACATTGTACACATATCATAAGACCGCGTGACATTTTCACTGGCCCATAAAATTATTCCCAGTTGCCATGGATCCAGTAGCCCAGCTGGCTCTGCAGTTGCAGGGATTATCCATGGAGCTGACGGACATTAAGTCCAAAGTTTTGTCTCCTCGGAGCAAACCAGATTTGAACCTAAAGTAGCTCTCCCGGACAGGTTCACTGGTGGGCGAGACA
This sequence comes from Oophaga sylvatica, assembly GCA_033576555.1. Taxonomy (NCBI): domain Eukaryota; kingdom Metazoa; phylum Chordata; class Amphibia; order Anura; family Dendrobatidae; genus Oophaga; species Oophaga sylvatica. Next base: position 175,214,550 of record JARQOD010000006.1, read on the forward strand.
AATTTTTTACCTTCAGGGAAGCATGTAAATTGTATTTTGGCTTCGGCCTCGATCATCAGGGAGTGAAGAGCAGAGAGTGGGAATTGTTATCTCGCTCCTACAAGGGGACCCTCAATCCTGGGCCTTCTCCCTTCCTCCGGGATCCCCGGCTCTACAGTCAGTAGATCGATTTTTTACTGCCCTGGGTTTGGTATATGATGACCCAGATCGGGTCTCTCTTGCTGAGACAAAATTACGTAAGATACAGTAGGGAGATCGTCCGGCGGAGGAATTTGCTTCTGAGTTCCGTAGATGGGCCACAGATACTCAGTGGAATGACCCAGCTCTTAGGAGCCAGTTTTGTCATGGGCTTTCTGACAAATTAAAGGATGTTTTGGCTCAGTATGATTCTCCTCCATCACTGGAGGCTGCTATGGCCCTAGCTATCTGTACTGATAGACGGCTCCGGGAGAGGTGCGAGGTAACTCCGCCCCCTGTTGTTACTCCACCTACTACTAAAGTCCCTTATGTTGAGGTTCCCCTTGTCTGTTCGGAGGAGCCTATGCAGTTGGGAGGGACATCCTTTCGTAGGAGGGGATTGGCGGTACGCCGCAGGACTAGAAGGTGTTTCTTCTGCGGGAAAGAGGGACATTTTGTTGGGGGATGTCCATCCCGTGCCTTGTTGAGCAAAAAGTCGCCGGAAAAACTGTTAATCCCAGGTTGTGTGGTGGACGACAACCTGGGAGTATGTATTTCGTCCGCTAGTTCTTCTCAGTTCCTTGTACCAGTGGAGGTGGTGGTTGGTACGAGAGTGGAGAGATTTTCTGTTCTTCTTGATAGTGGGTCCGGGGCTAATCTGGTTGACGCTCAGTTTGCTCAGGCTCAAGGTATGCATCTGAGTGTATTGGTCAAACCGATCCCTATATTCTCCATTGACGCCAGGCCTCTCGGCCAAGGTAGCTTTGTTCATGAGGTTCATAACATTGACCTTCGGGTAGGGGCAATACATAGGGAACTATTATCTTGTTATGTGTTGGAGGGTCTACCTACTCCTATTGTGTTGGGACTTCCTTGGTTGGTTAAACATAACCCTGTGATTAATTGGCAGTCCAGAGATATAAGCCAATGGGGGGAGTTTTGCAAAAGTAACTGCATGAACACAGTCATCAGTGCGGTCGTGCCTAGTACTTTGCCTCCTTTTTTGGAGGACTTTGGGGATGTGTTCTCTGAGGAGGGGTGTCAGGAGTTGCCTCCTCATCGAGTGTATGACTGCTCTATTAATTTACTTCCTGATGCTAAGTTACCTAAAGCTAGGTTATATAACCTTTCTGGTCCTGAGAGGCAGGCTATGAAAGATTATATTTCGGAAAGTCTGGCCAAAGGGCATATTAGACCTTCATCTTCCCCAGTGGCCGCGGGGTTCTTCTTTGTGAAGAAAAAAGATGGAGGCCTACGCCCTTGCTTGGATTTCCGCGAACTTAATCGGATTACTGTTCGAGATCCGTATCCACTCCCTCTGATTCCTGATCTCTTCAATCAAATTGTTGGCGCCAAATGGTTCTCTAAATTGGATCTCAGGGGAGCGTATAATCTGATTAGGATAAAAGAGGGGGATGAGTGGAAAACGGCGTTTAACACGCCGGAGGGACATTATGAGAACCTTGTCATGCCTTTTGGTCTGACTACTGCACCAGCAGTATTCCAACATTTTGTTAATGACATTTTTCGTCATCTGGTGGGGCTGTTTGTGGTCGTATATTTGGATGACATTTTAATTTACTCACCAGATCTTGTGTCTCACCAGGAGCATGTGAGACAGGTGTTGCAGATCTTGCGAGACAATAAACTATACGCCAAACTGGAAAAGTGTGTATTCGCCGTACAGGAACTTCAGTTTTTGGGTTTCTTGGTGTCAGCCTCCGGTTTCCGTATGGACCCTGAAAAGGTGAGAGCAGTGCTTGAATGGGATCAGCCAGAGGATCTTAAGGCTCTGCAGCGTTTTCTGGGGTTTGCTAACTACTACCGGAAATTTATTTGTAATTTCTCATCTGTTGTCAACCTCTCACTGACATGACAAGAAAAGGGACGGATTTTTCTAAATGGTCGGACAAAGCTTGCCAAGCTTTTTCCTCTTTGAAAAAATGTTTTGCTTCGGCACCGTTCTCATCCAACCAGATGCATCACAGCCGTTCGTTGTGGAGGTGGACGCGTCTGACGTAGGGGTGGGTGCAATATTGTCCCAGGGTCCGTCCCCTGGTAAATGGCATCCGTGCGCTTTCTTTTCTAAAAAATTGTCGTCCGCCGAAAGGAATTATGATATCGGCAATAGGGAACTTTTGGCCATTAAGTTGGCTTTTGAAGAATGGCGTCACTTTTTGGAGGGGGCAGTCCACCCGGTCACCGTCATTACTGATCACAAGAACCTGCTGTATTTGGAATCTGCTAAGCGTCTGAATTCCAGACAAGCTCGATGGTCGTTGTTTTTTACCAGGTTTAATTTTGTTGTCACTTATCGCCCTGGATCTAAGAATGTTAAGGCGGATGCCTTGTCTCGCAGTTTCCCAGGGGCCGGGAAAATGGATGACCCGATTCCTATCCTTCAGGAGGGGGTGGTAGTGTCGGCTGTATGTTCTGAGCTTGAGGAGGAGGTGTTAGAGGCTCAGGGGGACGCCCCTGCAGGACCTCCAGGGAGACTGTTTGTCCCAAATCAGTTGAGACAAAAGGTTATTGAGGCACATCATAATTCTGCTTTAGCAGGACATCCAGGGAGTAAGGCTACTTTAGATCTCCTTTCTCGCCGGTTTTGGTGGCCTAACGTTAATAAAGATGTTTTAACTTTTGTCGCGTCCTGTGGGGTTTGTGCTCGCTCTAAGACCCCTCATACCCGTCCGTCTGGGACCCTCTTACCCTTGAAACTTCCGGAGCGTCCATGGACTCATTTGTCTATGGACTTCATCACGGACCTTCCTCAGTCGTCAGGGAAGACTGTCATACTGGTGGTTGTTGACAGGTTCAGTAAGATGGCACATTTCATTGCTCTTCCTGCCCTCCTAATGCTAAAACTCTGGCGCAGGTGTTCATTGGGGAGATTGTGAGACTTCATGGGTTGCCTTCTGATGTGGTGTCAGATAGGGGGTCTCAGTTTGTGTCCAAGTTTTGGAGGGCATTTTGTTTACGTCGGGGGATGCAATTGTCATTTTCCTCGGCTTTTCATCCGCAGACCAATGGTCAGACAGAGCGTCTGAATCAAAGCCTAGAGACTTATCTTCGGTGTTTTGTCTCAGAGAACCAGGAGGACTGGTCTTCTTTCTTGCCTCTGGCAGAGTTCGCTCTTAACAACAGGCGGAGCGAGTCCACTGGTAAGTCCCCGTTTTTTGGGGCATATGGTTTTCATCCCCAGTTTTGTACATTCAATGGGGGGGGCCCTTCTGGGGTTCCTGAGGAGGAGCGTTTCTCGTCGTCACTTGCTTCAGTGTGGAGAGGTGTATTGAATAATCTGAGTGCTATGGGGAACCGTTATAAACGTATGGCTGATAGGAGGAGAGTTTCTGGTCCAGATCTTAATGTGAACGATCTGGTATGGTTGTCTACCAGGAATATAAAACTTAAAGTTCCCTCCTGGAAGCGGGGCCCCCAGATTCATCGGGCCGTACAGGATCAGTTCCATAATTAATCCTGTGGCATTTCGTCTGGACCTCCCTCCTACGTTTAAAATTCATAATGTGTTCCACAAGTCATTACTTAAGAGGTACGTGGCACCAGTCATACCATCACCTCTACCTCCTCCTCCAGTGGTGGTCAATGGTAACTTGGAGTTTCAAGTGTCAAAGATCATTGACTCACGTCTGAATCGCCGGTCCCTTCAGTACTTGGTGCATTGGAAGGGGTATGGTCCAGAGGAGAGGACGTGGGTTCCTGCGTCTGACATTAACGCAGATCGTTTGGTGCGGACCTTCCACAGAACTCACCCGGGCAAACCTGGCCCTGAGGGTCCGGAGGCCCCTCGTAGAAGGGGGGGTACTGTCATGTGTGCATCGCCACGAAGATCGTCGCGGTTGCACATTCTGACTTCTCACAGCTGAGTTGCTGTTTCTTTGTGTTTGGCAGTTAGGGAGTTAATTCTGTCTGTGCTCAGTTCTGGGACTGGGTGCAGTTTCTTCCGGCTGCAATTAATTATTTGTTGATTGGTTTCCTTTAAATCTCTGGTTGTCTGTGTTGGGAGTTGCCAGTGAAATTCTTCATGCAGACCACAGATAGGATTGTATCTGTATAGACTTAAGTTAAAGAGCTCCTTAGTTGTTTTAAGCTCACCTTGCTTAGAGTTTAATATCCCAGATCATTTATGTTCCTTCTGTGTTTGAGTGTGTATGCAAGTCTGTGTTTTCTCCAGTCTGTCTTATATGTCTAATCTGTGTATTTAGCAGAGATCAGCCCATATCCCTTTGGTGGTAATCAGAATCCTTCTTAGGACTGATTACAGGGTTCAGGGACTGATAGGAGACAGGGTTAGGCTGGAGACTTGGACCTCTGAACCATTATCAGTACCTCCAAGGTGAGGGATTAGTTAGGACCCCAGTTTAGGGTCAGGTTAGACCCCTGGTCCTCCTCTTTCCTGTGACAGTGTATCAAGTCCTCAAGATTAACCCTGAGTTCAACGGATATCGTGTCAGGTAAATCTATTCTATATTTACATGCTGATGTTGCTTATCTATATGTTGTATAGAGTGTTGTTCTTTTAAGAATAGTTTACTGACATTGTACACATATCATAAGACCGCGTGACAATATCAGTAAATTAGAATAATTATCAAAAAACACCTGCAAAGGCTCCATAAGCATTTAAAAAGGTTCCTTAGTCTGTTTCAGTAGGCTCCACAATCATGGGGAAGACTACTGACTTGACAGATGTCCAGAAGGCAATGTAAGGTTCTTTGTCTCTTTTGACATGTTCCTTGAAACTCAGTTTTCCGTCGGCCATTTTGCTTTCTGTCTTGCTGCAGCTATCTTGCCCTCAGTTAATATGGAGGTTCCAGCTTTCATGTTCCCGCCCTGATTCTCTCCTCTTGCTTCTTAAGCAGCCTCAGCTGAACAATCAGTGCTCCTGAATCAAGCTTCAGTCAGCCTGTGACCTGACTCCTGGAAACCTAGGATTTTGGACTCCAGCTATTTCCTACTGAGGAACTTTGGAACACTTTTGGACTCTGGAAACCTGCTGTCTGGTGAATCCATGTTTGCAGAGGAATTACGGTACAGAGAAGAGATCCTGAACCTGCTTTGGAGAGTTATTGTAGAGCTTGAAGTTACTCTGGCCTGCTGTGTCTCCTGCCTCTGTTCCTGCAAACTGTGTGACCTTTTCTGCATGCTTGTATGAAGTAATACAAGTCATTTCATATCAACCTGTGTCTCATGTGTTTTCCTCGCACCCAAGCACAAGACGCTATAGGAACTGTACACTATACATGACAAGATTCAGGAGCCAATGTTTAGTGTCTGCTGGGTCTGGGAAAGCCGTGTCTGCTGTGACTGTGGATATCAGATGTCCGTTTAATACCTTCTGTGATGACAGTGGTTGTGACTTCTCACAACCATTCCAGCACTTCTGCCTTAAAAGATCTGGAAGATGGAGGCCCGCATAAAGGAGCTTTGTGGAGTGACTGATACAATCCTTGCAGATATACAGACTATAAAGACCCGTTTTGCAAGCCTACAGGACCTCACTAATCATAATTTGCAAGTGTTTGGACAAACTACCCAGGAATTACGAGCCAGGATTGAGGCTCTAGAGGAACGAGTCCAGGCTCCTGCCATAACCCCGAGTTCTGGGATCCCCAAGTTACCTCCTTTTCGTTTTGGCGGTGAACGTGAGAAATTCAGGGGATTTATTAACCAATGCAATCTATTTTTCTCTGCACATGCTTCACAATTTCCCACTGAACGATCCAAAGTGCTTACTATAATCATGTTGCTTACCAATAAGGCTTTGATGTGGGCAAACCCTCTGATTGAGACTGAGGATGATTGTTTGAATCACCTTGATGCTTTTATTTCAGCCATGGGGCAGGTGTTTGATGACCCCAATCGAGGTGCAACAGCTGAAGCAGCCATGTTAACTTTGCGCCAAGGTAAGCGTTCAGTAGCCGAATATGCCTTGGATTTCAGGAGATGGGCTCTTGATACCACTTGGGACACTTCCGCCAAAAAATCTATTTTTCGGAAAGGGTTGTCTCCACTGATTAAGGATGAACTTGCTCGTGCCGACCCTCCCACTGCGTTAGGTGACTTTATTAACTATTGTATCCGTATTGATGCTCGTCTGACTGAACGCAGACAAGAGAGATGGTTCGAAAATAATCGCACTAACCTTTTCCTACCTCCCTCCTCAGCTAAGGAACCTTTGAGTAGGATCACAAGGGAACCAGAACCTGAACCCATGCAGGTGGACTCTTTACAAAGACGGGTTAGTGATGCACGCAAAGAACATCGTATAAAGGAAAATCTATGTTTTTACTGTGGTAAGTCAGGGCACTTCATTATAAACTGCCCCAGCCGTTCTCGTAAGACTACTGCAGCAGTCATTCACTGTGAGTGTTGCGAGAGGAGCTCTGTCATGTCCGAGCCTCAGATTCCAGAGAGATCTGCTGCAAGAGATCTTGATTTTTCGGACTTAAACTCTGTTAGTTCTGGGGACAATGACGGTATAAACGCTGCAATTTTTCAAGTTTCCTCAGCGGTGTCCCAGCTGAGTTGTAAAAGAAACAATTCTCATTGCTTCCTTTCCATCAAACTCTGGGTTGACTCAGTCTGGGTGTCTAGCTCTGCTATGATCGACTCAGGAGCAAGTGGAAATTTTATGGATATCTCCTTTGCTCTGAAACAGGGGATACGTTCAGTGAAGAAGGCTACTCCAGTACAGATGGAGACTGTGGATGGCTCCCTGCTGACCTCTGGACCAGTGGATCAGGAAACAGAGCCTTTGAGGGTCCTTATGGGTAAAGATCATCAGGAGAAAATGTCTTTTATGCTTATCTCTTCTCCCCACTTTCCCATTATTCTAGGGCTACCATGGCTACAGGCGCAGAATCCTACGATTAACTGGGAGACCAATGAATTACACTTTCCGGAGAAACAGATGAGTCAAGGAGTTTCAGCTTGCTCTGTTCCTAAAGGAACCATGTCAGTCCCTGAACTACCAGCTGTATACCAGGACTATGTGGATTTATGTGACAAGAAGAACGCTAATCAGCTTCCTCCTCACCGTCCATATGATTGTCCAATCGAATTATTGCCTGGAGCCGAGATACCTTTTGGTAAGATCTACCCCCTAGCGGGGCCCGAGCTAAAAGCTTTGAAGGACTACATAGATGAAAATCTAGCCAAAGGCTTCATACGCCCCTCTTCATCTCCCGCAGGTGCACCCATCTTCTTTGTGAAGAAGAAAGATGGATCTCTGAGACCCTGCATAGACTATAGGGAACTCAATAAGGTTACTATTAGAAACCGTTATCCATTGCCTTTAATCCCTGAGTTGTTGGAGAGAGTGTGGCACGCCAAAATTTTCTCTAAACTGGATCTCCGTGGGGCCTATAACTTGGTCCGTATTAGACCTGGGGATGAATGGAAGACTGCATTCAGGTCACGCTATGGACACTTTGAATATCTAGTTATGCCTTTTGGTCTGAGTACCGCCCCAGCCACTTTCCAACACTTGGTGAATGACATCTTCAGGGATCTCCTAGATACATTTGTGGTGATTTATCTGGATGATATTCTAATTTTTTCTAACTCCACAGAGAAACATCATGGACATGTGAGAATGGTCTTAGAACGCCTAAGACAAAACCATCTCTACATCAAACTTGAAAAGTGTGAATTCCATAGGACCGAAATTCAATTTCTGGGGTATGTACTATCTACGCAAGGGATTAGTATGGATGGAAGCAAGACCCAAGCCATCAAGGATTGGCCAATTCCTAGAAATGTGAAGGAGGTGCAGCGCTTCATCGGGTTTGCCAACTTCTATAGACGTTTCATTAGGAATTTCTCTGAGGTAGTGTCACCTATCACCCAACTTACCCGGAAACAGTCTAGGTTCTCCTGGACCCCGCAAGCGCAGGAAGCATTTTCCTGTTTAAAGGATAAATTTACCACCGCACCTATCTTAGTACATCCCAACCCCGAGCTTGCCTTCATAATAGAGGTGGATGCTTCAGACTGTGCCGTTGGAGCTATACTCTCTCAGAGAACAGGTGAGAAGAATGTCTTGCATCCCTGTGCCTTCTTTTCCCAGCAGTTGTCTTCGGCTGAGAGGAACTACGATGTGGGCAATAGAGAGTTGTTGGCCATTATTGCCGCCTTCAAGGAATGGAGACACCTTCTTCAGGGAGCTGCACAGCAAATAGTCGTCCTGACAGACCATCGTAACCTTGAATTTATCAGGTCGGCTAAGTGCCTGACTCCTCGCCAGGCTCGCTGGAATCTTTTCCTAAACCAATTTAATTTTGTAATTTCTTATAGACCAGGATCGCGCAATGGAAAGGCTGATGCACTCTCTAGGATTCATTCAGCAGAGACACGTCCACTTACTCCTCCTAAGACTATTCTTCCTGACTCTAGATTCCTGGGAGTGATTCATAATCAAGACCTACTTAAGGACATCAAGGAAGCATACCATGCGGATTCTTTGTTGGCTCAACCCCCAAGGGACGTAAGTCTTGTTTTTAAGAATGGTGTGTGGATTCAGGGACAACGTCTGTATATACCTGAAACAGTCAGATTGAGAGTATTGCAACTCATCCACGATTCCAAGATAGCCGGGCATAAGGGAATTCTAAAGACACAAGAATTTCTTTCTCGTTTCTTTTGGTGGCCCACTTACAGGAAAGATGTTTTAAACTATGTCACTTCATGTGAAGTCTGTGCAAGATGCAAAACACCTCGCTCCTCACCAACTGGTCTGTTACAACCTCTTCCCACCCCGTCCCGCCCGTGGGGATCCATTTCTATGGACTTCATTGTGGAGTTACCAACCTCTCAAGGGAAGAACACCATTCTAGTGGTGGTTGATCGTCTAACAAAGGCAGCTCATTTTATCCCTTGTGTCGGTTTACCCACTGCAAAACAGACATCAAACTTAATGATTAAGAATGTGTTTCGCTTACATGGAGTACCGGATGAGGTCATTTCGGATCGAGGGGTGCAATTCACTTCAAGGTTTTGGCAAAATTTCTGTGCCGCATTGGACATTAAAGTAAACCTTTCTTCTGCTTTTCATCCCCAGACTAATGGACAGACAGAACGAACCAATCAGACCCTGGAGCAGTATCTCCGCTGCTTTATCTGCCACCTACAAGATGATTGGGTGGATCTACTTCCACTGGCTGAGTTCTCTTATAACAACTCTCAGAGCGCCTCCACTAAGCAGTCTCCTTTTTACTCCAATCTAGGTTATCATCCTAACATTCTTCCTCGATTTCCCATAGATACGCCCTTGCCGGCAGTGGCTGAAAGAATCACTTCTTTACAAAAGAATATGGATCTTCTTAAGGAAAATCTAGAATTGGCTCAGGAAAGGTACAAGAAAGCAGCAGATAAATTTCGTAAACCTGCACCAGCTTTCAAGGTAGGAGATTTGGTCTGGCTGTCAACCAGAAATCTTAAAATAAAGATTCCATCGTCTAAATTGGGACATAAGTACATTGGACCTTATAAGATCAGTAAGATTATAAGTGCTGTTGCTTGTTGTCTTCAACTGCCCAGAACTATGAGAATCCACCCTGTCTTTCATGTATCCCTACTAAAGGCTGCAACACCCAATACGTTTCCTGGACGCTCTTCTCCTTGCCCTGACCCAGTGCTGGTCGATGGTCAGGAAGAATTTATGGTGGAAAGGATTCTAGATTCCAGGTTGTACAGAAATCAGTTGCAATATTTGATTAAATGGCAGGGCTACCCAGTGGAGGACAACTCATGGGAGCCAGTCAATAATGTAAATGCTCCTCGCCTGCTCCGCCAGTTTCATCAGAGGTACCCTGACAAGCCTGGTCTGAGGTCATCCGGAGGTTGTCCCTAAGGGGGGAGTAATGTAAGGTTCTTTGTCTCTTTTGACATGTTCCTTGAAACTCAGTTTTCCGTCGGCCATTTTGCTTTCTGTCTTGCTGCAGCTATCTTGCCCTCAGTTAATATGGAGGTTCCAGCTTTCATGTTCCCGCCCTGATTCTCTCCTCTTGCTTCTTAAGCAGCCTCAGCTGAACAATCAGTGCTCCTGAATCAAGCTTCAGTCAGCCTGTGACCTGACTCCTGGAAACCTAGGATTTTGGACTCCAGCTATTTCCTACTGAGGAACTTTGGAACACTTTTGGACTCTGGAAACCTGCTGTCTGGTGAATCCATGTTTGCAGAGGAATTACGGTACAGAGAAGAGATCCTGAACCTGCTTTGGAGAGTTATTGTAGAGCTTGAAGTTACTCTGGCCTGCTGTGTCTCCTGCCTCTGTTCCTGCAAACTGTGTGACCTTTTCTGCATGCTTGTATGAAGTAATACAAGTCATTTCATATCAACCTGTGTCTCATGTGTTTTCCTCGCACCCAAGCACAAGACGCTATAGGAACTGTACACTATACATGACAGGCAATCATTAACACACTCCACAAGGAGGGTAAGCCACAAAAGGTCATTGCTAAAGTAGCTGGCTGTTCACAGAGTGCTGTATCCAAGCATATTAATGGAAAGTTGAATGGAAGGAAAAAGTGTGGGAGAAAAAGGTGCACAAGCACGGGATAACCGCAGCCTTGAAAGGATTGTAAAGAAAAGGCCATTTAAAAATTTGGGAGAGATTCACAAGGAGTGGACTGGCGTCTACCAGGAAATTTTAGATCACTTCATGCTTCCCTCTCCTGACAAGCTTTTTGGAGATGGAAATTTCATTCTCCAGCAGGACTTGACATCTGTCCACACTGTCAAAAGTACCAATACCTTTTTTAAAAACTATAGTATCACTGTGCTTGATTGGCCAGCAAACTCGACTGACCTTAACCCCATAAAGAATCTATGGGGTATTGTCAAGAGGAAGATGAGAGACACCATACCCAACAATGCAGACGAGCCGAAGGCTGCTATCAAAGCAACCTGGGCTTCCATAACACCTCAGCAGTGCCACAGGCTGATTGCCTCCATGCCTCGCCTCATTGATGCAGTAATTTATGCAAAAGGATCCTCCACACAGTATTGACTGTATTTATTGAACATACATTTCAGCAGGCCAACATTTCGGATTTTAAAATAATTTTTCAAGCTGTGTTATAAAGTATTCTAATTTACTGAGATAATGACTCTTGTGTTTTCATTGGCTGTAAGCCATAATCATCACCATTAACAGAAATAAACACTTAAAATAGATCACTCTGTTTGTAATGACTCTACATAATATGAGTTTCAATTTTTGTATTGAAGAACTGAAATAAATTAACTTTTTGATGATATTCTAATTATGTGAGAAGCACCTGTATCTGTAAGGAAAATAACCTGTATATCCTCTGTTTATTATACATAAACTAGGAATGTATCTTTCAATTGACTATTCAGAAGTCTAATTGTTTTTATATTAACATAATATTTGTCGTTTATATTATGATTTCTACATGATACTGTTTTCTTCCACAGGCTTCCTTAATGATGGGTCATGACACATTGAGAAGTCGTCACCAGGGAATATGAAGGACTGCTTTATCCATGAAATGTAAATGAGACATATTTAATTTGTAATTTAGACTATGTGATGTTGCATTTTGTATTGTTACCACTAGAGGGCTCTCTTGCAGCTAGAGTATATCAGTCAGAGTGCTGCCAGTATGAGCCAGCTACACAAACAGATCAGTGGGACTAAAGGCCCCGTCACACATAACGAGATCGCTAGCGAGATCGTTGATACGTCACGGGTTTTGTGACGCAATAACGATTTCGCTAGCGATCTCGTTACGTCTGACAGGTAGCAACGATCAGGCCCCTGCTGTGAGATCACTGATCGTTACAAAGCTTCCTGGACCATTCCTGGGTCGTTGCGCTCCCGCTGGGCAGTGTGCATCGCTGTATTTGACACCTAACCAACGACCTCGTTAGCGATTCAGAACTGAGACACGTAGGCGTGCATAAATTGGACTTTTCTGCGCCCCTCGTCCCCGATAGGTGGTCGCTACAGCGTTCTCATTTCCCGCCGTACATAAAGAAAGCAACAGAATAGCGATTCCATCCTTTGTTTCTGACCTGGTGCTGGATTGCAGATCTTAGCAGAATTCTCCGGGCTGTGTGGAGTCACAGCCGAAGAACACTACAATCCACAAACCAGAACGCTTGTCAGGAACAAAGCCCAGATGAATGGATACAGAGTCACAGCCGAAGAACGCTGCTACGATCCAAAACCAGAACGCTTGTCAGGAACAAAGCCCAGATGAATGGATACAGAGTCACAGCCGAAGAACGCTGCTACGATCCGAAACCAGAACGCAAACAGTAACAAAGGGACGGAATTGCTACAACGTGGTTTTATTTTAAACCTGCCGCCCAATCAGAACGGAGTAGCGTCCACCAATCGGAGATTATTGGTGACACAGTACAGCCACTATCAAGGTGTGGATTGTTGAAATAGCTGCTGTGTGAAAGCGTCCCAACGACCAATGAGATTGTTAGTTAGATCGCTGGGGCGGCCAAAATCGTTGGGAAGTTCTGCATGTTTGACAGCTCCCCAACGATCACGATACGGCTCTCCAGCAATCTCAAAATCGTGACGTAATAACGATCTCGCTAGCTATCTCGTTATGTGTGACGGGGCCTTAATTGACCTCCAATCAACACTACTCAACTGCTCTTAACTATGCTAATTTAGCGATCTATAATAGGTCACTCAGTGTGCATAGACTGATATCTTCTCAGCAATGAAAGTCCTGTGTATATTGAACAATGCTCTTTTATGCAGCATGCATCATTTCACCCAATGAATGTGGATGTTGTTGGTTTATCAATGGGTTGACAGCCAGATTATTGAAAATAAGTGTTCCTAAAAGACTTGTTCATGACAATATTTTAGTGTAAATTGACCCTCACAGAGACTAATTTCACCAATTTGGTGAACACCCGAGGTGTCGATGCTAGGCCAATTTGAAGGCACTGAAATTGAAAGTTGGCAGATTCGATTCTGGATTGTTACAGCAAATCTCAAACATTTTATAACTATGTTACTTTAGTCAATACAAGAGAAGATAGTATTGTGCTACATTAGGATGTGGATAAGTTGGAAACTTGGGTCAAAAGGTGGCAGATGCGGTTTAGCAATGATAAATGTAAGGTTTGTAAGCTTTTCAGGGGATATAGCTCTGAGATCGCCGTCCGGGTAGACGGAATGGCATAGAAACAGTTCATTCAGAGACAGCAGTTCTGGTAAAACTGGCCGCAACCAGCTTTATTAAAGTCCACAGCAAACAGACAAAAACAAATCATAAACATAAGACCTGGGCTTGTCCAGCCACTTACTACACTTAGATAGATTTCCCTATCTATCCGGGTCCCGACTCTAACAGCCTGGGCCAAAACAACACATATGTTCAGCATTTACCAGCATGGAGTTTCACAGAGTCTCCTCCTTGTGTCTGAAGGCACCTTCAACGTCCAGACTTGAGAGAGCTCCCCTCCTATTCAGCAGCTATCCGCATGGATTCTCACAGAGACTACTCCTGTGTCCGGGGTACATCGAGCACCCAGACTGAGACAGCTCAAACTCCTGGAGACTCCTTCTTGTGCCTGGACTCCCTGTCCAAACTAAGCGAGCTCTCTGACTGTGTTCGCAGACACCTACTTCTGGTCTCCTAATTAACAGCTGAGTGGTTTCAGGCCTGAGCTGCAAGTGTGTACTGAATGTAAGGTGTAGTGACCTTTCTCTACCACTAGGTGTACAAAGCCATACATTTCCCCTATCCCAGTCAGCAAAGTACCTAGGTGAAATGTACACCCCATTCAATACATATCCCTTCACTGTCTCACATATCCCCCCCCCCTCTTCTCCAGACCGGAGGGCTGGTCATCCAGACCGGAGGGCTGGTCAACAGTCCTAAACAGACAGTGAACTCTGGACCAGTCATGGCCCTCATCAGCTTCATCTTCACTATTGTCATCTGTATCTTCACCTGAGCCATAGCCAACATCATCTTTCTCTTCATCTGAAGCATCCGCACTACCCTGTACCCTCCCAGGCCTATGCTCTCTGTGGGCCTCGGGTATCCTGCACGGCTTCATCTTGACCTTAGGGCCGGGCTCAGTTTCGGCATAGTGCCTCTTCAGAGAAGTACGACCGGGCACGTCAGAACACCTCTGCTGATTCTTCCTCAAAAATCCTCGTACCTCCTGTTCTTGGTGCACTGACCATGTGTCACCAACTATCACAGGAGGTATAGGGGGTTTTTCACTTTTCTCTAGTTCCCCTTGAACCTTCTTTACTTCATTGAGCTTCTCCAGAAGATGCTCATGGCTCTCATCACGCTCCTTCATCACAGTTTGGAGTTTTTTCTGAGAAGTAATCAATTCATCTTGTACCTGTTGGACGTCCTTTATGTCTTCGGCCCCTTCTTCAGGCTCTTCTGGTAGGACATGCTCAGAAGCCCTACCGTCAGTCTTACATTCTACTTCTTCAGACACATCATTATGGTCTCCAATATCTCCATTTATTCCAGCTTTCAAGTTCTCCTTGATAGCTGCATCTGTATACTCAGAATTCGCCGGATTCTTCTCTTCCACCACGTTCTGCATCCCATCTGAGCTCCCGTGTGTCTGCAGCGGCAACGGAGTGACACATCGCTTTTCCCATTTGTTGAGACGTGGCTCCGATGTAGACTCCATGAAAGTGCGCTTGAGCTCACCAATGCCAGCCTGATGTCTCAAAATCTCATCTTGTGATTTATCCAGATCCTTGGTATCACTCGGGAACACTGCTGGGGCTCCGGGCGCCGAACTTCCAGCCTGAGCTTCACGAGTTGCAGCTACTGATCCGGACCGTAACCTGTCCACGCCGCTGTCTTCGGCAGAAACAGATTCCTGGACAGAGTCAGTCCCCATATCTTCAGTCTTGTTCCTCACAGCTTCACTTGAGACCTCAGCTTCTGATGAGGCATCTGGCTTGGTGACCACCACTTCCATGGCTTTTTCTACCTCTGCAGCATTACCTTCAGAGTCCTGGGCATGATGCAGCTCCATACCATACATTGATAACTTCTCATCTTCAACAGCATCCACTTGTGCTGTGTTCAGTTTCAGAGTCCTGCCTTTAAAGCTCAGCTCTCCTCCTTTCACCTTAGTCTTCGCCAGGGAACCGGCCAACTGTAACACATCTTCAGATGCCATCTTCTGTCCGGCTGTAAGGTCAGCATCAGCTTTCTTCTCAGGACTCTCAACCTCCTCTGCTACCATGCCTTTCTCATTTGCACTGGTTGTTTTATGGTCATCAGATGATTCACTATCACTACCACTATCCCTGTCTGACCCCTTTTTCTCAGCCACATCTGGCTCACTTTCAGGGTTATACACTTCATTTTCATTCACATCCGGCTCACTGTCAGGGCTATACAATTCATTCTCATTCACATCTTGATCTGGAACCTTAGTTAACATGTCATCCACAACATTAACTTCACCATCTGGTCCCTCAAGTATGTGACTATGTGACAACCCCAGCACTATACTTCTATATAGCTCAGGTACTAGGAGCTGGCTCACGACCTCTCCCTGGACTTCAGCGTCCCTATACAACAGGTGAGTGTTTATGGCAACATGAGGTACCCTCTCCTCAGAGCCAGGCTCTTGGGAAACCTCATTTAGAACACTTATATTTTCCTGTGCCGTTTTAAGAGTGGGGTCTCGCCACTGCTCACTCTCAAAATTGTCACAGGACACAGGTAAGTCAGGGACACTCGGTTCCCGAGAACCACCATCCTCGTCTCCCAACATCACCTGCAAAGGAATTTCATCTTTTTCACAGTTATCATCATTATCAATATCATTATCATGATTATGATCAGTATCATCATCACTATCATGATCATCATCATTATCATTATCAGCATCAGCATCATTATCATGGTCATCATCATTATCATGATCATCATCATCATCATCATCATTATCATTATCATCATCATCATCACATAAGTTTAACAGCCCACTAGCATTGTGTTCCGCCCCTCGGGACTGCGCACCCTCAATAAGAGCTTCATCACACTGTCCATCAGAAACATTTTTCCCCAGAGATCCTTAGATCGGGGAAAGTCATTACCCAATATAACGGGTTGCACCAGGTTCTTCACTACCCCCACTTCACATGAAACCTCCCCGAGTTTGGGAACCAAGTCCACGGCAGTCTCTGGGTAGACTTTGGTGTCTCCATGGATGCACACCATACTCAGGTGCTTATCAGGGATGAAGTCCCTATCAATCAGGCTGTCACTTACGGAAGTCACTGGACTCTCTGAGTCCAAGAGGGCCTGTGCTGGGCAGTCATATACAACCACCGGGGACACCTGTGGTCCAGTCTCTTCGGCTGAGGTGGACATACACACAGGCTCTGCGCAGGGAGAGAGGGATCTGCCAACATCACAATACATAGGCTCCCCCTCTATTGGACAGTTGGCTGCAATTTCACGAAATCTCCAACACTGTCCATCACACTTTTCCACCCATATGTCCCCTCGGGCCTGAACCCGCTTATCAGCATACCCCATGTCCCCAACAGCTGGAACGCTCTTACCGCGAGAGTTCAGCGTCCGGGAACTCTGAAGTGACGACCTCTCAGACGGCTGGTCACGGAGACAGTCTTTGCTGGCGAAGGCCTTCTCCATCAGGCTGACCAGACGATTGGCGTCCTGGTGGTCTCCTTGTCTGACCTCTGGCTGTACCTCAGGAGGACATGCTCGGGTGTAGCGGTTCACTATCACCTTTCCAACTCCATAATCAGGTTTGCTGACTGCAGACTCCCAACTGCATCTCCAGTCATGAACTCCCCTGGCACGGGCTGTCACCGTAACACCCAGCCGGGTAAGAATCTCCGCTTTCAGCTTGGCATAGTCTTGGCTGTCCTGCTCGCTCAGGTCAGCATAGGCCCTTTGGGGTTCTCCAATCAGATAGGGTGCGACCATCATGGCCCATTCAGATAGGGGCAGATTCTCCTTCTCTGCCAGTCCCTCAAACCTAGTGAGATATACCTCCACATCGTCACGAGGTGTCATTTTTTTCAGGGACCGTCTTACCGCCTTCTTTACAGCGGACAATGCAGGTGACTTTGCAACATTACTTTGGGACGATGCGCTGCAAGTCTTTTGTAGTGCTGCAACCTGCTCAAAAAACAACCGGTTATTCTCCTGCTGCTGCTGCAGGAATTGCTGCTGGGCCTGCTGCATGCGCTGCTGGTGCTGCAGGCGCTGCCGCTCCATGCTCTGCTGCATGCTCTGCTGGGCCTGGACCAGGTACTCAACGAGCTCCTCCATACTGCCGGACTTATCTGTCTCAACCACGGCAGTCTTATGTTGCACATTAACTTGTGCCATTTGTTCAAACAGCGCCTCCATGCTGTCATCCATGCTGTCAGACTTCTCTGTCTCAACAACGGCAGTCTTCACTCAAGACATACACACTCCACAGTCTTTTCCACAGAAAATTCAGCTTTGCTGTGCAGACACTTTTTTTTTTTTCTCTGCAAACTCTATTAGGGCCACTGTCTCTTTAAGACTGCTCCAACAGACTTTTCCTTTGCTGCTGCACACTCCACAGTCTTTTCCACAACAAGTTCAGCTTTGCTGTGCAGACACACTTTTTTTTTTTTTTTCTTTTACAAACTCTATTAGGGCTACTGTCTCTTTAAGACTGCTCCAACAGACGTTTCTTTTGCTGACACACTTTTTTTTTTTCTCTGCTGCTGCTTCAACAGACTTCACCTTTATTGCTGTCTCTCGCCACTGTGCTGCACGCACATTCTAGCACTAATTGTATCAGCCACTGTGCTGCCCCAGCATTCTCCGCCAATTGTAAGCTTTTCAGGGGATATAGCTCTGAGATCGCCGTCCGGGTAGACGGAATGGCATAGAAACAGTTCATTCAGAGACAGCAGTTCTGGTAAAACTGGCCGCAACCAGCTTTATTAAAGTCCACAGCAAACAGACAAAAACAAATCATAAACATAAGACCTGGGCTTGTCCAGCCACTTACTACACTTAGATAGATTTCCCTATCTATCCGGGTCCCGACTCTAACAGCCTGGGCCAAAACAACACATATGTTCAGCATTTACCAGCATGGAGTTTCACAGAGTCTCCTCCTTGTGTCTGAAGGCACCTTCAACGTCCAGACTTGAGAGAGCTCCCCTCCTATTCAGCATCTATCCGCATGGATTCTCACAGAGACTACTCCTGTGTCCGGGGTACATCGAGCACCCAGACTGAGACAGCTCAAACTCCTGGAGACTCCTTCTTGTGCCTGGACTCCCTGTCCAGACTAAGCGAGCTCTCTGACTGTGTTCGCAGACACCTACTTCTGGTCTCCTAATTAACAGCTGAGTGGTTTCAGGCCTGAGCTGCAAGTGTGTACTGAATGTAAGGTGTAGTGACCTTTCTCTACCACTAGGTGTACAAAGCCATACATTTCCCTTATACCAGTCAGCAAAGTACCTAGGTACACCCCATTCAATACATATCCCTTCACTGTCTCACAGGTTATACACATGGGAAGAAGGAAACAATATCACCATTACACACTGAACGGGAAACCACTGGGTAAATCTGACATGGAGAAGGACTTGGGGATCCTAGTTAATGACAAACTTACCTGGAGCAGCCAGTGCCAGGCAGAAGCTGCCAAGGCAAACAGGATCATGGGGTGCATTAAAAGAGGTCTGGAAACACATGATGAGAGTATTATACTGCCTCTGTACAAATCCCTGGTTAGACCGTACATGGAGTACTGTGTACAATTTTGGGCACCGGTACTCAGGAATTATATAATATAACTAGAGCGAGTACAAAGGAGGGCAACAAGATTAACAAAGGGGATGGGGGAAATACAATATCCACAGAGATTAGCAAAGTTAGGATTATTTAGTCTAGAAAAAAGACGACTGAGGGGCGATCTAATAACCATGTATAAGTATATAAGGGGACAATACAAATATCTCTCAGAGGATCTGTTTATACCAATGAAGGTGACGGTCACAAGGGGGCATTCTCTGCGTCTGGAGGAAAGAAGGTTTTTCCACCAATATAGAAGAAGATTCTTTACTGTTAGGCAGTGAGAATCTGGAATTCCTTGCCTGAGGAGGTGGTGATAGCGAACTCAGTCGAGGGGTTCAAGAGAGGCCTGGATGTCATAGAATCATAGAATCATAGAATGGTAGAGTTGGAAGGGACCTCCTGGGCCATCTGGTCCAACCCCCTGCTCAAAGCAGGATTCTCTAAATCATCCCAGACAGATGTCTGTCCAGCCTCTGTTTGAAGACTTCCATTGAAGGAGAACTCACCACCTCTCGTGGCAGCCTGTTCCACTCATTGATCACCCTAACTGTCAAAAAGTTTTTTCTAATATCTAATCTGTGGCCTCCCATTCAGTTTCATCCCATTGCTTCTAGTCTTTCCTTGTGCAAATGAGAATAAAGATGATCCTTCTACAATGTGACAGCCCTTGAGATATTTGTAGACAGCTATTAAGTCTCCTCTCAGTCTTCTTTTTTGCAAGCTAAACATTCCCAAATCCTGCAACCGTTCCTCATAGGACATGGTTTGCAGACCGGTCACCATTCTGGTGGCTCTTCTTTGAACTTGCTCCAGTTTGTTGATGTCTTTTTTAAAATGTGGTGCCCAAAACTGGACACAGTATTCCAGATGAGGTCTGACCAAAGAGGAGTAGAGGGCAATAATGACCTCACGTGATCTAGACTGTATGCTTCTGTTGATACATCCTAGAATTGTATTTGCCTTTTTTGCTGCTGCATCACACTGTTGACTCATGTTCAGTCTGTTATCAATTAGTATACCCAAGTCTTTTTCACATGTGCTGTTACTTAGCCCTATTCCTCCCATTTTGTATATGCTTTTTTCATTTTTATTGCCCAGATGTAGTACTTTGCATTTTTTCCTGTTAAAAACCATTCTGTTAGTTGCTGCCCACTGCTCCAGTTTATTTATATCTTTTTGAATCCTCTCTCTCTCTTCTCTAGTATTAGCTACCCCTCCTAGCTTTGTGTCATCAGCAAATTTGATCAGTTTACCCTCAATTCCTTCATCTAAATCATTGATAAAGATGTTGAACAATACAGGGCCCAAAACAGAGCCTTGTGGTACCCCACTTGAGACATTCTTCCAACTGGATGTGCAGCCATTTACGACCACTCTTTGATTCCGATCACTAAGCCAGTTATGAATCCACCTAACAGTTGCCTTGTCCATTCCATACTTAGTCATTTTTTCAATAAGGCTTGTGTGAGATACTTTGTCAAATGCTTTGCTGAAGTCAAGATATACTATATCTACAGCATTTCCCTGATCCACCCAGTCAGTGATTCTGTCATAGAAGGAAATTAAGTTAGTCTGACATGACTTATTAGTTACAAACCCATGCTGACTCTGTTTAATCACTTCATTCTTATGCAGGTACTTACATACATGTTCTTTAATAATTTGTTCAAAGATCTTTCCTGGTATAGAAGTCAGACTATGTCTTCCTGGAGCGAAAGAATATTGTATCTTACAGTTATTAAGTTCTTTAAAAGGACCTAGATCTATGGATTTATTCTGACGGAATATAGTCTGAACTGGAAGGACAAATGTATTTTTTCGTCCTTGCTAACTTTGTTACTAATGGCTGAAGCCAGTGATGTACTTCTACTAATGGTGGCAGACCATGCGGACTGACAGTTGAGAGGTTCCGCCTAGTGGCATACTTTCAATGGTATTTGAATTTTCGATTTGTTGGATCTACAGTATTTGTGAGGATATATTGTCTACAGGTGATATACTGTGGGGCCTTCATACTGTGTGTAGAGGGATATGCGGGCATCATAAAATGTGAGGAGCTTTGGGGCCTATCAACTGTATGTGAAGGAGATCAATCTGTGTGTGGGTCTGTGAGAAGAGCAGTGTAGGGGCCATTTTTCTTTGTAGAGGGCCAGGTATGGGCCATAATACTTTGTACTGAGGGGCTGTGCGTGGACAATTTTACTTTGTGGAGAAAAGTATACTGTGTGCAGAGCATGTGAGCATCATCATATTGTGTTGAAATACTAAGTTGTGGGACTTTGGGGGCCATCATACAGTGTGTGTGGAGAGTAGAGGGTACTGTGGAGGAATTCACTGTGATAATATGGGGGCAATGAAAGGGTTATCACTGTTAAGGGAATCAATTGAGGCAAAATTACTTTTAAAAGTGCCGCAATACACGTTAAATATTTTTTGGGGGGTTGGACCGGATTCCTGCTATGGGGCCCAATAATTTCTATGTAAGCCCCTGTATGCAGCTGCAGTAAAAAAGCCAATGGCCTAAGGGATGTGAAGTGAATTAATTGTAAGGTGTCACTGATTGAAAAATATGAAAGAGTTTTGTCAGCAATAGAGGAGAGTTTGGCACCTATTAGAGGTGCAAATAGGCTGTGAGCACGGTAGGCCTGAGGCTTTCTCCATCTGATAGATTGTGTTGCACTGAAAGCTCATTCTGGCTTGAACATCACAAGCAGTGGTGGACTTCAGGCCAGGAGCCTGAGCTAATGCATCAGAGAGCAGGCTAATGACATTTTGTCCACCTACGCAGGCTTTCCATAATGTCCTGCAGCTATTCACATCCCACGTTTGAGTGGATCATTATACTTTGCACAGTGATAGTCAGTACCTGGGTCATCAGAGATTAGTGGTTCCCAGTGCGGCATTTTCGGCCTTGGAGTAGTTATTTGCATTGCAGAGCCTGATTTCAGCAGATTCACTGAGTAAGTGGATTATACAGATCATATTGAAATCTCTCCCGTACTGTGATTTTTTGCTAGTTTACTCAGCGAAAATCAAATTTTTGCTACTGAGCATTGGATTTGGTCTTGAGACTATGAGACATAATAAGGGCCTATGTATGCCTGAGTGGAAAGTCATCAGGAATACCTGAGCAATTTTGCATTTTACTACTTTATTGAGCAAAACCTTGTTTTTTCATAGTGAAGATAGTGAGCATAATGAGGGTCAGAAATAATGGCCAAGAGAGGACAGTGGTTTACAGTCCTCTGTGCTGAAGAAGGATAATGGACCTGTGTAGACTGAGTGGACCTCAGCTAAAACCTGGGAAATTCATTAGGTGGGTTCATTTAGGGCTGTGAAATAAGCTGGGGACATGAGAAAATGATTAATAATGCCTTGTGTGCCTGAAGGCCTGGGGTGCAGCCTAGTAGTTCAATTGTGTAAACTGAATTGAGCAGTCCTAGAAGAAGTATGCTAGGTGAAGTTTGATGAAAGCTTTAACCCCTTAACCCCAGGAGCTTTTTTTGGTTTTGCATTTTCGTTTTTCGCTCCCTTTCTTTCCAGAGCCATAACTTTTTTATTTTTCCATCAATATGGCCATATGAGGGCTTATTTTTTGCGGGACAAGTTCTACTTTTGAAAAACAACATTGGTTTTACCATGTAGTGTACTCGAAAACGGGAAAAAAATTCCAAATGGGGTGAAATTGCAAAAAAAGTGCAATCTCACACTTGTTTTTTGTTTGGCTTTTTGCTAGGTTCACTAAATGCTAAAACTGACCTGCCATTATGATTCTCCAGGTCATTACGAGTTCATAGACACCAAACATGTCTAGTTTTTCTTATATCTAAGTGGTGAAAAAAAATTCCAAAGTTTGCTAAAAATAAAAAAAAGAAATTGCGCCATTTTCTGAGACCTGTAGCGTGCCAAGCGGACGTTTTTAATGATACCACTTTTGTGCAGAGATGTTCTTTTGATCGCCCGTTATTGCATTTTAATGCAATGTCGTGGTGACCAAAAAAACTTAATTCTGTCGTTTTGATTTTTTTTCTCGCTACGCCATTTAGCGATCGGGTTAATCCAATTTTTTATTGATAGATCGGGCGATTCTTAACGTGGCGATACCAAATATGTGTATGTGTGATTTTTTTTTTTTACTGTTTTATTTTGATTGGGGCGAAAAAGGGGTGATTTAAACTTTTATTTTTTTTTAATTTTTAAACTCTTTTTTCTTTTACTTTTGGCATGCTTCAATAGCCTCCATAGGAGGCTAGAAGCTGCCATAGCGCGATCGCCTCTGCTACATATGGGCGATGAGCAGATCACCCATATGTAGCAGATTTACTGCATTGCTATGAGCGCTGACCACCTCTGGTTGTCAAGGCAACACGTCGCCGACCCCCGATCACGTGACGTGGTCGACGATGCGCTCATTTCCAGCCGGAAGCGCTAGTTAAATGCCCGCTGTCAGCTTTGACAGCGGGATTTAACTAGTTAATAGGCGTGGGCAGATGGCGATTCCGCTCGCGCCTATTGCGGGCACATGTCAGCTGTTTATAACAGCTGACATGTCGCGGCTTTGAGGTGGGCTCACCGCCGGAGCCCACCTCAAGTGGGGGATACTGCCAGATGACGTACAGGGTCTAGAACAGCAGTCCTAAAACTCTAGCTCGAGAGACACGTTACTCATGGCTGTCTGCCAGCTTGATGCATTAGCACAAGAAGGTCGCTTTTGTGAGTAGCCTGCACAAAAGAGCAAATCTGGTTGTACTTATACCATGGGTTGGGAAGTAAACTAAATACTGATGATCAGTCTGGCTCTTTTTGGCGATTGGGATCATTTGGCTCCACTCACCAAAAGGAGCTTGCTCTTTTAGATCCCAAATGGATTCCTATTAAATGTATGTTTGCCCATAAGGTGAACACATATTTAAGATAAAATCATCCTATTCTGATGCTGTTTAAACCTTGCCCACCTGCAGCCAGCCACAGGTCACAATAGTAACCAAGCACCGTCATTTTACCCACAGTGAGAGCCATTCTAATACTGTAAGTGGCTTTCACTGGGTTGCTTGTTATGATTTGGTAGCTGAGGAGTGCAGGTAAAAAGGCAATACACCAGAGCAGTTGGAATCTATGAGATTGCAGTACCCTGACTAACCACCACAACTAGAGGCAGCCGTGGAGCGTTCCTACGTTGGTCCTAGATGCCTCGTCACAGCCTGAGAAACTAATTACACCTAAAGATAGAAATAGGAAAGCTATCTGCCCCGGAGCAGAACCCCAAAGATAATAGAAAGCCCCCAAACATGTAATGGCGGTTAGACAAGAAGAAATACTGACACAGAAAGAAAATAGTATGAGCAAACGCTGGGGCCCAAACTAACTAAATAGAAAAGGATAGGAAGGGTACTTACTGCAATCCCAGAAAACCCTGAAAAGCACCAACTCTACTAATTTCAAAATCACCTGAGATCACACGACCTCTACCACCTAAATTAGTTCTCTGGTGTAACAAAATCAAAACAGCAGCCACTGAAAAAACTGTAAAAAGCAAAAGTACAAACATCAGTGGCTGAACTAAACTGAGAGGGCAAAAGCCCCCGGAGGGGACCCTGAAGGCCCCCACAGAAGTTCAGGACAAAATGCAAAAATCTAGCACAAAAACAAAAAGAAGAAAATGTCTGATAGCAGGAGATGCAGACACGACACAGCAGGCTACAAGGGAAACAGGATTCAAGGATTGAGACCAGAACAATTGATCACTGGGAACCCTGATGGGAAGGTGACTCCCTTATATAAGACCAGTCAGTAACACCTGATTCCCAATCCTCACAATCTTCACTGGACAGACTAGCACCGCTTGTAACCACCAGAGGAAGCCTCTGCTCAGAACTCATCTCAAACCCATTCACAACAGTTGCTGGCACCCATCGTTCAGTCAGTAAGTGCTAAGCTGACTACTGCAGGGGGTGAGCCCTGGCCAGAACACGCCCCCTAGTCTGATAAGCAGCTCACTATCAATAGACAATGTACATATATATCCTAGTGTAGGCAGGGTTAGCTTTCTGAGTTCTGCTACTTCTAAGAACTCTGATTGTGTCACAGTTGCTGCACCCAGTAACCTAAGTGATACATCGGTGGATCCAGGGTGTCTTTTCCTACATTATGCTGCTCTCAGATGAGGTAGCAAAAGCCTGGTGACAGATTCCCTTTTATATTCAATACAACATATGATTTTTACTGGAAAACCTCTTTAATGTTTACAGTATATGTGGTATCCATATCGCTCTTTATCACTTAAAGGGGCTGTCCAGTTATGGACAATTTCAGCTTAATCAAGTCAGGATTCCATAAAATATAAAAAACAATGTAAACTCACTATTGATGCCAGCAATGCCGTTCCCGACTAGTGATGTGACATTGTTGCGTCACAGTACCTGCTGATCAGATGCATCTTACCAATATTCAGTCAGAGAGGATGTCTACTCTGGTGGAATAAATTCTAATTGTTTTGAGCTCACGACGTTACAAAATTGACCATACTGAGAAAACTGTCAATGATGGGTGCCGGAATCAATACAGTAAAAACTGATTCAATTCTGGCAAGAAGGCCCTTCATCATAGTATGGAACACAAATGTACATAGCCTCTTTTTAAAAACATAGGAAGCAATCACATTGTAATGTACAAAACATGAATTAAACAACACCTGGTAAGGAGCTAAGTTATTGCAAAAAGGTATATATGTGTATATATTGTTTACTTCAGTAGACATAAAAAAGATCATTCTTAAGATCCATACCTTTTGGAATTTTTGTGTCAAGTGTTAGTATCCAATATTCTTCGCACAACATGAGCAAATTCTGCCAACCTCCACCTTTTTTTGGAAATGCCTGAAACTTTTTTTCATATAGTGATGTATGAACTTTACCTAAAATGGTATTACCTGTTAGATATAGATCCAAAAATGAAATTTGATCACTAGGGCCAGACAATGTAAACTGTAAATTTTAACTATTGTTATTAAGGTAAGTGACAAAAATTTGTTTGGTCTTCACGGGCCCGACCATTCGAATAGAAGGTCATCCACGTAGCGGCCATAGCAAACCATGTCAACAAAAGAAGGGGAGTCATTATTGTAAATAAATTTCTCTTTCCACCATGACATGTACCAAATTGCAAAGGACAGAGAACATTTCAATCCTGTTGGGGCATCTTGTATCTAGAAATAGAAGTAAGAGTAAAACATGATGTCCCGCCTGAAGACCCGGTAAGGCATCGCTGTCTGCTACACCTGGAGCTGCCCTCTCGCATCTACCCTCTGAGGGCTCTGTCTGGTGTGACCCAGGATCTGCCTGGCATCCTGCCAACTCACTGCTGCCCTTCCCCCCCACACGCTGAAGAAGCTATTTTTACCTGGGAGCTGTGTCGGCTCACAGTGCTGCTGGGAGTGCAGTGCATCTCTCTGCCTGTCCCTGGGAAGCCAGAGCCAGGGGACTGAGTGGGGTTACTGTCACCTCAGAGACCTCTCCTGTAATCTGCACCATCTTGGAGGAGGAACACGCGGGAGAGTGCAGCATTGAGCGTGGGAGCTACCTCTCCTCAGGAACTGGTGAGCTTCACAGCCGATTACTACTATTAACAAGCTGGGGAAATTGGGTCACACGGGGACAGTGTACTCTGCCTGACATAAAGGAATTGGGACCAGGGACAGTCTCACAAATGTTGGTGGCATCAAAACTGAGACTGATTCATAAACACATCTTTTAAACTCAGTTCCCATCAGAAAGACAAGGGAGACACCTAGTGGTCCTTTAGGGAAAAATCTATACAGCTTCAGCCTTAAATCATTATTGTGACTCTAGTGCCATCCAGTGGTGATACCTGGAATAGTAGATATTTTTCCATACAAAATCTTCTGTGAAAGGGACTGAAAATCTTGCTTCACCCATCAATCAATCAATCATCCTAACATTTTTTCATATAGATTGGAGGGGGTTTGCTGCAGCAAGGCGAACTCTGATGAGATAACTAACTCACCTTTGAGATCCCCCCCAGTTGCCGAGGACCCAGATACCTCTGGCTGCTGACCGCGCACTGGGACTGGGGCGAGGAGCTCTGCAGCGGCGGCCGAGGACGCACAGGTGCTCCCTCCTTCAATCATCCGCATCTCTCAACACAGTCCGGGAATCGGCTCAGTGTTTGGCGGTGTTGCTCGGGGTGGCTCCCGGCTCATCGTTTGGTCCTTGGGAGGCTGTGCAGCGGCCCCTTTCTAGTTTCAGATTTCATATACAAACCTCTGTCTCAGCGCACCTGGGCCACTTTGGGCCAGAAATATTTCCACAGTA
Source organism: Oophaga sylvatica (assembly GCA_033576555.1). NCBI lineage: Eukaryota > Metazoa > Chordata > Amphibia > Anura > Dendrobatidae > Oophaga > Oophaga sylvatica. The sequence continues at coordinate 175,241,890 of JARQOD010000006.1, forward strand.
GGGCAGCGCCGTCGTCACGACCCCAGCGGCAGGCGAACACTCACTGATGACACATCACTATTTTGTTCAGGAGTAATCTTTATTATTGCATATACATAGTCGTTCAGACTGGTGAGAACCTGCAGTTGATAGGCCTGGTCTGTTAGACTGGACGGTCTACCCCCACGCTTTTTCAAAAGTATTAAGCAAAGATTTCCGGGAGGCGGAGCCAAGGTTTGGCCGCTTTTTAACGGAACTCCCCGTTGGCCTAATTTCACTGGTGGCTATACCTCAATTTGTGAGAGGAGATATAGCCTCTATCAGCGGGGGGAATACCTGGACGGGAGGCTTGTGCATCGGGCCCACCTCTCCAGGCTCCTCGGGAGGCTTTGGACGTGGGGGACGCCGTGCAGTAGGACACAGGCCGAGTGTCAGCTGCGTTATACGCTTCACACAGAAGATACATGCTACACAGCAGATTTTAATGTAGCAATTCTGAACTGAGACATCACCGCCTTCTACCTTCTTACTAATGTCGCTGAGTATGGATATATTTGTGGGCAAAAATTCTAAAGGAGGCCGTGCCTCTACCCGAAACCAACAAGGCTCATCCTCGCCTAAATCAACCTCAGATACTAGCAGCGAAACTTCTCATTCAATAGCGGATGCCATCATGGACCGCCTCATGCCCGAAATAGATTCTAGATTCGCCACTCTTCAAACTTCAATAGACTCAATAATATCACAAGTTAATAGTCAGGGCACCCGCCTAGATGAAGCTGAGCAACGTATCTCTGATTTGGAGGAGGTTACCAAGGAAATGGCAGAGCGTCTAGAGGGTAAAGAAAAAGCCGTCATAGAGCTCCAATCCAAAGTGGACGATCTGGAAAACCGATCTAGACGCAATAACTTAAAACTGATAGGACTACCTGAGTCCATTCTTCCCTCTGAATTGCTAAAATTAACTTCTGAGTGGCTGCCAGGAGCCCTGGACATTCAATTAACATTTGGATCAATGGCAATAGAGAGAGCTCACAGAATAGGCCCACAGAGTGGTAAGGACAATGACAGACCCAGACCGGTGATATTCAAGGTCCTTGACTTCCAAGATAAAATTTGTTTACTAAATGCTTACAGGAAGAAAACGCATTTATCATACGAAGGGCACAAAGTTCTGATGTTTCAGGACTATTCGGCCATGGTGACGACCAAACGTAGGGCCTTCAACCCGGTGTGTAAATTGCTGGCCGACAAAAATATTAGTTTTGGCCTACAATACCCAGCGCTATTGCGCTTCAATCTATCTGGAAAAAATTGGGCTGTCGATGACCCGGTGAAGGCTCTGGAGATTGTCCGGGATATTTCCCAACCACCATGAGCAAGTTATAGAGTGGATTACTTAGCGACAATACCATGAATCTTATAAGGTGATGTCAACTGACATCCGTTGGTTATGTTGTTCTTTTTTGCTGTATTATTATCTCTGCATTTAGAGTTAGGATGCAGGTTTGAGGGTAATATTGAATGTGTTACACAGTTACAGGTTTTTTGGGAAGGGGAGGTTTTTTGGGGATGGAGTCTCTGCATTCGATTTCAAGTATTCAATGCTTTAGGGATTCTTGTGCCTACTCGCTGGGATAGGCAGGGATCCTATTTTTATGAAAAGGTCATATCCTATCATAAGTCCCGCACTGGAGTGGGTTAATGGCTAATATCAACAAGCAAAAAATGTCCGCTATGACATCTCTACTATGGTGTTCCTGGAATGTCAATAGCCTAAATTCCCCGGTCAAGAGGAAAAAATTTTAAATCATCTACATCAAAAAAATTTTCATATTGTACTGTTGCAGGAGACACATTGGATGAAAGGTGATCATCCGGGGTTTTCTAGCAAGAAATTTATGTTAAGTGCAGAGGCTTCCTTTACTAAAAAACAGAGGGGTGTCGCTATTATGATAAATAGGGGTCTTGACCATGAAGTAATGGATGTGTTTGAGGATCCTTCGGGAGATTTGTCTGCGTCAAGCTGGTTATAGAGGGGATAACCTACAGTGTAATAAATATTTATGCACCAAATTCATCGGATCCGCTCTTTCGAGCCAATGTACTTAAAAAAATTGCGGGATGGGACACCTCCCATATGATTGTGGGTGGTGATTTTAATGAGGTGCACGACGTCGAGATGGATAGATCTAATTCTCAATCTCCTCATATGCAGGGGAAACTAATACAATCTTTGTTAGATCATTTGGGATTGATAGATGTATGGAGAGTGCAACACCCTGTTGAAAGAGACTACTCCCATTATTCGCATGTTCATAACTCTCATGCTAGAATTGATTATTGGTTGTTGAGTCCCTCACTTTTGTCAAGAATCACATACACCAAAATTCTGAACATGTACATCTCGGACCATGCACCGATAACGTTCAGCCTAAAACTAACTAAACCAATCTATTCCCATAGGAAGTGGAGGTTTCCGTCATACCTATATCACTCAGAGGATTTCAAAAAATTCATACAATCCTCATGGGACATGTACAAATCAGACAACCAAATACATTGTGAAACACCAATTATTTTTTGGGATACCTCTAAGGCTGTGTTGAGAGGGCAAATTATTGCGTATATAAGCCATAAAAAAAACAGTTGCAGGAGCGGACCTTGGCAACGCAGAGGGCTTTAACCCTAGCATATAAAATTTTTAAACTTAACAATACACCCCTCACGAAAAAACAATATACTGAAGCAAAGGAGTCTGCGGAGGCACTGGCTCATGAGTGGGCCACTTATAGTATCGATCTTCAAAAGCACAAATTTTTTAAATGGGGCAATAGACCTGGCAAATTACTTGCATCCCTTACAAGACCATACAGAAAAGCCACAAGGATTCACAAAATTCGGACCAAAGTGGGCAGAGTGTCGACAGAGAACGAGGAGATTATAGAGGATTTTAGATCTTTTTTTGGTTCCTTGTACAAAGCGGAGAAGAGAGAAGGGGATGATATTCTAAATTTTATGCAAACAGAGGTGGCACCCCTAATATTAGAGGAGCACAGAGAAATTCTTAATGCTCCCATATCCCTCTCAGAAGTAATCCAAACTATCAGCTCCTTAAAGCTTGCTAAATCCCCTGGCCCAGATGGGTATAGTAATGAATACTATAAGATATTGGGTGGTAAGATAGGGACACATCTCTGTAACGTCTTTAACCAGTTGGTTCGGTCGGGGCAGCTCCCGGACCATTTCAATGAAGCAGACATAATAGTGCTCCCCAAACCGGGCAAAGATCCTTCACTAGTGGAAGGATATAGACCAATATCGCTTTTAAATTCTGACTTTAAAATCTTCACAAAAATATTAGCAAATAGAGTGCAAAAAATAATCCCCAACCTGATATTGCCTCAACAAATTGGGTTTGTCCACGGTAAATCCATAACATACAACATACGGACGGCTTTGGGAGTCATTTCCCATGGCAAATCTCATGGCTGTTTAGAGTCTATTGTGGTCAGCCTGGATGCTGACAAAGCGTTTGACAGGGTCGCATGGGATTATCTTTTCAACATCCTGGAATTTAGAAACTTTGGCCCATGGTTCTGTGAGGCGATAAAGTTGTTATATAAAAACCCGATGTCCAGGCTGGCCATAAATGGCATATTCTCCTCCACGTTTGAAGTCCAAAGAGGAACACGTCAGGGCTGCCCCTTGTCGCCTTTGCTTTTTAACCTTGCTTTAGATCCTTTACTCAGAACCCTCCAAAATTCTGCAATATATAGGGGCATAGAGGTAGGTTCCACATCACTTAAAATTGCGGCATTTGCCGACGATATACTCCTATTTATCTCCAATCCCAAAGCGGCAATTCCAGTTATCATGGAGGCCTAAAATCATTTTGGCAAGTGCTCAGGTTTTAAAATAAATTATAATAAATCAGAGGCCTTGGCCTTGTTTGAGCAAGGAAAATTAAATAACTCAACACTTCCCTTCCAATGGAGCACAACATCTATCAAATACTTGGGCGTCCACCTCCCGGCAGATTTAACGTCCTTATATCACATTAATATTAGACCCCTAATCACATCCATACTTCACCTTCTAAACTCCTGGAAACATTTTTCTTTATCTTTTTCCGGTAAATGTCACTTAATTAAGATGATAATATTTCCAAAATTATTGTATATTTTCCAAACACTTCCTATTTTGTTGACACGTGCTGATGTTAAAACTCTAAATACTGCTTTTAGGAATTTCATTTGGGGTGACAAAAAGAGTACAAGAATAGGTCTTATCAAACTACAAGCCCCAAAGGAGGAGGGTGGCATCAATTTCCCAGACATTGCAAAGTACAATCTAGCAGCAAATTTCAGATATATTATCGATTGGTTGAGAGGCAACTCACATTTCGCAAACGTACTCTTAGACCAACAATTAAGTCCCCATATTTCATTACCAGCTTTATTACATATGACCAACGAGGACCTTATTGAGGACATAAGAATCCATCCCACCTTATGGCAAACAATACAGATGTGAAGGAGGTGTAGGAAACTTTGTCACCTGAGAGGCAATATCTCTCCTTTTGTGCCCTTTATGGGTAACCCGGGCTTTATGGGAGGTAAACCACCCTTACCCTACATTGAACTAGCTGGGCAGGGTTGCATATTGGCTGCTGATCTTCTAGATGATAGATTCTCTATGCTCACATTTGACATAGCAGCACAATGTTACCCATCATTTGTTAACAAGCCATTCCTTTTTCTTCAAGCAAGCAGTTTAATCTTGAAGAGCATGGCCGTGGGGGGTAGAGAGGGAGTGTGAGGATACTGGAAGCTCCATGTCTTGTGCTGTGCTAGAACTACAGTCTTCATCTTTTTTTTTTTGCTGCTGACAGCCCACAGAGCAAAGTTCCCCCCCTCCCTCTCTCACGCTTCTCATCAACCCCCAGCCCGCACACAGGTAGTGTAATCTGAGCTGCCAGTGCTGGAATTTTCCCGCCTCACCGCAGGGGGTCTGCATTGTCTGCCCATGTGCTATTCCTCCCCTAGCAGCCATTATGAGACTTCATTCTTTTTGCTTATAACACGGTGGGAATTTGCGTCAGAAACACGAAAGTTACTGTTGTGAAACATACGCCGACAGGCATTGTTCCCGTGGTACTGGTGAACCCGTAACTCCAACAGAACCCAAGAAACAGATTTCTGCTTAGCAGATCCACCCAGGCACTCTGCGTTTAGACTTAAATGCACGCCAACATCTTGCGGAGTACAATGGTATGCTGTGCATCGCTGTAAGAGACTCCATCTCTAAGTTATGAAGGTTAGGAGTTTTCTGAACTAAGATTACCACTTAGAGCAAGAGGAGGACCCTGGTAACTCCACCCCGTTTATGACGTCACGGCCACAGGTCTATAAGGTAGGGGCCAGGTATTCTGCCGGAGGTCTGCCCTGGACACCAGATGTAGCACAGCTCTGTAATGCATTGTGATGTGTCTCCCATCCCCCGACCGCATGGCTTGCCTACTATGATCTAAGAACTGTGAGTTGATCTTCCTTATGTTAACCCCTTTTATTTTCTGTAACCATATTGTACATATTTCGATTGTCTCCCCTTTTTTAAAATCTTGTTTTAAAACTTTATAAACACTGTCAAACCTTTTTGGAGTAAAGATATAAAATTTACTAGTTTGTTTCTCCTGCTCTATAAACGAATTTGCATGTGCCTGAAGTACTACGCTACTGTTTAGGGGCTGCTACGGACCCTCTTGATAAATTGTTCATTAAGGAAATCGTAGCTGGTGGCAGCTAAAAGAAGGGGTGTAAAGTGTTGACCTATGGGGTGGCGTTGGCAGTGACGGAGCGGGTTTTATAAGTGTATTGCCTGGCTGCGGCCCGGAGTAATTATAATTCCCTCACTGCAGCGTGCCCAATAGCCAGCACACATCCAAGTGACCCGTCTGGCGACTAATTATCCTAGGTGCAGTTCCCTGACTGACCTGAGGGTAAGGGGGGCGCCAGAGAGCTGCAAGTTCCTAAGTGGACGTGGGATAATTATCAATCCCTGCAGTTTACTGGGTTGGACGGCAGCAGCCGTCGTGTGTGTGCGCGTTTTCGTCACATTTGCGGCACGGAGGGATCACAAGCCGTGATACCCCGGGCTACCGTGTGGCGGACCGTGTGCACGTTTCATCACATGTGATGGCAGAGCGGTGGGATTATAGAGCATTAGTGATCTGGTTTGAGCAATCATTCCATTCACTAAAAAACTTGCACGGTTCTTCAGGGACCCTGCAACTAAAGTTTTGGAGAACAGACTCAGTGTTTATTAGTCCTGAGACAATTGTGTGTACTTGCGGTTACCCCTCCCTTCTCTTTGTTTTTCTATCCTATCTTTTATTTGGCAAACATGGCTACAAGAGGAGCAAGTTGGTACGAAAAGCAGAACAGGCAAACTCTTGTGGGAATCTGCGTGTACCACGGCCTTGACCACAAGAACCAAACCAAAGTCCGACTGGTCCAGGCCCTGAAGGAACTGGAAGAGCATCAGAGTGTGGCGGGTACAGGAGCCGGCCCAAGCCAAGGTGGTGCCGCAGGAGCAGAGGCCCAAACCCTGCATGATTACACCCAGGGCGGGTTGTACCCTTATCTGCAGGCGGCCCTGGAGGGACTCCCCGCTGACGACCATGCAGAATGCCTGAAGCTGATCCAGCAATACCAGCAGGAGGCCCAAGCCCAGCGAGAGGCTGAGAGAGCCGAGCGCCAAGCCCAGCGGGAGGCTGAGAGAGCCGAGCGGGAAGCTCAGAGAGCCGAGCGGGAAGCTCAGAGAGCCCATGAACTGGAGCTGCTCAGACAAGGGGCAATGCTCCCCACCGCCCGGAGCGGTACACCCAGCCACTCTCACAGTCCGAAGCCCCGGCCGGAGCACTTTCCCGTGATGGAAAAGGACGGAGACTTGGACACTTTTCTGCGGGCCTTTGAGAAAGTCTGCAGACAGTACCAGCTGCCTGACAACCAATGGGCCAGGTACTTGACCCCCGGGCTAAAGGGCAAAGCTCTGGAGGCGTTTGCTTCCCTCACGTCAGATCAAGATAATGACTATGAGGCCATCAAGCAGGCCCTGCTCGCCAAATACCAGCTAACCCCTGAGGTATACCTAAAGAAGTTCCGGAACCTCCAACGTGGCCCACACGACAGTTATAGTGATGTGGTGCAAGGACTCAGGAACCACTTTGACCAGTGGATCCATGGACTGTCAGTTGACACCTTTGAGGAGCTGAGAGACCTGATGATCAAAGACCAGTTCCTGCATCTGTGCCCAGCTGATCCAGTTCATCCTGGACCGAGAACCGGAGGACGCGGTCCTAACAGCACGGATCGCCGACAGCTATGAGGCCAACCGGAAACCCGAGGTGCGGAAACCCGTCGCCGCCCACTGGGGAGGGGGTAAGCCTGCAACCAACCCCAGTGCCCCTGCCAGTCGTCCCTCTGGAGGCACTATCCCCTTTGCCAGCGCCAGGCCTACCTCAGACCCCCGCCAGTGTTTCTCCTGTAAAAGGACTGGACACATCAGCGCCACCTGTCCGGAGAGGCAGAAGAACCCCCCAGCCAAGGCCTCCGGGCCCAACGCCTCTGTTCTTTTGGTGGGTGGTGTGGTGGGGAGGTTGATGACAACGTGCAGCCCGTCCGTGTGGGGGCCCGTCTTGCTACAGGCCTCAAGGACACCGGGGCTGAACGAACCCTCATCCGACCCGAACTGGCGGCCCCTGAAGAGTTGATTCCGGGGAAAACCCTAACTGTCACCGGGATTGGGGGCGTCCACTACCCCTTGCCGATAGCCCGAGTTTTCATTGACTGGGGTGCCGGGAGTGGGGTGAAGGAAGTGGGGGTGTCCGAAAACCTGATCACTGATGTTTTACTGGGGACTGATCTGGGGAGGATGGTCGCGTACTATGTCCCTGACACCCCTCCCCAATCTGATAATAAGGTTAACCTTAACCATGATGTTGATGTTGATGATGATGGGAAACTGATTGTGTTACCTGCCAATGCTTTGCGAAGTGATTATGCAACTGATAACCTTTCTTTCCCTAGGAATGATGCTGATAGTGATGTATCTGTGCCATCTGAACCTGTTAACCCTTTCTCTGAAGTGGTAGATGTGTCCACAGGTACAGGAGCGTTCAGCCACGTCGCTCTGCGGAGTGAGACGGCTGAGGAACCCCTAGCAGGAGAAAACGACAGTGCTCAAGGAAATGGGGAGGTGCATGGGAACCGTGAGGAAGGTGACGCCATGACACTGACCAGTGCCACAGAAGAAGGTAACTGGCCCATAAGTAGCACTGCTCCTGAAGTGTTGGGGGTGGATGGGGAGGTAGAGCCCATAGCAGCGCAGGCTGATGGGTCTATAGAAATCCCCGGGAGACTGCATATGTAGCTGCTGTCACCCGCAGTCAGAGTGCCCGGATCGCAGGTAGCGCCCTGCCATCCGGACCCTCCTCCGCTACAGGAGAGACTGAACCAGAGGTGGACCCAGAGCCGGTCCCAGAGGGTCCCAGTGAGGAAGGAACCCTAACGTCACTTCTGGCTGCCTCCAGCCTGGAGTTCCAGGCCGCTCTGCACTCAGATGCGAGCCTGGAGAACTTGAGGCACCTCGCCGAGACGCCCACCTCCGTGACTGATAAGGAGAGGGTGTTCTGGGAACGAGGAAGGTTGTACCGGGAGACAGTACCCGGAGATTCCCAAAAGGAGTGGTTGAGGGAAAGACAGCTGGTCGTCCCGCACCAGTTCCGAGGTGAGTTGTTGAGGATTGCCCATGAGATTCCACTCGCTGGACACTTGGGGATCAGCAAAACTAAGGCACGGCTGTCTCAACACTTCTATTGGCCCAAGATGGGGACAGATGTGACTAACTACTGCCGCT
>JARQOD010000006.1:175250887-175279259 GCA_033576555.1 Oophaga sylvatica
CTGATGAGTGTCGAGCAACCCTGGATGGTCCAGATGGATGGAGTAGTGGATGGTTGGTGGATGGCCATGTCCCAACAAAGCTGAGACGTCAGCAAGGAGGTGGAGGAGTCATGTTTTGGGCCGGAATCATTGGGAAACAGCTGGTAGGGCCATTTAAGGTTCCTGAAGGTGTGAAAATGACCTCTGCAAAGTATATAGAGTATATAGAGTTTCTGACTGACAACTTTCTTCCATGGTATAAAAAGCAGAAACGTGACTTCAGGAGCAAAATCATCTTCATGCATGACAATGCACCATCTCATGCTGCAAAGAATTCCTCTGAGTCATTGGCTGCTCTGGGCATAAAAGGAGATAAACTCATGGTCACCATCTTCCCCTGACCTCAACCCTATAGAGAACCTTTGGAGTATCATCAAGCAAAAGATCTATGAGGGTGGGGGCAGTTCACATCAAAACAGCAGCTCTGGGAGGCTATTCTGACTTCATGCAAAAAAATACAAGCAGAAACTCTCCAAAAACTCACAAGTTCAATGGATGCAAGAATTGTGAAGGTGATATCAAAGAAGGGTTCCTAAGTTAACATGTAACTTAGCCTGTTTGGATGTTTCGGAGTTAAATAGCTTTTTTGTTCAGTGAATGTGACCTCCTAATCCTGCAAATTCCAGAAATGAGAATTTTCAGTTCTTTAAAACATATCAAATGTTTAGAAATTCTACTGTGCCTAATAATTTGGAACAGTGCATTTTCAGTTTTTATTCATCTTGGAGTTTATACTGTTATCATTGGGAGGTTTCTTCATAAAATTCGATGTATGCTCTAACGGGTGATGACTTTTATTAGACTGACTGTCATTTGCACCGACCACTTGGAAAATCAGAGAAAAATATCATTTGCATAATAATTTGGAACATGGTGTAAGTATCTCTGATTTTGAATCAGATGATATTTTATTGGCTAGGTGAAATGCAAAATTTTATAAAAGACAATGAAAACATTAAAATATTTTTGTTATAAAAAAACACAATGCGTTTCGGCCATGTAGTCATTCATGGGTATAGCATTACAGTGACGCTCAGGCAATCCCAACATGCTTAGAGGTTGTGTAACAGCCACCAAACATATGGGGGGAGATTTGAGTTTTAAATCAAGAATCACCCAATGCTTGCCTAGTAACTGTCACGTCGCCGTTGGATTCAGTGGCTGGTGTTCCTGCCTCGGCCGCTGGGAGGCGCCGGACTCCTTCAGCTGGTGGTGCCGGTGATAGGAGAGCGGTATCCTCATATGGTTCCGCTCCTTTGACGCCGGCCTCTGTCGCTGCGCATCGCCATGTTTTGACTGTGTGTAATGTTGGCGACAGAGAAGGGTCCCTGCGCAGGCATCTGGTGGGCGTAGGCTTCGCTCTTCTGTCAGAGGTGAAGTGGTTGGTGTCAGTCATGCATCACCATCTGGCCTGGTTCTGGGGGTGGTCCAGATGAGGTCATCAGACTGTGAGCCTGTGAGAGGTAGCCATGCCCTTCAAATGCCTTGGAGCCTGGCTTGCAAGCCGCCAGATATAGTCTTGGTTTACCCAGTGTGCTAGTTTGTTTTGCTATTGTATTTCTGACATTTGTCTGGATTTCTGACTGGTCTACTGCCTACCGATTTTGTACCTCTGCTGCCCGCCTGGTTTTGACTTTAACTTTAGCCTGAATTTCTGACCCTTCTGCTGCCTGCCGATTTTGTACCTTTGCTTCCCTCCTGGTTTTGACCCTTGGACTTCTGACTACGCATTTGGTCTCGCTTTTTATTCCCTTCCTAGCGTCCTTCCTACTCCGGTCCACTGCTCTCATAGGCAGCTACCCCCTGGGCTTTGCTGTAATTCCAGATCCCTGTATAGGGGTAAAGGGTCTCGGGGTTTTGTCGGGGTGCTGTCTTACCTGCAGTTCAGACCTGCAGTGGGCGGATGTCACATTATATCTGGCCTTAAAAAAACGTTTTTATGTATGTTCTGGATATATATAAAAGCATTTCCTAACCCTTTCTCTGAATTTTTTTTCCTTCCTCTCCTTTTCTGAGCTGATTTTGTTGCTAAAGCACCTGTGTCCTGCTTCATTGCTCAGTCCTGTGGAGGATCACTCCCATCATCTCCTACTAACATGCTGCACAAGCCATAGTCTGGAGACCTCTGGGAGAACACTAGATGTCAGAAGCCTTCACTGCCTGGACGTCAGCACCTGGGTAGCTCTGGTCATGCCTGCCCAGGTGCCCAGGTATTGCCCGCTGATGCGGCCAAAGTCCTTTTACCTACTTCTTTGTCTTACCTGAAGAAATCTGTGTGTGTGGAGGCTTATGTGGATAGTGGCTCAGAAAGCAATTTCATAGATTTCCTGGTAGCGAGAAATCTAGGTGTACCACTGCTAAGGCTTAATGCACCCATTAAAACCACTGCTATTAATGGCACTCCTATCGTCCAGAATGGGGTGGAGTTTGTCACTGAGGAAATATCAATGTCAGTGGGATCGTTACATGCTGAACATGTGTCATTTTTTGTTATCCATAATTTATCATCCGCTGTTATTCTGGGTATGCCATGGTTACGCAAACATAATCCAGTCATTGACTGGCACTTGGGTGATATCGTGCGCTGGAGCCCAGAGTGTCAGGATAATTGTATATCGCTATCAGTGAACCAAGTTAAAATCACACCTCCCCCTTTGTACCCTATGCATTCAGAGATTATGAGGATGTATTTTCTGTATTGGAATCAGAGAAATTACCCCCTCCATAGAAAGTACGATTGCCCCATAGACTTAGTACCGGATTCTCCCCTAAGGGGAGAATATTTAACCTCTCTGGTCCAGAACGTCAGGCCATGAAAGACTACATAACAGACAGTTTGCGAAAAGGGTTTATTAGACCATCCACCTCACCAGTGGGGGCCGGGTTCTTTTTTGTGGAAAAGAAAGATGGTGGTCTCAGACCTTGCATTGATTACCGTGAGTTAAATGCAATCACTGTGAAAAACCAATATTTGCTTCCACTCATTCCTGATCTTTATAATCAGCTGTTGGCAGCCCGTTGGTTTACTAAACTTGACCTCCGAGGAGCATATAATCTTGTCCGTATAAGAAAGGGAGATGAGTGGAAGACCGCGTGTAACACACCCCTCGGCCACTTTGAGCATCTCGTAATGTCGTTCGGGCTCAGTACTGCACCTGCAGTGTTTCAGAATTTTTTGAACAAGATTTTCAGAGATATTAGTGGTGTTTATGTGGTCGTTTATTTGGACGACATCCTGATTTACTCTTCTGACATTGTGACGCATGTCCAACACGTCCAGAGACTCAGAGAGCATTCTTTATTCGCCAAACTAGAGAAATGTGTCTTCATGACACAGGAGATACAGTTTCTGGGGTATATTTTGTCGGCTAAAGGGTTTCACATGGATCCTTCTAAAATTCAACCCATTAAGGAATGGGTACAACCCCAGTCTCTAAAGGCACTGCAGCGATTTTTGGGTTTCAATAACTACTATCGTAAATTTATTAAAGGTTTTTCCGAGATAGCCAAAACAATCACTGATTTGACTCGGAAAGGGGCGGATGTGGTTAACTGGAAGCCTGAAGCACTTCATGCATTTTCTGCCTTAAAGAAATGTTTTTACTCTAACCCGTTATTGGTTCAGCCTGATCTGGACCACCCCTTTATTGTAGAGGTAGATGCCTCTCAAGTTGGAGTCGGAGCAGTGCTATCGCAAGGCACTGCATCCCTCACTCAACTTCGTCCGTGTGCCTTCTTTTCCAGAAAATTCTCTTCCACCGAGGGGAATTATGATATAGGTAATCGGCAATTGTTGGCAATCAAATGGGCCTTTGAGGAATGGCGCTACTTCCTCGAAGGTGCCAAACATAAGATCACTGTAATTACTGACCACAAGAACCTGACCTACTTGGAGTCAGCAAAAAGACTGAATCCTAGACAGGCAAGGTGGGCCTTGTTCTTTTCTAGGTTTGATTTTGTGATTACTTTTCGACCGGGTACTAAAAATGTAAGGGCTGATGCCCTTTCTCGAAGTTTTTGCCCATCACAGGTCGAGGACTCTGAACCGACTCCAATACTAGCCAAGGGAATTGTTATTTCAGCTGTATCCTTGGATCTTCTGGAAGAAATCCGTAGATCCCCAGAACAGGCACCTGACACTACTCCTCCCCAAAAACTATTTGTTCCGGCCACATTCCGCCTTCAAGTTGGAAGGAATCACATGATTCTGTCCTTGCAGGGCATCCAGGCATCAAAAACACCATCAGACTTGTCAGGGCCGGCGTCAGCACCCGGCATACCCGTGCAAGTGCCGGGGCCCTGAGCAGGCGTGGGGCCCACTCGCCATCGGGCACCCTGGCGCCCGTTAGCGGAGGAGAGCGGTGTCAGTGCCGCCACTGCCCCCCCGCTTGCTCAGGGCCCCGACAGCTCCGGGCTCCAGGGGGTGCCTGCGCTTCCTCACACAGCAGCGCCGCTGAATGACGTCATCATTCAGCGGTCGGCTGTGGCAGAGAGCGCGCGGACGCTGGACAGGTGAGATGTGATGTGTATGTGTGTGTGTGTGTCTGTGTGTATCAGTGTGTGTGTATGTAGTGTGGTGCTTTGTGTGTGTGTGTGTCTATGTGAGAGAGTGCTTGTGTGCTGCGGTGCTGTCTGTGTGTGGTGCTGTATGTGTGATGGTGGTGGGGGGAGGGCAGTGATGATGATGATGTGGAGGCATTGATGATAATGGGGAGACAATGATGATGATGATGGGCAGGCATTGATGATAATGGGGAGGCAATGATGATGATGGGGAGGCGATGATGATGATGAGGTGGCAATGATGATGATGGGCAGGCATTGATGATGATGGGCAGGCATTGATGATAATGGGGAGGCAATGATGTTGATGGGGAGGCAATGATGATGATGAGGTGGCAATGATGATGATGGGCAGGCATTGATGATGATGGGCAGGCATTGATGATAATGGGGAGGCAATGATGATGATGTGGAGGCGATGATGATGATGAGGTGGCAATGATGATGATGGGCAGGCATTGATGATGATGGGCAGGCAATGATGATAATGGGGAGGCAATGATGTTGATGGGGAGGCAATGATGATGATGAGGTGGCAATGATGATGATGGGCAGGCATTGATGATGATGGGCAGGCATTGATGATAATGGGGAGGCAATGATGATGATGGGGAGGCGATGATGATAATGGGGAGGCAATGATGATGATGGGGAGGAAATGATGATGAGGAGACAATGATGATGATGGCAGGCATTGATATTGAAGGGGAGGCAATGATGATGATGGGGAGGCAATGATGATGATGGGGAGGCAATGATAATGATGGGGAGGCAATGATAATGATGGGGAGGCAATGATGGTGATGGGGAGGCGATGATGATGATGGGCAGGCATTGATGATAATGAGGAGGCAATAATGATGGGGAGGCAATGATGATGATGGGGAGGCGATGATGATGATGGGGAGGCAATGATGATGATAATGGGGAGTCTTTCCACAGCGCCCTTTCCTGAGCCGTAACAGTGCAGAATGCAGCACAGCGCAGAGGAGAGCTCCATATTTTGTATGGAGCATTATATGGGGACCAGTATCCTGTATGGAGCATTATATGGGGACCAGTATCCTGTATGGAGCATTATATTGGGTCCAGTATTCTGTATGGAGCATTATTTTGGGTCCAGTATTCTGTATAGAGCATTATATGGGGGATGGGGTGGTGACATCCTGCATGGGGTATTATATGGGTGATGAGGGGAGACTATGTGGTGCCCATAATATTGTATGGAGGACTGTACTGTCCAGTCTGTACTGTGCGTTGCGAGGATTTGGCGGTTTTTGAGCTATTGTACAATTTACAATAGATATCACTCATGTAATGGAAGAAGTGAAGTATTTGGCATTGAACTATACCCATATTTCTCTGCAGTATCTGTGCATCATGAATCGTGGTCTATGTTAAAGGGGCCCACTGAGGCTCTTTTGCCTGGGATCCATAAAAACCTGGAGCCGGCCCTGTGTTACACCCACATGTAAGAAAGTCTAGCAAATAAATATTAGGTAATAATATAGTAAACTGGGATTGTCAAGCAAGATCATACCCAAAGCTAATGAGAAAATGTGGATGTAAGTTGTAAAAATTAATAAATATCTCAGACCTGGGGTCGTGGCACCTGCAGGTCTGAGGTATTTATTAATTTTTACTAGAGTTGAGCGAAACAGGTTGATTAGATTCAAAAAACACCGACTTTCACCAAAGTCGGGTTTCGCCGAGCGAAACCCGACCATAGCGTGAGGTCGGCCATGTGTTCGGTGACCCGAGCGCCAAAGTCGGTTTTCCCATAATGCTTGCAGGCGCCTTTTCTCAGCCAATGATCAAGGACGTACACTGTGGGCAACAGGATGACATGCGCAGCGGCCACCACCATCTTAGAGAAGGGCATTGCAGAGATTGGCTTGCTTTGTGTGGCGTCACAGTGCCTATAAAAGCCCTCACCGCCGACTGCCAGTTTACTTCTGCCGATCTTAGCGTAGAGAGAGGTTGCTGACGCTGTTTCTCAGTAGGGAGAGCGTTAGGCAGCAATAAAAACTTATTCTGTGCTTGTGCTGATAGCGATTAGCTGTACAGTTAGTGTGCAGTGACAGGGGAGGATTTTGTTGTGTGCAGCAGCGCTGGTTCTTAGGCTGCCTGCCAGTGACAACGGAGGAATTTCTTGTGTGCAAGCAGCAGAGCTGATTATTAGGCTGCCTGCCAGTGAGGGGGGAGTAATTTCTTGTGTGCAGCAGCAGAGCTGATTATTAGGCTGCCTGCTAGCTGTATTGCTGTGTGTACACTGCTGTGCAGAGTGCTTTTTAACAAAGCACCTACACAGCACTAATACTTTGATTCTTTTTTTCTGCACAGTTATCGAGCGTTCATTTTTCCCCACACCGTATAGAGCTGTACGCTCCTCACACACTACCGTGTACCGGCTGGCATCACGGACAAATACATGCTGACTATCTGTGTGTGACTCCGGAAATATATACGGGGATTAAAATTTTCCCCAAAACTGTATACAGCTGGTATCTTCTGATACAGTACAGTTTTTCTGCCTTCCGTATTACAGTCAAATCCATACTGAGAGAGCGTCTGTGTGTGACTCCGGAAATATATACAGAGATTTAATTTTTCACCAAAACCGTATACAGCTGGTATCTTCTGATACAGTACCGTTTTTCTGCCTTCTGTATTACGGTCAAATCCATACTGAGAGAGCGTCTGTGTGTGACTCCGGAAATATATACGGAGATTTAAATTTTCCCCAAAACCGTATACAGCTGGTATCTTCTGATACAGTACCGTTTTTCTGCCTTCAGTATTATGGTCAAATCCATACTGAGAAAGCGTCTGTGTGTGACTCCGGAAATATATATGGAGATTTAAAATTACCCCAACACTGTATACAGCTGTACGCTACTGATAAAGTACACTTTTTCTGCTTTTCATATTCTTGTCTACTCCATACTGAGCCTGAGAGCGTCTGTGTCTGACTCCTGACATATATACGGAGATTTACAATATTGTCACTATACTATATAACACCTGGTATCTGGAGATACAGTACCCTTTTTCAGCTTTTCATATTGTAGTCTAATCCATACTGAGTGTTCTGCCCATCTTATGTGTATGTGTACATAATCCTTGCAGACAGCATAAACCTTGATTCCAACAGTGATTTGATAGACACGTGATGTCTGTTACCAAGTTTATTGCAGGAATCGAATATGGTAAAAAACTGTGAAACAAATAACAGTATTTTACTATGTGCTCACAAACATGTGGCAAGCATACAATATATACACAATATACAGTGGTGAGGGAACACACTATATGCATAACATGTAGTTACATATAACATGCGGTATATCCCATGCTTGCTGACCAGTCGGAAAAGCATGGACTACAACTCTCACATTTTCATAACAGCATGATGTAAACATCCCAATATTTATACGGCTGTCAAGTTCATGGTGAATGTGTTTAGGACCTACCGATTGTGCGGCTACAGATCTGGATGTAAGAGATCACTATTGGATTCTGATGTCAGGAGGTACTCAGGAATGAACTGTCTTAGCTGTATACTGAGCAAAAAACATGGCTGCTGGGGCTGGCTGATGAGTCATGAAAACTATGACTCATGAACTACGGTGTGGTAGATATGTCAAAAAACCTCAATATCAACAACCAAAGACATTCTATAAAACGACCACTAGATGGTGCTGTTATACCACATAACAAATCTGAATATTTACACAGAAAATTCTAGTGGAACATCACACTGAGCCTGTGAGCGTCTGTCTGTTACTCCGGAAATATATACGGAGATTTACAATTACCTGTACACTGTATATAGCTGTACGCTTCTGATACAGTACCCTTTTTGGCAGAAAGTCCTCCTCCACCCACCACTCTAAGTGCATCATTGACACCTGCAACATTGGCCCACGTGTGATTATTTCTTGTGGATCTGCTTTTTATATTCTTGTCTAATCCATACTGAGCCTGTTAGCGTCTTTGTCTGACTCCTGAAATATATACAGAGATTTTAAATATTTTCACTATACTATATATACCTGGTCACTGGTGAAACAGTACCCTTTTTCAGCTTTTTATATTCTTGTCTAATCCATACTGAGCCTGAGAGTGTCTGTGTCTGACTCCTGAAATATATACGGAGATTTACAATATTTTCACTATACTATATATACCTGGTCTCTGGTGAAACAGTACCTTTTTTCAGCTTTTTATATTCTTGTCTAATCCATACTGAGCCTGAGAGCGTCTGTGTCTGACTCCTGAAATATATACGGAGATTTACAATATTGTCACTATACTATATACACCTGTATATAACCAAGTACCCTTTTTCAGCTTTTCATATTGTGGTCTAATCCATACTGAGCCTGTGAGCGTCTGTCTGTTACTCCGGAAATATATACGGAAATTTACAATTACCCCTACACTGTATACAGCTGTACGCTTCTCATACAGTACCCTTTTTGGCAGAAAGTCCTCCTCCACCCACCACTCTAAGTGCATCATTGACACCTGGAACATTGGCCCACATGTGTGATTATGTCTTGCGGATCCTAAAAAGGGACCCCCGCATTGCCAAAATTATGAAGGATGACGACTATTGGTTGGCCAACATCCTCGATCCACGCTATAAAGGCAAATTACAGAACATCATGCCACAAGAGAACCTAGAGCTAATATAGGCGAACAAACAAGCAACTCTGGTAAACCGTTTGTTAGAGGCATTACCAGCACACAGCAGCCGTGCAGGTTCTATCACGAGCCGTACTGGGCCAAATGGAAGAGGTGTTCGTGGTGCACACAGTTGAAGTGGCGTTGGAGACAGGGGTTTCATTTTTTTGTTGTTGTATATTTCTTTATTTAGAAAAAACGTAGGCAACAGTACAGCAATAGGAGACAAATGCAGTTACATCGGTAAACCAAGTACCAAACATCCTGTGTGTTACAGATATTAAGAGCAGTGTAACAGAGTAATAACTATAGACAGTAACAAAAACAACAAAAAGAGACCACATTGGAGCGTTTATGGCAGAAAAAAAAGAAATGAGATTAAAGACAATGTCAGCAATGGCTATGTCGGGTCGTTAAAGACCTGTAGTAAGCCTCATTCAACAATAGTTATGTAACGGGCACGAGCCAGGAAAGCAAATGGATATGACTGCGTCGCCGGGGTTTCATTGGAAACGTGGATACAGGGGCGTAGGTCCCTACGTGTTGGGGGAGTCCAAGGGAGGGGACTGAGGCTCTGGTAAGGTATGAAGGGAACTAAGTTTGATCATTTTTTGGTCATATTTTGTCTCCAAGGATCCCATGCCTCAAGAAACAGGTGATGTGAATGGGTTTCCCAGCTGGAGAGTTCCTCCAGCCTAAATATTGAGTTAATTTTTTCGAACCACTCTGACAGGGTAGGTGGAGTTGGGCTATTCCAATGGGATGAGATTAGATGCTTAGCTGCACTCAGTATTAGTGCTAAAGGCCCGTCTTTCTTTAGTTTACAATCCGCTGAAGGGCAGGAGAGCAACACCGCTTTGGGGAGAGGTGTCTGGGGATTAATTTACGGTCTAGCAACGTTTTGTTCACTCCCGACCAGAATTCTTTTAGAAGTGGGCAGGTCCAGAAGATGTGTGTCATGTTTCCCACTCCCAAACCGCATCTCCAACAATCCTTCGACTCAATTAGATCCAGGTGGTGAAGGAACTCAGGAGTTCTGTACCATCTAGTGATAATCTTGCATGCATTTTCTTGTAGCAAAGTGCATCTGGAGAAGCCCTTTGAATTAACCAAAATCTTATGTACTTCTGGATCTGTTAACGAGATACCCAGTTGTTTTTCCCATGAGAGTAAACAGACTGGTTTCAATGTTGCGGTTAGCGCAGCAATATTCTTGTAGATTCTGGACAATAGTCCAGGTATGGGAGCAGGGAGTTTCGTCAACATTTCAATCCAGGACCATTTATTGGTTGCAGTGTATTTAGAATTAAATTTTTTTAAGATTGCAGTGGCATGAGCTACTTGTAAAAAGTTTCTAGGGCGCACGTGAGCATCCTTGGGCCAGATATCTGAGGGGGGATATTTCCCAGATCCAGATGTGAAACAGCTTGGCATGGCAGTTTGTGCCATAGATTGAAAGAATCCTTGTAGTCGGGATTGAGGATTGAGGTATGGAATGGAGCTGGTGGGGGTTAAAGCAGGGGGATCATCTGACGAGATTAGAGACTTACTCAAGTCCGCTTTGATTTTTAAGGTAGTCTGGGTAAGTGGGTCTAGTTTCAGGTGGGAGGGGGGAACCAAGTTACTCCAGATGTAATGGTATGCATTTTCCTCTAGGAGAAGTAGTTCCAAATTATTATGGGTTGGGGATTTTTGAGCTAGTGCGAGCTTTAGCCACCTACAGATGTGGATTGCTTTGTGATATGCGGGGAGATCGGGGAAATTCAGGCCTCCTGAAGGTTTTGGGAGGGTTAAAAATCTGTGTGAAAGCCTGGGTTTTTTGAATTTCCAGACATATTGAGAAATAATTTTCATGATGGCGTTAAAGAATGTTTTGGGGAGTGGAATAATAATAATAATCTTTATTTATATAGCGCCAACATATTCCGCAGTGCTTTACATTTTAACAGTTTCAAAACCCAAGTCATAAGTAACAACGTTAACAATACAATAATTAAAGCAAAATAAGCCGCCCCTGCTCGTGAGAGCTTACAATCTACAATGAGGTGGGGGAGATACAAAGTACAGGTGTGTATATACAATGGTGCATTTACAATGATGGTCCAGCCATCTTGAGGGAGTGAGGGATGGATGGAGATAGTGAATGGGCTACACACACACACACTTACACATAGAATGACTTTGATTAGTGAATGTGTTAGGCCGCTCTGAACAAATGTGTTTTGAGGGAGCGCCTGAAACCATGCAAATTGTGGATAGTCCTAATTTATTGGGGTAGAGCATTCCAGAGGATTGGCGCAGCGCGGGAGAAGTCTTGGAGTCGGAATTGGAACCATAGACAATGTATATATTACTTTAGGTAAGATATATGTTTTAATTATGTTTATTCTTCTCATCCAGGACAGATATGGGTGATCATAGGACTTCAGTTGTCCTTCAATTGTTTTAATCAACTTATCAAAGTTTTCTGCATACAGATCTGAGGGGTGGTTGGTGAGGGAGACCCCTAAATATTTGATGAGGCTGGAGGGCCATCTAAATGGGGTAGTGCCCATTAGATAAGAAACGTCGTCCTTCGGAGCCGATACATTCAGAGCCTCTGACTTATCCCAATTGATTTTGAAGTTGGAAAGTTCACTAAACCTGTGGAATAGATCGATTATGTTCTGAAGAGCTGTCTTGGGGTTAGTAAGAAGGATTAACAGATCGTCTGCAAAAGCTGTGCATTTATGTTCAATATGTTTAATTTTTAATCCCCTGATATCAGGGTTCTGTCGGATAGCTTGAATCAACGTCTCTATCACTAACATAAAGAGGGTAGGTGATAGGGGGCAGCCCTGGCGTGTGCCATTTTGGATATTGAAGGTGTAGGAGTAAGTCCCATTGACTTTTATTTTTGCAGACGGGGCGGAGTATAGAGAAAATTTGGCTTTGACAAAGGTAGAGGGGAAGCCAAAATTTTCGAGAGTTTTTTCCATAAAGTGCCAGTTTACACGGTCGAAGGCCTTTTCGGCATCAGTAGAGAGAATTAAAAGGGAATTTGAGTTAAGTGCGTGGTTGATGGAGAGTAGAATCTTGGCTGTGTTGTCCTTTCCCTCCCTTCCTTTTACAAATCCCGCTTGGTCTGGGTGGATCAATTTAGGGAGGAATTTGCTAATTCTGGTGGCTAGGATTTTAGCCCACAACTTTATGTCCGTGTTTAGCAAGGAAATAGGGCGGTAACTGCCACATAGCTCAGGGTTCTTTCCTTCTTTGGGTATGATGGTTATGTAGGCTTCCAGCGCTTGCCTGGGAAGGGGAGCCTCATTTAGGAGTTCATTAAAGAGGTTAGATAGTTGGGGGGCCAGGATATCAGCGAATGTTTTATAAGATAGAATCGGGAACCCATCTGGGCCTAGTGATTTGCCTTTAGGTATTGACTTTAAGGTATCTAAGATTTCTTGCATTGTGATTGGGGCCAGTAATGAATCCTTATCTTAAGGAATGAGTTTAGGTAGTTCGAGGGAGGAAAGGAAAGATTGAATTTTGTCTCCAGCTATCGAAGAGTCTATCATTGAGGGGGGCCTGGGAAGGTTGTAAAGGCCCTCATAGAAACGCATAAACGCCTGTGCAATGTCGTCAGTGTTAGAGACTATTTGAGAGGTTTCATTTCTGATTTTCAGTATAAAAGCACTATCCATGTGTTTTTTGAGGAGTGAGGAAGTGAGCTTACTCCCTTTGTTGCCGTGCATGTAGAATCTCTGCTTGCTTCTAAAGGCCCCGTCTCATATAGCGAGATCGCTAGCGAGATCGCTGCTAAACAGCGATCTCAGCAGCGATCTCGCTATATCTGACATGTACCAGCGATCAGGCCCTGCTGTGAATCGCTGGTCGTGTCAGAAATGCCTGGACTTTTTTTGATCGCTGGTCTCCCGCAGGCCAGCACGCATCGCTGCGTGTGGCAGGCAGGAGACCAGAGATCAGCTGGTAACCAAGGTACACATGGGTTTCCAGGCGCGGGGCTGTGCCTGGAAACCCGACGTGTACTTTGGATACCAGCGCTGCTGCAGGGGAGCTGGTAACCAAGGTACACGTCGGGTTTCCAGGCACCGCGCAGCGCCTGGAAACCCGAGTGTACCTTGGTTACCAGCTCCCTGCACCAGCGGGCTGGTATCCAACGTACACTGCGGGTAACTAGGCGACGTTACCCGCAGTGTCGCTGTCCTGATTGCTGCCTGAGCTGCCTGTTTGGCAGCTCAGCAGCGATCATGTAGCGACACACCAGCGATCCTGATCGTTGTCGGGATCGCTGGTGTGTCGCTATGTGAGACGGGGCCCTAAGAAAGGTTTTGGCTGTGCGTACATTTAGAATGTCTTTTAACTTGTTCCTTGGAATTTTCAGGGATTCTTGTGCTTGGGCTGCCAAAGATTTTTGTGTATAGTTTCAAGAGTGTTGATTTAGTGGATGATAGATAATATTTCTTTATCCCTATTTTTCTTTACAAAGGAGCCTATGGCTATAAGTTCTCCTCTGATCACTGCCTTATCGGCTTCCCAAGTCATGGGGAGGGAGGTATCTGGGTGTAAATATTCCTTTAAGAACAGATTTAGTGAGTTTTTTATTTTGTCAAGGTTTTTTTCATTGTCTAGGAGAGTTTCGTTTAGCCTCCACGCTCCCATAGGACTAGGTAGTGAGGTAATAGTAATATCTAAGAATATGGGTGCATGGTCTGAAATCGTGATAGTGCCTGTAGAGGCTTTATTTATTAGGGGGAGGGAATGATTTTGGACAAAAAAATAGTCTAGCCTTTGGTATGAGTTATGTGGGGGAGAGAAAAAGGTATAGTCTTTTGTGCCTGGATTAAATGTTGTCCATGGATCAGTTAGATTTAGGGAGTTCAGGGAGATGTGAATCTTTCTAATCGCCTTTTGTGAAATGTTCTTGGAACCTGAAGACGAGTCCAGAGAGGAATTTAAAGTGACTTTAAGGTCACCTCCAATTAACAGTAGACCCTCCTTAAACAACGCTATTGTCTCTAGAGTCTTGGAGAGCCACAATTCTTGTTGTCTATTGGGGGCGTAAAGGTTACATAGAGTCACCATTGTGTTGGCCAGATGACCTTTAATCATAATATATCAACCCTCTGGGTCCGAAAGTGTGTCTTTCCATTGGAAGGGTAAGTTTTTGGCCAAAGCAATGCTGACTCCTTTCGAAGTAGAAGAGCTGGTGCTATTGTACCAAATCGGAAATGGGGAGCGGGAGGTGTCAGGGAAGTGGCCCTTTTTAAAGTGACTTTCCTGAAGAAAAGCAATTTTTGCATTGTTTTTTCTAAGGAGTAGCATGACCTGACTTCTCTTGGCTGTGGAGTTCAGGCCTTTTACGTTGAATGAGGCTAATATCAAGCTATCTAACGGAAGTTGGCTAGCCATGGGATGGTCGAGTGAAGGAATGTTGAGGCAGATAATGAGAGTTTCACCAATGTGGGGACCTCAAAAAACAATGTAAACAACACATAAACAGTTATTAACATATTAAATCTTATCTGCAGCGGGGGGGACCCAGCTTCAAACCGAAAGCAGATAAGACAGTCCATCAAAGCTAGAGAGTGGTGATCTCCTGTGGATCCTAAGAGATGCTGGGAGAGAAACAGGTTAGTATGATAACCGGATTAGAAAACATACTATACTTAGTGAGTGATCCTGTGAGAGAGAAGCAAAATCATGTATAGAACAACAGTAGAACAGAATCTGGTTAATTAGGGGGGAGAGCAGTGAGACACAGCAGCAAGATAAGTTCAAGGTGTCTTTCCCTCTTCACTCTCTCCTCCTCCCAGATCGTGAGACAGCATCGACCAGGAGGGCCAGATGTCAGGAATCTAAGTTGTAGGGCGCCTTTGGCCCTGTTTCTTAACTCTGGGAGAGCCCGTCTTTTTCTGTGTGGACAAGCCCTCCTCCTTCTGGAGCTGTGGAAAGGTGCGGGTCGTCTCCAAGGGTATCCAGGAGGGAACTGTTATTATTTGGTAGCTGAGGAGGACAGGAGCAAAAAACAGCCAAGGCAGCCGAACACCAGAGAGGTTGGGAACTAAAAGGTTGCAGACCCCTAAACTAACCACACAACTAGAAGCAGCCGTGGGACATACCTACGGTGACCTAGACGCCTCGACACAGCTGGAGAGATTAGCTACACCTGAAGATAGAAAGAGGAAAGCTAACTGCTCCGGAGTAGAGCCCCAAAGGAATCGGCAGCCCCCACACATATAATTGCAGTTAGACAAGATGAAATACAAACACAGGTAGAAAATAGAGTAAGCAAACGCTGGGGCCAAAAGCTATCTAGACAGGACAGGATATGAAAGAATACTGTCTGCAACCCAGCAAAACCCTAGGAAAAATTCCAACACTTCTGATTCCAAAAATGCTGAGACCACATGATCTCGCCCCCTCTTAATCAGATCTCTGGTGTGAACACGCCGCTACCCAGCAGCACTGAAACAACAGGAACAGAGCAAATGAACAGAAACAAATGAGAACCAGAGACCAGCACAGGCCCCTGTAGGGGACCCGGCTGACCTCACAAAGCAGAGCAGCAAAAAACAAAGAAAATCTAACCACAGAAAAAAGCAGAAAGTAACTTATCTGAATGTTCGCAGGAGACAGCAGAGAACCAGCTGACTTCCAAACTAGACAAAGAAGAGGAAACTAATCACCAGCGAGGATCATGGGAGGGCAGCTCACTTATATCAGCCCAGTCCGTCTCCCCTGATTGCCAATCCTCGCTTCCAGGTGATAAAGCCTTGTCATTCAATACAGCTTCAATACCATCAGCAACCACAAGAGGGAGCTTCAGCTCAGAAGTAATTTCCAACATGTTCACAATAGGGAACATCCATCGATGGTATCTGTAGGGCCTCCCAGGCATTCTGTAAGTCCTCAGGGGAACGAATCGTGATCTGCCTTCCATCCTTTAAAACAGCTACTCCAAATGGGAAGAGCCATCTATAAGGGAGTTTATGTGCTCTCAGTGTATCAAGAAGTGGTTTCATCAGCCTTCTTTTGGCTAGGGTTGATGGAGCTATGTCTTGAAAAATTTGGTAGGGAGAATTATTGTAGGAGAGAGGGGCCATTTCTCTTGCCTTAGTGAGGATAGCATTTGTGTCGACAAAGCTGAGACGGCCACAGATAATATCTCTTGGCGGGTCAGGAGGTTTTGGTTTTGGTTTTAGTGCCCTATGCACTCTCTCAATGACAATTTTGTCTGCTCTGTCTTGACCAACTAAAGATAAAAAAATTTCTTTGGAGACTTTTTCAAGTGTCTCGGCGGCAAAAGTTTCAGATATTCGTTTAATTCTTACATTCTTCCTCCTACTTCTATTTTCTTGGTCCTCAATCTCCAGGAGGGTGTTATTCAATTGCTTTTGGTGGTAGGAGACCTGCTCTTTAAAGGCTTCCGAATATTCGGTCAGATCAGCTTGAGCAGAATCCAGCTATTCCACTCTATGACCCAGGTGTTTTAAGTCTGACCTGATTCCTGCCATCTCTTGCAGAAGAGGTTTCACTGCCTGAGCCAATGACTTTTTTAAGAAAGATCTGGAGATGGGGACACTGTCCGCGGACCGAGAATCACAGTCTAAGCTATCATCATTTGAGTCTGAGGTATCAGAGCATAGTTGCTCCATGTCTTGTGTTGGCAACTTTTTCAATGAAGGTTGCTGGGTGGAAAGTTTTGTTTTCAGGTATTTATCGAGTTCCCCTTGTTTACCAGCCTTGGTACTGCTAGAAGGCACTAACATACACAAGAGAAAAGGGAGTAGAGACAACACCTTAAAAATTTAACAAAAGCTTTATTAATCCAAAAATTAATGCCAACAATACAGGCCCAAAGCAGAGATGAAATGAGGAAAAACTGCAGGTAAAAAAGAGGGGGGATACCACGGACTATTAAGTAACCTGGGTAGGTCAATATGATCAAATTAATACATATAAAATAGAAAAAATGGTGAACATCAAAGTAATAGATGAATATATAACACCAAAATCAGTGCAATGTAACAACAATCATAATGTGCACCATAAATACTAATAATGACTCTTACCCATATCAAAAGGTCACGTCCGTGTGCCCCCTGCAGACCCCTTGACGAGCGTTTCGCGGCAGTGCTTTCTCAAAAGGGGACTCATGGTGTCATATCCCCAGGGCTTATATATACACACAACAATATCCCAAATGATTCCAGTGTAAAGTGACGCACATGTTCCTGACATCACACGCCAAAGAAAGTACCGCCCCCTCCCCTGGCCGTCAATGCATTGCGTGCATGTAGGCGAAAATCGTCTGCTGACGTCATCAACATATGCACGGAGCGTCACAGACGGCCATAGAGGAGGGCAGAAGAAGCGTGGAGCAAGGCGCATGCGCGCACCACAACGACCATCATTCTGGAGACCATAGCAGCGGACATCTTCAAAGAGACCATACAAATACATGAATATATAATATTAACAAGTGAAGAGGTGAGTTTAATGCAGCGATATGTGAAATAGTATATACAATAGAGCATACACTTAATGCGTGAGGGTAAATATAACTCCCCCCATCTATTTCCATTATTAAAGAAGAATATACATACAATTAAAGTGACAGTGCATACAAAAGTTACAATTAAAGCGATGCATTGACGGCCAGGGGAGGGGGCGGTACTTTCTTTGGCGTGTGATTTCAGGAACATGTGCGCCGCTTTACACCGGCATCATTTGGGATATTGTTGTGTACATATATAATCCCTGGGGATATGATGTGTAGCCCTGGTGTGAAGGCACACGCAGTACCCTGGAGGATGTGTGGAGAGATAGCAGTTTAATGCTAAATGAACATTCATTCCAACATGCACTTTGACACGCCCACAGGTACATAAGCTAGTGACATCAGCAGGGAGTGGTCAGTTGGTCAGTCAGACAGTTAGTGTTCAGTCAGAGTGTGAAGTCTGTGCAGGAGGAGAGGAGTGAGCTGCAGAGAATTCAGACGCCTGTCTAGAGGACAGTAGAGGTTCAGAGACGTGCTCCTGCCTAAAAGTATTACTGGTATTCTGCTAGCAAGCTCTGGAAGGAACTAAGAAGGAACTGACTGCTATATATATCTGTGAAGTGAGGGATGCTTATGCTACCAGCACGGGCAAGGCGAAAGGCACAGTGGTAGATATTGTGAGTGCTTCAGGATTGCAGAAGTCCTGCATTGTTAACCGGTTACTGGGACCGAAGCATCACCATAGCTTCATGCATGGTGGTAGAAGAACCAGATTATTTGGAGGGAACTACGCTTCATGCTAGTTGGACTCATCACCGTGTTGAAAGTAAAGGAGGCCCCTAACTTGCCCAGCTGCTATCTCGAAATACATCCTCCTTGGATCAGCCTCCCTGGGACCTGCTTGAACATCTTACAAGTAAAGGTATGGAAAGACGCTGACCGTGTGAGACTGTGTTCTTTATCTGCACTCGACTTCACAAATCCCATAGACTTTGAGGGACCAGTCCCACCTGTAGGGGACCCGACATCTAGCTGCCTCACCATCCCCTCAGAGATCTACAGCAGCGCTGGTACTAATTACCAGAAGACTACAGGTGGCGTCACGAACTGTATATAAACCTATCCCCTGTAAATATTCCCCAACATACGCCAGACCGCCAGGGCCACAGACCGAGCCACAGCTACCTGTGACAAAACCCCCATAGACTTCCATGGGCTCGGCTCTGAGTACCCCATTGCCCTGGTAACCCACAATTGTGGTGGCGGGTCGACACAATAACTTGGCGTCACGAACAGGATGCGAAACTCGCAAAATTGCGAGCCCTGCGTGCCTATGGAAGTGTTTTAGTGAAAAAGACTGTTTGCTATTTTTGGCGCTAAAATCCGCCATTTTGCCGCCATATTCGCGCCCTCAGGCGCTGGAGAAGAAGGTGGGCGTACCTGTAAAAGCGCGCTGTTGCCTGGCTCCGCCCCCAGCTCTGACTCAGCGGCAGGTCCTGCGACAGGAAGTGAACGCTCTGACATCAGAGCGCCTGCGACGAAGGTCCTGTCCCCACCGAAAAGGAATGAAGGAGACAGAGAGACGCTGGCGTGCCCTGAAACAGCGGCTGCTGTGGGACGCAGTGTTCTCTCCTACAAGCATAATGCCGTCTCCTGAATTCCCAAGTTCCCTGCTGAGGAAGGCTGAAGAGAAACCGGAGGCTGCCCCAAAAGTACCGATCCTGATCCCACCGATGGAGCGGTGGAGGCAAAGGAGGTTGAGGAGGTACCGCCAGTTCCGGAACGCCCGCCCGGCCAGGAGGCCGCAGCAGATGATCAATCCCGGTAGGGACACCGGAGGAAAACCAGCCGTCTGTGATGGAGCAGCGACAGCAGCAGGTTAGTGCGTCCTCAATTGAGCCATTGCGCACACCTGCTTCCTGCTCTGCATCACACCAGCATTGTGCATCGGCATCGCCCCCTGCGTGCATCTCCGTATCGCAATCGGCGACCCAATCTACATCGCAATCTACGGTCCAATCTACATCGCAATCTATGGTCCATTCTACATCGCAATCAGCAGTGTACATGGCGACGCGCACAGCGACTGTTTCTGCATCGCAAAAGCAAGTGGCTATTACTGTAACGCAGACAGCGTCGCATAAAGTGGAAGCACTCGTTGCGCCCCTGATGGTTCATACAAAGACTGTTGCGACTCAAACTCAGATAGCAGGTCACGACTTGTTAGTGCTGGGATCAAGGGATCATCGCATTGTTCCAGCCCCCGGGATGGAAAGTGTAACAGAAGTTAATAAAGAAATGTGAAGAACGGTAGGACCCAGACAGGGTTTACCGCAGCTGAGAAGATGTATATAAGTTTTTATAAAAGTGAAAGTAGTTTGTACCGTTAATATGAAAAATGTCTATTTAATACTTTGTGTATTTTTCTATGTGTAATGCAACGTTCAAGATATTCTCACCTCCCGGATGGAAGAAGTTAATGTTTATTGTTATTGCATAAACAAAATTTTATGTCTTCTTGTATTTTACAGCCCGGGAGTGCTGTCTTTTACCATGGGGGAATGTGTAGCCCTGGTGTGAAGGCACACGCAGTACCCTGGAGGATGTGTGGAGAGATAGCAGTTTAATGCTAAATGAACATTCATTCCAACATGCACTTTGACACGCCCACAGGTACATAAGCTAGTGACATCAGCAGGGAGTGGTCAGTTGGTCAGTCAGACAGTTAGTGTTCAGTCAGAGTGTGAAGTCTGTGCAGGAGGAGAGGAGTGAGCTGCAGAGAATTCAGACGCCTGTCTAGAGGACGGTAGAGGTTCAGAGACGTGCTCCTGCCTAAAAGTATTACTGGTATTCTGCTAGCAAGCTCTGGAAGGAACTAAGAAGGAACTGACTGCTATATATATCTGTGAAGTGAGGGATGCTTATGCTACCAGCACGGGCAAGGCGAAAGGCACAGTGGTAGATATTGTGAGTGCTTCAGGATTGCAGAAGTCCTGCATTGTTAACCGGTTACTGGGACCGAAGCATCACCATAGCTTCATGCATGGTGGTAGAAGAACCAGATTATTTGGAGGGAACTACGCTTCATGCTAGTTGGACTCATCACCGTGTTGAAGTAAAGGAGGCCCCTAACTTGCCCAGCTGCTATCTCGAAATACATCCTCCTTGGATCAGCCTCCCTGGGACCTGCTTGAACATCTTACAAGTAAAGGTATGGAAAGACGCTGACCGTGTGAGACTGTGTTCTTTATCTGCACTCGACTTCACAAATCCCATAGACTTTGAGGGACCAGTCCCACCTGTAGGGGACCCGACATCTAGCTGCCTCACCATCCCCTCAGAGATCTACAGCAGCGCTGGTACTAATTACCAGAAGACTACAGGTGGCGTCACGAACTGTATATAAACCTATCCCCTGTAAATATTCCCCCAACATACGCCAGACCGCCAGGGCCACAGACCGAGCCACAGCTACCTGTGACAAACCCCCATAGACTTCCATGGGCTCGGCTCTGAGTACCCCATTGCCCTGGTAACCCACAATTGTGGTGGCGGGTCGACACAATGACACCATGAAACCCCTTTTGAGAAAGCACTGCCGCGAAACAGCAGGCAGGGAGTCTGCAGGGGGGACACGGACGTGACCTTTTGATATGGGTAAGAGTCATTATTAGTATTTATGGTGTACATTATGATCGTTGTTACATTGCACTGATTTTAGTGTTATATATTCATCTATTACTTTGATGTTCACCATTTTTTCTATTTTATATGTATTAATTTGATCATATTGACCTACCCAGGTTACTTAATAGTCCATAGTATCCCCCCTCTTTTTTACCTGCAGTTTTTCCTCATTTCATCTCTGCTTTGGGCCTGTATTGTTGGCATTATTTATTGGATTAATAAAGCTTTTGTTAAATTTTTAAGGTGTTGTCTCTACTCCCTTTTCTATTGTGTATGTTATATAACTCTTTGGAGTTTTACACCTGCATTATATGGGCATTTTGGGCCAGTTTTCTTTGGGGTGAAGCAATTTTTTTGCTTCCATCTTATTACACTTATAGTGTTTTTTATGACTATTGTTTCAATTGCTAGAAGGCACTGTAGGGCGCTCCTTATTTGTTTTAACCATACTGAATTATGAGCGCGCCTTTGAGAGATCACCACAGGAACATCATTTAGCTATATTAGAACATTACTGGTATTGGAGAGTCTTTCGTTTGCTAGAGGCACTGTGATTTCAAAATGAACTTGAGAGTGACACAAGAATAGATACTGTAAAACAGCTGCAATTTCGTTGGTCTGCCAGAAGATGGCACTGTCTCTTAAATTAGCAGTTGTGCAGAGAAGTGGAAAAATGCTTGCTACTGCACCCAATTATATGTGTAAACAAATGGATGTCCCTTTGTGCCCCAAGGTAGGGTTCGATTTCAAATATAGAGGGCTTCTTGTATAACATATGCTCAGCTTGAAAAAAAACATTTAGAAGAGAGGAGAGGAGGGGGGCTGCGTTATTTGTATCAAGCAGGCTGTTACTTCTCTCAAGATTCCCTTCCTTGAGGCTTGGGGTAGGGAAAATGGCGTCTTCCCCTCTTATGTAGTGAGAGAAATGACGCCAAAACAGGTTCGATGAGCCGCTGGACTGTGTCTTGAGTTACTGCACCAAGTATGGCTGAGGGGGGGGGAACCCCTGATATGTCCTAAGACAGATGTGAGGGACATGGTTGCTTCACCACCTGCATCTGGCGCATGAACCCTGAGGAGCCCTGCGGGGGTTTTTTGTCCACCTTCCAGCGTCCCTGGATTTAATCTCCTGTAGGTAAGATGGGGGAGAGTGGAGCTTGTAATCCTCCTCCAGGGGCCAATGGTGCCTTGAAACGGTCAGAGGGGGGTTAACTCCCACGGTTTAGCGGGCTGCCTCCTTTCCCCTCAGCAGCTTCCCAAGGCCCACACCTCCTGTTATGCTCAGCCTCAAGCCCTCTCGGCTGTCAGTCTGCGCGACCCCTTCTCCCTGAGTTCTCGCCTGCTGGGAGGCCGCAGGTTTGGACTGCAGCCGATGCAATGTGGGTATTAGGCGCGCCGGACTCACCACGACTTTCCCGCGGTCTGATGCAGCCGCCGCGGCGGTCCCGGCCTCCGTCGCGTCTTTCGGGCTACCTCCTCCTGGTCGGCAGGATCCGGCTTCTCTGCCTCTCCTGGGCCCCTGGGTCTCCTCTTGCGCGGGGATCTCCGCCACCAACGTCCTCTGACACAGGAAGCCTCGGCAGACGCAGCCTGCACCACGTCTCCCCTCAACCAAGGCCTCTCTTGTGTGCCTGAGGTGTGGAGGCGGTCAGAAGCGCTTCTGAGGTCTTCTCCTCTTAGCAGGGCTTTACTGGAGTCTTGATAAAGCACTCAGGGTTCGGGTGGGAGTAAAAGGAGGCTATATTAAACACTTTATTGTGGCCTGGGGTCGAGAGCTCAGACTCTGCACGTCTACTCCTGCTCGTGCCTAGGCCACGCCCCGAGACAGGTGTTTCATGACCATGTTGTGGACTGATTTCTCGAGTAACGCTCACACGACTTGTAATAATGAATCAATTGCAACAAACAGGAGACAGCAGTTGTCAACTATGGTTCAAAATTACCTCTCCCCCTATCGAGGTTCTCCCTCACAGTACATTCCCCTTTGACTATTGGGCCTGTAAACTGGACACCTGGCCTGAATTGGCACAATATGCCTTACAGGAGCTCCCTTGCCCTGCTGGTAGTGTGCTATCAGAAAGAGTGTTCAGTGCAGCTGGATCAATCCTGACAGAAAGAAGGACCCGGCTGTCGACCCAAAATGTTGGTGATCTCACCTTCATTAAAATGAACCATGCCTGGCTTTCAAAGGATTTTGTACCACCTTCCCCTGATGACACATAGGTTGCCAGCAAAATGGCTCGCTTTTGTCCTCATCTTCCTCCGACTTCTCCAATTCCTCCATTTGCAGCAGCTGAACGTCCAGCCTACACCTCAACATATGCCAGTTTTTCCACCTCCCTAACTGGGCTATACCCCCCCCAGGGCCGGCGTCCGCACCTGGCGCACCTGGCGCACCCGGGCAAGTGCCGATTCCGAGCAGGTGGGGGGTGCCGACTCATGGGCGACGGCACTGGCACAGGGCCCCTCATAGTATGCAAAAGTGTCTCTGACGGTGGGGTGGCCCACTCGCCTTTAGACACACCGGCGTACTATGAGGGGCCCTGTGCCAGTGCCGTCACCCACGATTGGGACCACCTGCTTGCTCAGGGCCGCAGCACTTGCAATACTTACCTCTCCCTGCTCCACCGCTGTGACATCTTCCGCGTTTCCTGACAGTGACATTCAGGTCAGAGAGCGCGATGACGTCACGTCTGTACTCCCTCTGCCTAAACCGTCCAAGTGTAGACAGATGGAAGATGGCGACGCTAAGGAGTCCAGAGCAGAGCAGTGCCCAGCGAGGAGAGGTATTTCATTTTTTTTAATGTTGGGAGCAATATATGGGGAGCATTATACACTGGAGAATGATATATGGGGCCCATCATAGACTGGAGCATCATCCATGAGGCCCATCATATATTGGAGCCTTCAAAATGGGGGACATCAGACACTGGAGCAGCATTTATGGGGCCCATTATACACTGGAGCATTATAAATGGGGCCCATTATATATGGAGCATCATATTGGCCCATAAGACACTGGAACATCTTCCATGGGGCCCATCATATACTGGAGCATTCTAAATTGGGCAGATCAGACACTGGAGCAGCATCTATGGGGCCCATTATACACTGGAGCATTATAAATGGGGTCCGTTATATATGGGGCATTATATTGGCCCATAAGACACTGGAGCATCATCCATGGGGCCCATCATATACTGGAGCATCATATGGAGCACATATGGGGCCTATTCTGTATGGAGCATTATATGGAGCCCATTCTGTATGGAGCAATATATGGGGCCCATCATATACTGTATGGAGCTTTATATGCGACTCATTATACTGTATGGAGCAATATGTGGGGCTCATTCTACTCTATGGGGACCGTCCTATACTGTATGGCACAGTACATGGGGACCATGATATACTGGAGCATTATGTGGAGCTCATCATATACTGTATGGAACATTATATGGGACCAATTATGTATGGGGCAATATATGGGGCTCATTATTCTGTATGGCGCACTATGTGGTGGCCGTAATACTATATGGAGGAATATACTGACCGTTTTTTGAGCTTATGTAGATTTTAAAATAGATATATGTCATGTAAGAAGTGAATTTTGTGTCATTGTACTATACCTATATTTCTGTGCCGTATCGGAGCATCATGAATTGTGGTATGTGTTAAAGGGGCGCACTGACACTCTTTGGCCCGGGGCACACGAAACCCTGGAGCCAGCCCTACCCCCCCACAACTTTAGCCAAATAACCAGCATTCAATGCATAACTATTATTATAAAGTAAATGAAGGTTGCCAAGCTTAAGTAATAAGAATTGATGTCGTTGGCATTGAAATGGGCACTGTAGGTGTGTTTACTGTCCTCCACTCCCTGCTGACTTTGCTTCCCCATTGACTTGCATTGGGTTTCGTGTTTCAGTCGGACCATCGACTTTTCACGATAGTCGGCTGATTTAGTTCGACTCGACTTTTGAGAAAGTCGGGTTTCATGAAACCCGACTCGACCCTAAAAAAGGCAAAGTCGCTCATCTCTAATTTTTACAACTTACATCCACATTCTCTCATTACCTTTGGGCATGATCTTGCTTGGCAATCCCAGTTTACTATATTATTACCTAATATCTATTTGCTAGAATTTCTTACATGTGGGTGTAACACATTATAGATATATTTTTTTCCCATCTGGTCTGCGGTGCCTTTGCTTGGTATTATTCACCATCTTATTTTTCCCTTTAATATTGTACATGTTTTTGTTTGTCATAATTGTTCAATAAAATGATATCTTTTAATGCATTTTGGTTCTCTTGTGCAAATTTTTCTATAGGTTTTCACTCTGTGATAGTAGCGTGCGTAACCAAAAGTTTTTAGAATCTTCAACCGTGTGGGAGTGATGTGCATCTAAACATATTTTTCTACTCTCATGCAACCTTGTTTGTGATAGTACTGTGTCAAAAGCCGCTGTGTGTATTCTTTAACTTATATATGTGCTAGTACTGTGCCTTTAAGCCGCTTTGTGTACTAGGCAAACCCTGCCTGTGGGGGTACTGTGCCCCATTGCCTAGCTTTGAAATTATTAATCAGCTTTCTCAGGAAAATGTGAAAACATGCTCAGTGGGTGAAATTTGTTATCACTTATCAGCTTCTGTGGGTGAAATTTGATATAATCTTCTGTGGTATCAATGTGTAAACATGCTCTGTGGGTGAAATTTTTAACTGGACTGCAGGTTGGAAGCTTCACTGTGAACTGCTAGGTTGATCCAAGATCATACTAACAGCTTTTCATCGGTGGCATTTGTGACATACGTTACTGGAGCAGACATTTTTGAGCTGTGGGGGTACTGTGCTCCATTTGGGTGCTCTGTGGGTGAAATTTGTTCTCAGCAATTGTGGGTGAAATGAGGAAACATTCTCTGTGCGTATTCTGCAGCCGAGTCTGTACAAGTCGTGTGCCTAAAAAATAATTTTACTCCATCTTTGTGGTCAGGCCTAATGCTCATTAAATGATTTAACTACTCATTCCAATTACAGAGTCTCTAAATTGTTATGGATAGCTATTTTTCTCGCAATTTCAACTGCTGACTCAGTTGGGATGTGGTTAATTTGCTTGACTGCTGTGTTCCTCGGATGTGGTACATGTTCATGAGACTGCCTCTCTGGAATAGAATCCTGATTCTCCATAACCCTTGTGTATTCCTGCCTGTGGGCGGTTTGAAAATAGATTGCTGAGAGTGCCTTCACTTTGAGTTACACAGGGACCCCTATTAATCATGGCCTCAGTTCGAACAAACAAGAATACAGAAACAGAGTACAATTCCATTATCTCTAGCTGAAGTATTCATGTGTGGTTGCCTGCTTTGAACACTAATTTTTTCAAGGGAAATACTTCAGGCCCCCGAGACCCTAAGGTAACAAAACTGGCGAGGCATCCCAAGGCAAAGGGGCTAGGACTGGCGGTAGCAAGCATCGTGGCAGACTGCTAACTGTATCCAGAATCAAACTACGAGCTTTATGTATGCTAATGTACACTATTGAAGATAAAAGTTTGCCTCTGTGGATGATATTAGCAAGCTGCTTCTGCAGAGTTACTCTCTAGCATGCTCTGTGGGTGAAATTTTTAAGAAGATTCTATGGGGGTACTCTGGCTCATGTTCTGTGGGTAAAAATTTAAAACAGGTTCTTTGAGGATACTGTGCCCCAAATTTTTTTTTTGTTAGGAAGTTATAAGGGTTAAAAGTTGACCAGCGATTTCTCACTTTTACAACAAAATGTACAAAACCATTTTTTTTAGGGACCACCTCACAATTGAAGTCACTTTGAGAGGTCTATATGGCAGAAAATAACTAAACGTGATACCATTCTAAAAACTACACACCTCAAGGTACTCAAAACCACATTCAATAAGTTTATTAACCCTTCAGGTGCCTCCCAGGAGCTGAAGCAACTTGGAAGGAAAAAATGAACATTTAACTTTTTAGTCACAAAAATGATCTTTTACAAACAATTTTTTTATTTTCACAAGGGTAAAAGGAGAAAGTGGACAGATAAAGTTGTGCAATTTCTCCTGAGTACGCCAATACCCTATATGTGGGGGAAAACCACTGTCTGGGCGCACGGCAGGCTCAGAAGGGAAGGAGCGCCGTTTGACTTTTTCAAATCAAAGTTGGCTGGAATTGAGATTGAATGCCATGTCGCATTTGGAGAGCCCCTGATGTGCCTAAACAGTGGAAACTCCCCAAAAGTGACACCATTTTGGAAACTAGACCCCCTAGGGAACTTATCTGGATCTGTTGTGAGCACTTTGAACCCCCAAGTGTTTCACTAAAGTTTATAATGCCTGGGTGTGAAAAAAAAATAAAAAAATTCCACAAAAATGATTTTTTTAGTCCCCAATTTTTGATTTTTCCCAAGGAAATTGGACCCCAAAAGTTGTTGTTCAATTTGTCCTGAGTTACCCCATTTTGGAAACTAGACCCCCTAAGGAACTTATCTAGATCTGTGGTGAGCACTTTGAACCCCCAAATGCTTCACACAAGTTTATAATGCCCAGGCATGAAAATAAAAAATCCTATTTTTTTTCCCACAAAAATAATCTTTTAGTCACCTATTTTTTATTTTCCCAAGGGTAACAGGAGAAATTGGACCAAAAAAGTTGTTGTAAAATTTGTTCTGAGTACGTTGATACATCACATGTGGGGAGGAACCACTGTTTGGGCGCACGGCAGAGCTCGGAAGGAAAGGAGCGCCATTTGACTTTTTCAAACCAAAATTGGCTGGAATCGAGATTGGATGCCATATCGCGTTTGGATTGCCCATGATGTGCGTAAACAGTGGAAACCCCCACAAGTGACCCCATTTTAGAAACTAGACCCCTAAGGAACTTATCTA
>JARQOD010000006.1:175279359-175312624 GCA_033576555.1 Oophaga sylvatica
CCCTCCGGGGTATTGAATGCCGTCTTCCATTCATCCCCGTGCTTAATGCGAATAAGGTTATATGCCCCCCTGAGGTCAAGCTTGGTAAACCAAGTAGCGTTTTTCACCCTGGAAAACAGGTCAGAAATCAAGGGTAACGGGTATTGATATTTCACAGTAATATTGTTCAAAAGACGATAATCAATACACGGCCTTAATGAACCATCCTTTTTGGCCACAAAGAAAAAACCGGCACCTAAGGGTGAAGAGGATGGTCTGATATGACCCTTCTCCAATGACTCCTTGATATAAGACCGCATAGCGTCATGTTCAGGTACAGACAAGTTAAAAAGGCGACCTTTAGGGAATTTACTACCAGGCACTAATTCAATAGCGCAGTCATAGCTCCTATGGGGAGGCAAGGATGCAGATTTACTTTCGCTAAAAACATCAGAAAAATCAATCAAAAAGTCAGGAACATCCTGAGCCTGGGGGGAGGCAGAAAAAACAGGAGTGTTGGTATTAACACATTGGCAGCCCCAACTGGTTACAGACACAGATTTCCAATCCAAAACAGGATTATGAGACTGTAACCAAGGGAAACCCAGTACGATAATATCATGCAGATTATACAGAACCAAAAATTTGCAGCACTCTTGATGATCAGGTTCAACCCTCATTATCACCTGAGTAGAGAACTGAGGTTTATTCTCAGCCAAAGGGGTAGAATCGATCCCCAGTAGGGGAATAGACTTCTGTAGGGGTATCAAGGGAAACCCACAACGTTTAGCAAAATCATAATCCATCAGGTTAATAGCTGCTCCCGAATCAACGAAAGCCTGAGCAGAAAATGAGGACAGAGAGCATATCAGAGTGACAGTTAATAAAAACTTAGTCTGAACACTACCCAAGACAACTGAGCGTGCAAAACGTCTTCCCCGCTTAGGGCAGACTGAAATAGCATGAGAGGCATCACCACAGTAGAAACATAACCCATTGCGATTTCGAAACTCATGACGCTGTGCCCCAGACACCACTCTATCACACTGCATGGATTCAGAAGCAGGTTCACAAGGCAACACTATTCCACGCATACTTCTCCGCTCACGCAAACGTCTGTCAATTTGAATCGCTAATGACATAGAATCATTGAGACCAGAGGGGACAGGGAATCCCACCATAACATCCTTTACATTATCTGACAGACCCTTCCGAAAAAGGGCCGTCAAAGCGTCGTCATTCCACTTGGTCAGGACTGCCCACCTACGGAATCTCTGACAGTATAACTCAGCGTCATCAAGCCCCTGATTTAATGCCAACAAGGCTTTTTCAGCTTGATCAGTGACATTAGGCTCATCGTACAATAACCCCAAAGCCTGAAAAAATGCATCAACATCACTCAAAACAGGATCCCCAGGTGTCAGGGAAAAAGCCCAATCCTGAGGATCGCCGCGCAGGAGAGAGATGACAATTTGAACCTGCTGCGCTGCGTTCCCTGAGGACTTAGATTTTAAGGCAAAAAACAATTTACAATTATTTTTGAAATTCTGAAAGTTAGCTCGATCCCCTAAAAACAAATCTGGCATGGGAATCCTAGGTTCCACAACAGGCAACCTAGCAAGATATGCAGCAATACTCTGAACCTCAGTGGCAAGCTGATCCACACGGCCAGACAACTGTGCAAACTCCATTGAGAGAAAAAATCCTCCCCAGCACCCAGAGATACAGAGGGAAAAAAAAAAAAATGCAACAAACAGAAAAATATCTCTGACAACTCTGACAACCGTTTTTTCTTTCACAAATTTTTTCCCTTCTGTGAGTACCATACAATTTAAAATTTTAGGCCGGTGATACTGTTATGTTTCGGTAGCTGAGGAGTGCAGGCAAAAAAGGCAATACACCAGAGCAGTTGGAATCTATGAGATTGCAGTACCCTGACTAACCACAACAACTAGAGGCAGCCGTGGAGCGTTCCTACATTGGTCCTAGACGCCTCGTCACAGCCTGAGAAACTAACTACACCTAAAGATAGAAAGAGGAAAGC
This sequence comes from Oophaga sylvatica, assembly GCA_033576555.1. Taxonomy (NCBI): domain Eukaryota; kingdom Metazoa; phylum Chordata; class Amphibia; order Anura; family Dendrobatidae; genus Oophaga; species Oophaga sylvatica. The sequence continues at coordinate 175,281,383 of JARQOD010000006.1, forward strand.
TACCTGCCCCGGAGCAGAACCCCAAAGATAATAGAAAGCCCCCAAACATGTAATGGCGGTTAGACAAGAAGAAATACAGACACAGACAGAAAATAGTATGAGCAAACGTTGGGGCCCAAACTACCTAAATAGAAAAGGATAGGAAGGGCACTTACTGCAATCCCAGAAAACCCTGAAAAGCACCAACTCTACTAATTTCAAAAACACCTGAGATCACACGACCTCTACCACCTAAATTAGTTCTCTGGTGTAACAAAATCAAAACAGCAGCCACTGAAAAAACTGGAAAAAGCAAAGGCACAAACATCAGTGGCTGAACTAAACTGAGAGGGCAAAAGCCCCCGGAGGGGAATCTGAAGGCTCCCACAGAAGTGCAGGACAAAATGCAAAAATCAAGCACAAAAACAAAAAGAAGAAAATGTCTTATCTGTTAGCAGGAAATGCAGACACGACACAGCAGGCTACAAGGGAAACAGGAATCAAGGATTCAGACCAGAACAATTGATCACCGGCAACCCTGATGGGAAGGTGACTCCCTTATATAAGACCAGTCAGTAACACCTGATTCCCAATCCTCACAATCTTCACAATCTTCACTGGACAGACCAGCACCGCTTGTAACCACCAGAGGGAGCCTCTGCTCAGAACTCATCCCAAGCCCACTCACAACATTTAGCCCCTCCGAGACTTGGGAATTTTCTTTGTCTTGGATGTGCTTGTTGTGGGAACTTATTGAAGGGTGATTTTTTTCATCACCCACATACCGGAGAAAAATATCAACATTAGAGGTAGATATACCTGTACCTCCAGTTTTGTGATATACATGATCACATGTCCTTGTGGGTTAGCGTACATTGGTGAGACGACCATGGAGATTAAGGTGCGGATCAGCAAACATAAAAGCACTATTAGGACTAAATCGACTGAGTTACCAATTCCCAAGCATTTTTGTGACAATAAACATTCTGTTAGTCAATTGAGGTTTAGGGTAATTGATGATGTTCCGAGTCAGAGGAGAGGCGGGGTTAGGACCAAATTGTTGAAATATAAAGAACTTAGATGGATTTCAAGATTAAATACACTTCAACCGAGAGGTTTAAATATTGATTATAACCTGGGTATTTGTATTAATTAGTTCTTTATGTCCTCTGATGATGGCATCTCTCCATATGGGTTTTTATATTCATGTGTTTTTTTAATTTGCTTTTTATTATTTTTTCTTTTCTTCCTTTTTTTTCTCATCATGCAGCTAGACTGGTATATAATACCACGATTTAAGGGGTGTGTGCCCTTCTTTGCAGCGATCACAGTTATTTTTTATTATTTTTTGTTTAATTTTTTTATTTTTTTTCTTTGATGAGTCTTTCTCTGGTGTCCTTAGGATTCACATATAAAGTGAATTTTTTTTTTATATACTATGACTAATCGTGGATACGGCGTCATGAGCCTTTTCTTGTATGGAGTAATGAATTTATATTTATGATGATATAATAGTATATAAAATCTTGATATGTGGGTTATTTATATATAATATAGGGACACCTATATGTGAAACTCTGTGTTTTTTGAATTGATCTGTGTCCATATATTGTTCTTTTTTCCCCCTGTATAGGTATGAAGGGTAGGTGATATAATATGAATTGAGAAGTTCTTATATCTGGATTGGCTTTACTTATATCTCTATTTCCATTGTGTGGTTTATACACTGATGCGATGTATTACCATGACAACACGGCTCCATATATATTCAAGTCTCCCCTTGTAATCAAATGATTAGCTGCGTGACGCTGCTTCCTGTCTGGGTGAGTCTGTAAAGCGTCAGCATGGTTTGCCTGCATCTCCCTGGTGACTGTGGACGCACATGCGCTATAGCGCTTTCTATGATGTTGCGGTGTCACGTGATTCATCACGTGATGGCGCTGACATAGATACTCCTTTGCACAGTAATAGGTGGATGCCGATGACGTGCATGGAAGAAAGGACGCTGAGGTGCGGAGACTGGCGCTGAGCGATGATGCAGGAAGGTGCTGTGATTATCGTTTATGTGCCGTGTTCTTTGATTGGTGATCTTTTGTTTACATGTTGAGATTAATCTATTACCTAGCGATCTATTGGTGGGGCTTTGTGTTTATATTCTCTTAGACACATGATCTTGTGGATAGTAACTATGGGGATCACGATGCTTTTATCCGATAGGTCCTTTTATGTGGGATGTCACATTGGATGTATATGTATTATCTAAATGCTGCATATTTTCTTGTGGATCTACATATGTATGTATTTTTAATGGATTTTGATATGATCTTTGTACCACTTTTTTGTATATTCCTCTGTAAAAATGTTAATTATGGCTGGCAATCCCTTGTGTTTGATTGGTGGAATTCCATCCACTTCCTATATAAGGCTGCCATGTCTGTTTTTTTCATATGCTTGAAAAAGACCTATGGAGGTCGAAACGTCGCACTTGGCAACATGGAAATAAAGACATGATTTGATCTTCACCCGGATTGGTATGCTGTTCTTCTTTAATTATTCTGCCCCTCCAGAGTAGTCTGGTTTGTGACACAGTGGGGCCACACCCCCCCATGCTCGTGCCAACCAGTCAGGGTGCGAGCATAACAATTATCTATATATATAAAAATGAGTGTATGTATGTGTGTCAAGCCACGCCCACTCCAACGCAAAGCCCCGTATAATAAATACCTAATATATATATATAAATACATATATATATATATATATATATATATATATATACAGCTCTGGCAAAAATTAAGAGACCACTGCACAGTTTTATAAAAATATGCTTCTCTATCTCTACATGTCTGACAGCTATTCCAATCCAGTGACAGTTGAATTCCAACCAGAGAACACCTCATTCTACTTAATGTGCTTCTGATTAGATAATCACCTGAACCTAATCTTATTTAACGAAGGAAAGTATAAAAAACACTGCTGTGGTGTTCACAATCCTCTTGTAATAGGACAAGCTGGATGGCAAAACAAGTGCTAGTAATATCCCAAAAGTAATAGGAATGAAAAAATAACTTTTAACCATGCCAAAGGAGTTGAAAATAAAAGTCTTGAGTGAAGAAAAGAAGGGCTCAGTTCTGGCTTTACTAGCAGAGGTATACAGTGAGAGTCATGTTGCCTCCATCCTTAAAATTTCTAAGATGGCAGTCCATTACAACAAGGTCAAGCAGCAGACATTGGGTACAACGAAGCTACAGACAGGCAGAGGGCAAAAACGACTCTCCACTGACCGGGATGACCATCATCTTATTTGAATGTCACTCAACAACCACAGGATGACATCAAGTGACCTACAAAAGGAATGGCAAATGGTAAATGGAATGAAGTGCAGTGCACAGTTCGTAACAGGCTCCTAGAGGCAGGGCTCAAGTCACATAAAGGTAGAAAAAAGCCTTTCATCCATGAGAAGCAAAGGAGAGCCAGGCTGAAGTTTGCCAACGACAATAAGGATTGGACATAGAGGACTGGAGTAAGGTAATCTTCTCTGAGTCTAATTTTCAGCTTTGCGCAACACCTGGTCGTCTAATGGTTAGAGAGAGACCTGGAGAGGCGTACAAGCTATAGTGTCTTGCACCCACTGTGAACTTTGGTGAAGGATCTGGGTGCTTCAGCAAGGCTGAAATCTTTGCGAAGGACATATAAATCAAGCCACATACAAGGTTATCCTGGAAAAACAGTTGATTCCTTCTGCTCAGGCAATGTTCCCCAACTCTGAGGACTGTTTTTTCCAGTAGGACAATGCGCCATGCCACACAGCTAGGTCCATCAATGTGTGGATGAAGGACCACCACATCAAATCCCTGTCATGGCCAGCCCAATCTCCAGACCTGAACCCCATTGAAAACCTCTTGAATGTAATCAAGAGGAAGATGGATAGTCCACAAGCCATCAAACAAAGAAGAACTGCTTAAATTTTTGTACCAGGAGTGTATTAAGGTCACTCAAAAGCAATGTGAAAGGCTGGTGGAAAGCATGCCAAGACGCATGAAAGCTGTGATTAAAAATCATGGTTATTCCACAAAATATTGATTTCTGAACTCTTCCTGAGTTAAAACATTAGTATTTCTATAATTTCTAAATGATTATGAACTTGTTTTCTTAGCATTTTTTGAGGTCTGCAAGCACTGCATTTTTTTGTTATTTTGACCATTTCTCATTTTATGAAAATAAATACAAAATTTATTGCTTGGAAATTCGGAGACATGTTGTCAGTTTTTTTATAGAATAAAAGAGCAATTTACAAATTTTACTCAAAAATATACCTATAAAGAGAAAAATCAGACAACAAACTGAAAATTTTGCAGTGGTCTCTTAATTTTTGCCAGAGTTGTATATATTTAATAAATATTTAATATATATTTCATAGGCACATCTTCCTGACCACAACAGGTTACACTGCCTGTGTTGCCCTTAGCAACCAATCACTAAGCATCTTTCATTTCACCAGAGCTGTTTAAGAGATGAAAGCTGAGCTGTGATTGGTTGCTATGAGCAACAATTTTCCCACTCCACAACACCTCAGCAGACACTGACCGGGTGGGAGAAATCTAGCATCCCCGGGAACATAAGCTCCCAGTCTGCCCACTAGAAAGAAGCAGAGAGCACATGACAGAAATTAATCTTATCCTCCTTTATTACTGCCGGGTTCTATTGGTACCTATGTAGAAAATCTCATCATCAGCGGCTGCACATAGAGCCACACTGCCAAGTTACATAATAGCACATCTCCAGGAACTCTCTGATCAGCGCTACCCGGCTCAGGACTATGAGATGGAGGATGTGTGATGGGTATATGGGCACGGGACTATGGGATGGAGGATGTGTGATGGGTATATGGGCACTAGACTATGGGATGGAGGATGTGTGATGGGTATATGGGCACAGGACTATGGGATGGAGGATGTGTGATGGGTATTTGGGCACGGGACTATTGGATGAAGGATGTGTGATGGGTATATGGGCACGGGACTATGGGATGGAGGATGTGTGATGGGTATATGGGCATGGGACTTTGGGATGGAGGATATGTATGATGGGTATAGGGGCATGGGACTATGGGATAGAGGATGTGTGATGGGTATATGGGCATGGGACTATGGGATGGAGGATGTGTGATGGGTATATGGGCATGGGACTTTGGGATGGAGGATATGTATGATGGGTATAGGGGCATGGGACTATGGGATAGAGGATGTGTGATGGGTATATGGGCACAGGACTATGGGATGGAGGATGTGTGATGGGTATATGGGCATGGGACTTTGGGATGGAGGATGTATGATGGGTATAGGGGCATGGGACTATGGGATAGAGGATGTATGATGGGTATATGGGCACTAGACTATGGGATGGAGGATGTGTGATGGGTATATGGGCATGGACTTGGGATGGAGGAATGTATGATGGGTATAGGGCATGGGACTATGGGATAGAGGATGTGTGATGGTATATGGGCACGGGACTATGGGATGGGGATGTGTGATGGGTATAATGGGCAGGACTATGGTTTGGAGGATGTTGATGGGTTAGGTCATCGGGACTACTGGATGGGGGAATGTGATGGGTATATGGGCACTGGACTATGGATGGAGGATGGGTATGATGGGTATATGGGCATGGACTATGGGATGGAGGATGTGTGATGGGTATATGGGCACTGGACTATGGGATGGAGGATAATCATTATAATTTGTTATAACGAACCAGAGTTAGTTACAATGCCCGGATAACGCTGGGCTCTTCAGCTAGTATTATATATTAATACTTATATAATCTTCTAAATAGTGTTTAAGTTGATGATACCAATTCTGCATTCTAATTGCTGGGTGACAATCGGTGCTACGGAAACAGGAGACACTCAAGGACTTGATAATGCTCCTTACTACATGAGTAGTTCAGGGTATTATCAGTGTGATCAAACAATTACATGCTCGAGTCTCCTTGTAAAACTAATAAATATCGTAAAAAAAATTTTTTTTAAGTGTTATAAGTTGGGTTTTGTGTGGACCAGGACTAAGCATGTCCTTACTTATTCTGCACGGAGAATGCAAAAAAGTAAAATACAAAAACCGATGCCCGAATTACATCTATCTTCATTCACCTTACAAAAAAATTTAATCAATTTGTAAATTGATGAAAAAAGTCATATGTACCCAACCATAACACAAATGAAAACTACACCTTGTTCTCCAAAAAAACACGCACAACACTGTGTATGGAAAAATCAAAAAGTTATGGCTCAGACTTTTTCAAAGTGTTTTTTTTTTTTTAGAAATAGTAGTAAAAGATGTAAAATTTGTGGAATAGCTAATATTGACCAGCACAAAAAAGTGGCATATTTTTTAAACCAAAAAGTGAGTTAGATTAAAAAAAATCCTGCTTTTCAGTTATTCCACCTTCCATAAAGTGTAATAAAAGGTCATCTGTATCCCAAAATGAGACTAATGAGGACTGCATCTTGTCACAAAAAGCCATCATCTTCATTGCCAGAAAATGTTAAGCTTTAGGCTGTCAGAATATAGCAACACAAAAACAAATTATTTTATTAAGAGTTTAAAAGTAATAACTCATATAAACTATATACGGTACATTTGGCACTGCCATGATTGTGCTGATCCACAAAATAAAGTTACACTTTATTTGTGCAGCAAATGAAAAGTGTGAAATTTAAAAATCTAAAAAAAAACAAAAGTAGAATTGGTGTTTTTTTTCTATTTCTTCTTATAAAGACTAATAAATAAAAGTTAGGTATTAGGTTGTGCGTAGCCCAAAATTATGCCAAGGGCAAATACAACTCATCCCACTAGAAACGAACCATCATAAAGTTGTGTGTACAAAAAAATGTACCGTAGCATGTAACGGCTCTTGGAATGGGAGAGTGGAAAAAAAAACAAAAAATGTGTGTACATTAAGGCCAAATTAAACTTGGTCCTTAAGGGGTTAACTAATTTCTTTTGAAATTGACCCGAGTGTATCTGAAATTAGAATGTGAGCCCCACACTGGAATTGGAGCGATGTACACTGTATTATGTCCATACTACTGTGGAATACGTCAGCACTATGGAAGTAACTGGAATAAAATAAACAGATGAGACGTCACATGAGTTACAAATCTGAAAATCTGCAATATTTTTTCCTGCTACATGTAGATGGGATGTTTAAAGGGTATATGTTACCACTTTTTGCCACCCCATCTGAGAGCATAATTGTTGTGAATGCTCTGGATTCTGAGTTGGGGCTCCTTCTCGTGGCTGTTGATGTTAATGAAGCTACCTTGACTGACAGAGGCCCTTCAGCTGAGGATTCAGCTGCGGACGATTGGCAATCTGGGAGTGATGACTGGGGAGATTTAAGGGAGTAACTTTCCCATGATCCTCACAGGTGATTAGTTGTCTCTTCCTGGTCCAGTTTGGAAGTCAGCTTGCTTTCGGCGGTCTCCTGCAACTTTCAGATAAGTTATTTTCTGATTGTTTCTGTGGTTTTGTTTTCTTTTGTTTTTCTGCCTTCTGAGTGAGTTCAGCCAGGTCCCCCTGCTGGGGCCTGCGCTGGTCTCTGTTTCTCATTTACCTCGGTTCATTTGTTCAGTCCCTGTTATTTCAGTGGTTGCTGGGTAGCTACCTGTTCACACCAGAGTTCTGATCTAGCGGGGGGAGATCGTGTGGTCTCAGTATTTTTTTGGAATCAGAAGTGTTGGAATTTTTCCAAGGGTTTTGATGGATTGCAGAAAGTATTCTTTTCTGTCCTGTCCTATCAAGACAGTTTTGGGCCCCAGCGTTTGCTTACTCTATTTTCTGCCTGCGTTTGTATTTCATCTTGTCTCACCGCCAATATATGTATTCCTTTGGGGCGCTGTTCCGGAGCAGTTAGCTTTCCCCTTTCTATCTTTAGGCTTAGCTAACTCTCCGGCTGTGTCGAGGCGTCTAGGTCATCGTAGGCACATCCCACGGCTGCTTCTAGTTGTGCGGTTACTTTAGGGGTCTGCAATCCATTAGTTACCAACCTCTCTAGGTGACTGGCTTCCTTGGCTATTTTTGTTACTGTCCTCCTCGGCTGCCATATCATAACACATAATGTAAGGGCATGGACCCTGATTCCAGCGATGTGTCACTTACTGGGCTGCTTGCTGTAGTTTTGATAAAATTACTGTTTTAACAGCAGAAGAATAGCACTAGAAGGCTAGTAAAGCTTCTGCCAGATAGTGAGGCATTCATTACCCTGCCACCATTGATTGGCAGCTTCCTCTGCACACTGTACATGGATAGAAAACTGCCAAACAGTGGTGTGATTGGAGTTATACATAGTGCAACATTCAGAGAACTGCAGCAAATCAAACAGTGATTTTATCAAAATGACAGCAAGCAGCTCAGTAAGTGAACAATCGCTGGAATCAGGCTTTCTGCTCTCACATCATGCTGCTCTGAGATGGGGTAGCAAAAACTGATGACAGATTCCCTTTAATACTCAATCTATACTGCAATATACTGCAAATTATTTATGCAAAATCTGCTATAGGGAGAGACACAGAAAGTAGATAAGTGGATTTTCCATGAATTATCTGCTGTATACACATGTACATATACATATATGGGAAGTTACAGTATATGTCTTCTAGGTCAAGTAAAACTTTATGTTTATAGACTTGTTAGATAATATTCCAGCATGAATAATTGGAAGATATATGTATATTATTGCTATTTTCACAGAAAAATAGAGATATTTATGTTCAGCACATTATTATTACAAGTGTATGTACCTTAGTTAAAATATCTGTAATTGTACTGACTTCCATCCACAATGAACTCCAAACCCTAAAATTGTTTTTCTCTACTTCCATGGACTTTGTTCTTTTAGAAACTGAATCACATAACTTATTACAAATATGTTACATATTAATGAAAGCACTATGCAGAGGTCAGCAAATGTGATATTGTGCACAGCAAATGTAAGAAGGTTTAAATCTACAGCTTACATGTATTTTGGTTTGCCTTTGCCTGGAATCAATTGACTGATTAAATGCTTTTATTTTAGATCTACCATAACTACATATTTTAATTTTATTTAGGTGGCTGAATTATCAAATCCAGTTACTTGGCTTGATGCTGGTGCCCAGGTTTTCTATTCATTTTCACTTGCATTTGGGGGACTCATTTCATTCTCCAGTTATAATTCAATACAGTAAGTAACACCTAAAGTTATGTATGATATGAAAAATAAAAATCCAGCACAAGTTGTTCAGTAAAGTTAGGTTTTAAAGAGCATTTGTCACAGCAATACCCTTACATGGCCAGTCCGTTCCTCCGTTATTGAGAAATCAGCATTTGACTTGATATGCAGATCGAGTAAAGATCTGAAACTTCTGTCATTTCAGCTCTATTCCCTGCCAAGTGATGCCTTAGCCTGCTTGTCTGACAGCGTCTATGTTGTCTGACTTCAGGCAATGGAGTCTTCAATCAAGCATGTGTATAGCTAAAACTGGAATGACAATATGCGCTATAGAGTCTTATCCAGGTTACAATGAAAAGAGTAAAGTGGGAGTTTTCACCTGGTAAGGTTGTGACAGTTACAACCCCTTTGTAAACTTGTATAAAACTGCTGCTGCAGATCCACCAAAAAGATAGGGTACAAATTTGGAGCTGAGTGTGGATGCAAAATGCGCTGCCAAGGATCCAATATATGATAAATGACCAAATGCAGTACGGATATGCTTTTATTTGTCAACGCATTTCAAGATAATCATACCTCTTCATCAGAACAACCACAGTGATTCTTTTTGTGGTTGTCCTGAAGAAGAGGTATGGTTACCTTGAAGTGCATTGACAAAGAAAACCACATCAATAATGCTGTAGAAGAGAGGACTGGGCTGCAAATGCTGCTGAAAAGCCGGGTCCGGAACTGCTGGGGCCGAACTTCTTGTTGCTGGAGGGAATGAAATTGCAGAAGGAATGAGCCGGTAAACTGGGTGAAGGGGCGTAGCCAGGGGAAGTCAGAAAAAGGGGTTGCGCGGGAACTGAATGGGGATTCCTGCCAGAAAGTTGAGCAAGGGCGGACCGCGGATGCAGTGAAGGGAGCGATAGGCAATAACGTGCAGAGATAGGTTGGCAGCATGAGAGGCTCACCCATATCAGCGGGTGTGTAAGGAGAAGGACTGGACCGGGCGTACCTTTTCCGTTGAGGGTCCGGAGCTGTCGGGACTGTCACCCATGTTGCCTGGGGGAAAGTTTAAAACCCCGGACTGACCTTTGCATTTAGAGAGATAGGGCGCAGCTAAGCTTAAAAAGCCGCAGCACGCGGGAAACAAAGGAGTCTTGGTGGGAACACGCAGTGTGCAGGAGGACAGTGTGAGTGCTACGACCTTTGAGTATCATGACGGAGCAGGCCCAAGTCTTAGGGGCCTCAGATCCTCAAGCAGAGATTGCCAACAGAGACTGACAAAGTGCCCATTGACACAGGTGACCGTGAGTGAGGAAGGCGTCTGTCAGGGCATAAGCGCACGCGTACCAAGACAGGGCAGCCAGGTGACTCTCTGTGTTCGCTATCCTGATACACCCATGTGCACCTGCTGAGTATTGTTAGACTCTGATAGTGTAAAAGACTTTAACCATTCCGTTACTTCACCTTCTGGGCCAGGGACCCTCGTCAGAACAGTGAGGAACCACCGTCTTCGCCAGGAACCAGGATACCATCTTCTACAGGACCACGCCGGACCCCGTACGCACTACGGCCTTGGCGCCAATGCTTGAATCCAGGATCCAGATCCCCATCCTCTACAGACTGATAAGTTTAACGTTACTGAACTTTCATTTTCCACCTTCCTATACCAGTTTGCAATTCCCCCTCAAACCATAGTTATCCTACTCTCTCCCTGCGTGGAGTATCATCTGTTAAATAAACCCCTTGTTAACCCTTGCTCTGCCTTCTACCGTTACTGCATCCCACGTACCTGCAGGTTCTACAGGTGCACAAAGGGAACGCGCGACAGGCAGAGCATCACAGCACGGACGTTCAGGTGTCGGCTGACACACAGAGAGGCACACGCGGGGCAGAGCATTGCAGCACAGCCATTCAGGTGACGGCGGCTGTTCAGAGAGACACGGGCCAAGTGGAACCTTATGGAGAGCTATACCCTTTTGCTCCACCATTAAATAGACTAGGGGCTCAGCGGGAAAACCAGATACCGCCCGCTGCCACCAGAAGCAGTACTGTGTGTTGGGTGGGAACGAGCAAGGACGCTACACTGACCTCTGCCGGTATACTACTACATACTGGACCTTCAGAGTGTGACAGGTTGCAGAGCCACCATAAATTAATCTGTTAACAAAAGACTGTCTAGTTACACAACCATTATACAGTTTAGTTTTTGCATCCCTCTTTCCTGTTACCTCCCTGCAAGGAGTTCATTGCTGTTAAACAATTAAATATACAGTAGTTAATCTCTGCTCTGTAGCATTTGTGTTACTTCATCCCAGAACCTACATATTACACTGCATCTGGTCTTTTATTAGTCAAGCATGAGGAGGTGCTGTGCAGTGAATAGAGCTGGAGAGACTGAGGCTTCAGATCTACACTAGGTCTTCAGCCTCATTTACATATCAAGTCAAATGCTGATTTCAGAGTAAGGGTACGTGCCCACGATCCGGAGTTGCTGCGGGTTTGACCCGCGGCATCCAGCTGTTGCAGCATAGTGGATGGGATTTCACGAAATCTTATGCCCACTATGCATACCGAGACGCCCACAGACCACATTGGACACGGATGAAACTAGAAATGATATCAATAGAATGTATTGGATGCGGTGAATCCGCACAGTTCAGTGAACACATGCAGATTTACCTGTATTTAATACACAGTAGCGCTTTGGACGCAGCGGATATGCAACTTCCGGATCATGGGCATCCGGCCTAATAGAGGAACAGTTTGGCAATGTAAAGGTTTTGCTGGAGTTGTCTTTGAAAGAGCTACATGTGTGAAATCCTGCTCTCAGATTCCCTTTAAGAACAAACAACTGGTGCAATAGTTGTTTTCCTATTTCTCATTAAAAACAATAACATTGAAACTAAAACATATAAATATATATACCCCAAATGGAGGGGAAAAAATAATTAAAACCAGTCCCACAAAAAATGAGCTTCTATGAATATATTTACAGAAAAGTAAGAAAGTCCAGAATGTGGTGAAGTTTTTTTTACATTTGCTTTCCAGATTTGTACTGTATATTTGTCCCAAGTAAATGCATATGAATTTTTATTACATATTTATGAATTGTATTTTGTGTCATATTCACACCAAACCAAGGTTATATAACTATCTAATCCTTTATTGGAGGATTTGTCTCATAAAAACAACCACCATTCATATCTTCATAGAGGAAGTTCTGCCTGATATGTATTACATGGATAGCTGGTCATCTGAATGGCTGCCATGTAATATTTAATTTACTTGCAGCAGCCTCTGGAAAGGAAATGCCTGACTGGGTGCTGGTTCCTTCAACACAGTCCCCATTTTTCATGGGTGCGAGGACCTTGCCCAATGATGATCAGCTGATCCAAACAAGAAGTGCTTATTTAATCAGGGGTAACTCCTTTTTATGCTCGCTCCATTCTAAACACAGTATATTAGTTGGCATATCATAGCTAACAGCACATTTTTCTATTACAGTAACAATTGTGAAAGGGATGCAGTCATCATCTCTGTCATTAATGGCTTCACGTCCATATATTCTGCTACTGTTATCTACTCTATCATTGGATTCCGTGCTACAGCCCAATATGATGATTGCTTTGCTAGGTAAGATTTGGACAAGACAGACTATTATCAAAAGTATTTCAATATTAAATTAGTAAAAATATATATGGCTTTCTTAAATGCACTTTGAAACCTTTTATTTTATTGGAATATTGGTGATGAAATACATGAAACGAGTGTCCAACTTAGAGTATTTTTTCAAATCCAAAAGGTCTAAAATTGTGTTAATAAACTTCTTATAACAATCAGAGTATGAATTTTCTGATAAAGTCAACTTGGGAAGTTTCCAAGCGAGATTGAATAAAAAATGCTCTATGTTTCAGGTATGTTTTGCAAAATTAAAGAGCACAAAGACCTCTATCCTAATTAAATGAGAGGAACACCCTTGCACATTCTTACAGGGAACTTGTCATGTCCCCAAATGCTATAAGCCTGCAGATATGGGGTTAATCTGCAGGTTAATAGCATTTTTAAAGCTGTACCGCCGCTGCATTGAAAGCTAGGCTGCTGGGGGGGGAATTAACTTTATTGTTCCCACTAGCCTCCAGATTTCAATCAGAGAGGTATGGCCGCTCTGATCACAGTGAATGCAGACTACAGTGCGTCAGTGCTGAACCGGCTGTCAGTCAGTGCCAAGGTATGGTTACAGCCGCTGTTCACTTTGACTGAAGCCACACTGGCCATTCCTCTATGACTGAAAACCAGAGGCTGCCAGGAGGATTAAAGTTAATTTCTTTTAAGTAGCTGGGTTTTCTGCGCCGTGGTTGCAAGGCTATAGTACACTACTAACCTATTCAAGACATATGACATACTCTACGTCATATGTTGTGTCCCTGCCTTTGATGGGGGCTTGCAAGCCAAGCTCACATGTTTTCCAGCAGATAATGGCTGATTTTTTTAGCAATCATCTGGCTCTATCATCTATTGGTGCAGCAGAGCTCCACCCATGGCTGTTAACATTTTAAATGCCTGTATCAATCTCTGACATTGGCATTTAACATGTGTTCTCAGGGGCTGGATCATTCTGTGTGTCCATGACAGCTGAGAGTCTACTGAAGATCACTGTATCTGTCATTATGATACACGTGTAAATACCAGCTTTCAGCTAGCATTCATATGAGATTGTGATTTTAGCTATATATAGCTGTGCAGTGGCGCATTACTATGGATAGCACAAGCGATCAGACGCAGCTTAAATCCTCAAAGGAGACAAATACATTAACCCCTTTCTGACGTTAGACGTTATATTCCATCCATGTGCCCTGGGCCAATTTGACCATAGACGGAATATTACGTCATTGTGATCGGCCGCGCTCATGGGGGGAGCGCGGCCGATCGCGGCCGGGTGTCAGCTGATTCTGACATCGGACACCCGACACTAGGTGCCGGGAGCAGTCACAGACTGCTAACAAGATCGCAGCATTCTGGAAGCATGCACAGGGGCTGACAGCCCCTTTGCCTTTGAATTGGAGATCCCGCAGCGTGACGTGGGGTCCCGATCGTTGCCATGGTGAGCCGGGTGTCGTCATGATGACATCCGGCTCACCAGAGCTAAGTAAACTTGCCGATTATGCACAGTGCATGATCAGCAAGTCTCACTGTCAGCGCAGCGCTGACAGTTTCTATAGCATGTAGATACTGCTTTATCTGCTTTCTATAGAAGCTATCAGCCTGCAAAAAATGATTTTCCCATAGTGGGACTAAGTAAAAAGTTAGGAAAAAGTAAAAACAAAATTTTTAAATAATTGTAAAAAATATATACAGGTCCTTCTCAAAAAATTAGCATATAGTGCTAAATTTCATTATTTTCCATAATGTAATGATTACAATTAAACTTTCATATATTTTAGATTCATTACACACCAACTGAAATTTGTCAGGTTTTTTATTGTTTTAATACTGATGATTTTGGCATACAACTCCTGATAACCCAAAAAACCTGTCTCAAAAAATTAGCATATCAAGAAAAGGTTCTCTAAACGACCTATTACCCAAATTTCTGAATCAACTAATTAACTCTAAACACATGCAAAAGATTCCTGAGGCTTTTAAAAACTCCCTGCCTGGTTCATTACTCAAAACCCCCATCATGGGTAAGACTAGCGACCTGACTGATGTCAAGAAGGCCATCATTGACACCCTCAAGCAAGAGGGTAAGACCCAGAAATAAATTTCTCAACAAATAGGCTGTTCCCAGAGTGCTGTATCAAGGCACCTCAATGGGAAGTCTGTTGGAAGGAAACAATGTGGCAGAAAACGCTGTACAACGAGAAGAGGTGACCGGACCCTGAGGAAGATTGTGGAGAAGGACCGATTCCAGACCTTGGGGGACCTGAGGAAGCAGTGGACTGAGTCTGGTGTAGAAACATCCAGAGCCACCGTGCACAGGCGTGTGCAGGAAATGGGCTACAGGTGCCGCATTCCCCAGGTAAAGCCACTTTTGAACCATAAACAGCGGCAGAAGCGCCTGACCTGGGCTACAGAGAAGCAGCACTGGACTGTTGCTAAGTGGTCCCAAGTCCTTTTTTCTGATGAAAGCAAATTTTGCATGTCATTCGGAAATCAAGGTGCCAGAGTCTGGAGGAAGACTGGGGAGAAGGAAATGCCAAAATGCCTGAAGTCCAGTGTCAAGTACCCACAGTCAGTGATGGTGTGGGGTGCCATGTCAGCTGCTGGTGTTGGTCCACTGTGTTTCATCAAGGGCAGGGTCAATGCAGCTAGCTATCAGGAGATTTTGGAGCACTTCATGCTTCCATCGGCTGAAATGCTTTATGGAGATGAAGATTTCATTTTTCAGCACGACCTGGCACCTGCTCACAGTGCCAAAACCACTGCTAAATGGTTTACTGACCATGGTATTACTGTGCTTAGTTGGCCTGCCAACTCTCCTGACCTGAACCCCATAGAGAATCTGTGGGATATTGTGAAGAGAGAGTTGAGAGACGCAAGACCCAACACTCTGGATGAGCTTAAGGCCGCTATCGAAGCATCCTGGGCCTCCATAACACCTCAGCAGTGTCACAGGCTGATTGC
Organism: Oophaga sylvatica; assembly: GCA_033576555.1. Taxonomy (NCBI): domain Eukaryota; kingdom Metazoa; phylum Chordata; class Amphibia; order Anura; family Dendrobatidae; genus Oophaga; species Oophaga sylvatica. Next base: position 175,297,190 of record JARQOD010000006.1, read on the forward strand.
CTCCATGCCACGCCACATTGAAGCAGTCATTTCTGCAAAAGGATTCCCGACCAAGTATTGAGTGCATAACTGAACATTATTATTTGATGTTTTTTTTGTTTGTTTTTAAAAAACACTTTTATTTTATTGGACGGTTGAAATATGTTAATTTTTTGAGACAGGTTTTTTGGGTTATCAGGAGTTGTATGCCAAAATCATCAGTATTAAAACAATAAAAGACCTGACAAATTTCAGTTGGTGTGTAATGAATCTAAAATATATGAAAGTTTAATTGTAATCATTACATTATGGAAAATAATGAAATTTAGCACTATATGCTAATTTTTTGAGAAGGACCTGTATATATATATATATATATATATATATATACATATACATAAATCAGTATATATTCTATCTCTAAATAAATATTTGAATGAAAAAAACAAAAACAATAAAAGTACATATGTTTGGTATCGACGCGTCCGCAACGACCCGACCTATAAAACTGTCATTCTAGTTAGCCCCTTTAGTGAACACCATAAAAAACAAGGCAAAAAACAATGCTTTACCATCATACCGCTGAACAAAAAGTGGAATAACATACGATCAAAAAGACGGATATAAATAAATATGGCACCGCTGAAAATGTCATCTTGTCCCGCAAAAAAATGAGCTGCCATACAGCTCCATCAGCGGAAAAATAAAAAAGTTATAGCTCTCAAAATAAAGTGATGCAAAAACAATTATTTTTTCTATAAAATAGTTTTTATTATATAAAAGCGCCCAAACATAAAATAATGTAAATGAGGTATCGCTGTAATCGTACTGACCCGAAGAATAAAACTGCCTTATCAATTTTACCACACACGGAACAGTATAAACCCTCCAAAAAAGAATTCATGAATTGCAGGTTTTTGCTCATTCTGTCTCCCAAAAATCGGAATAGAAAGAGAAATAAAAAAATATACTGTGCCCGAAAATTATACCAATAAAAACGTCAGCTTGTTCCACAAAAAACAAGACCTCACATGACTTTGTGGGCCAAAATATGAAAAATTATAGCTCCCAAAATGTGGTGATGCAAAAACTATTTTTTTACAATAAAAAATGTCTTTTAGCCTGTGATAGCAGCCAAACATAAAAACACTAGTTTTCAACCTGAACGGTGCCAAGATGCAACCGTCCACGCTGGTGAATGAGCTGTTGGGAACGCAGTGTCAGTAACCGGGGGTGATGTCATAGAGGTTACCTCTGGTCACTGGGCTCTATCCCAGCCGGCTGAGCTGCGATGAGATCCTCGCTAGCATCATGAGCACTCTCACCGAAGTCACCTCAGTTGCATCCGGTCACTGGGCTCTGTTCCCAGCCGGACAGAGCTGTGGTGAGATCCGGGGTCAGTTATAAAATTCACATACCAGAAAATAGTAGATTAGTTCCAAAGAGGGGGCACTTGTTGGGCATTGCCACTGTTAAGGCACATCTAGATAAGTTCCTTGGGGGGTCTAGTTTCCAAAATGGGGTCACTTGTTGGGGGTTTCCACTGTTTAGGCACATCAGGGCTCTCCAAACACGACATGATGCTTGCAGACCATTCCATCAAAGTCTACATTCCAAAACGTCTACATTCATTCCGAGCCCTGACGTGTGCCCACACAGCAGTTTAATCCCACATATGGGGTATCAGTGTATTCAGGACAAATTGGACAACAACTTTTGGGGTCCAATTTCTCCTGTTACCCCTGGGAAAATTAAAAATTTGGGACTAAGATCATTTTTGTGGTAAAAAAAAATATTTTTTATTTTCACGGCCGAGCCTTATAAACTTTAGTGAAACACCTGGGGGTTCGAAGTTCTCACGAAACACATCTAGATAAGTTCCTTGGGGGTATAGTTTCCAAAATGGGGTCACTTGTGGGGGTTTCCTCTGTTTAGATGCATCAGGGGCTCTCCAAACATGACATGGCATCCGATCTCAATTCCAGCCAATTTTGCGTTGAAAAAGTCAAACGGCGCTCCTTCTCTTCCGAGCTCTGCCGTGCGCCCAAACAGTGGTTTACCCCCACATATGGGGTGTCAGCTTATTCAGGACAAATTGCACAATAACTTTTGGAATCCAATTTCTCCTGCTACCCCTTGGAAAATAAAAAAATTTGGATCTGAAGTAATTTTTTTTGTGAAATGTTCATTTTTTTTAAACATTCCAAAAATTCCTGTGATGCACCAGAAGGGTTAATAAACTTCTTGAATGTGGTTTTTAGCACCTTGAGGGGGTGCAGTTTTTAGAATTGTGTCACTTTTGGGTATTTTCTATCATATAGACCCCTCAAAGTGACTTCAAATGTGATGTGGTCCCTAAAAAAATTATGTAAAAATGAGAAATCGCTGTTTAAATTTTAACCCTTAGGCTATGGTTCCACGGTCCGGAACCATAGCGCTTTGGACGGAGCGGAAATTCCGCTCCGTCTAAGCCCCGCCCCCTTTATGACGCGCGATCTTTCCGGAGGTGTTCAGGACACCTCCGGAACACCTCCGGAAAGAGCGCAGGGCTACATAGCCCTGTGTTAATTCTGTTGCGGCGACGCACCGTCGCCGCAATACGCGAGGACATGCTGCGGTCTAAAAAGACGCGCCGCATGTCCGTTTACGCAGGTTTGCCACCTGCGTATTGTTACGCATGGTGGAGACGGGATTCCTTGAAATCCCCTCCACTATGCTGTAACATCTGGACGCTGCGTGTTTGGCGCTGCGCCAGCGCACAGCGCCAAACACGCAGCGTTTCCTGACCGTGGAAACTCACCCTTATAACTTCCTAATAAAAAAAATTTAGTTCCAAAATTATGATGATTCAAAGTAGACATGTGGGAAATGTTACTTATTAATTATTTTGTGTGACATATCTCTGTGATTTAAGGCCACGAAAATTCAAAATTTAAAAATTTTCGCCAAATTTCCATTTTTTTCACAAATATACGCAAGTCATATCAAAGAATTTTACCACTATCATGAAGTACAGTATGTCATGAGAAAAAAATGTCAGAATCATCAGGATTCATGAAATCGTTCCAGAGTTATTACCTCATAAAGGAACAGTGGTCAGAATTGTAAAAATGTGCCCAGTCATTAACATGCAAACCACCCTTAGGGGTTCAGGGGTTAAAAAGTGAGAAAGATATGTTTTATGTTTTTAAAAATAGAAAAGAAAATACATAAGCTCAAATCACCCTCCTTTTGCTCAATTAAAAATAAAACACGCATATTTGGTAAAGCTGCATTCAGAAAAGTCAGATTTACCAAACTATAAATTAAATTAATCTGATCCTTAAATGGAGTAGCAAAAAAAAAAAAAAAGGAAAAGTCAGAATTATGTCTTTCGGGATGCTGCAACATTGCAATAAAATGCAATAAAAGGCGAGCAATATATTGTATAATCCACCCTCAAAATAATATCAATACATACATCAGCTCAGGGCACAAAATGTAAGCCCTCAAACAGCCTCATATCACAAAAATTGAAAATTACATTACAAGTTTCTGAAGATGGCAAGAAAGCAAATTATTATTTTTTTTTTTACAAATAAATTTCCAGCACTTAAATTAAATTTCGCAATTTTCAAATTTTGAATTTTTATTCTGTTAAACCAGAGAGTTATGTGACACAAAATAGTTAATAAATAACATTTCCCACATGTCTACTTTACATCAGCACAATTTTGGGAACAAATTTTTTTTTTGTTAGGAAGTTATAAGGGTTAAAAGTTGACCAGGGATATCTCATTTTTACAGCAAAATTTACAAAACCATTTTTTTTAGGGACCACCTTACATTTGAAGTCACTTTGAGGGGTCTGTATGGCAGAAAATACCCAAAAGTGACAACATTATAAAAACTGAACCCCTCAAGCTACTTAAAACTACATTCAAGAAGATTATTAACCCTTCAGGTGCTTCACAGGAACTAAAGCAACGTGGAAGGAAAAAATGGACATTTTAATTTTTCCAACAAAAATTTTCTTTCAGCATCAATTTTTTCATTTTTGCATGGGTAACAGGATAAAATGGATCCTAAAATTTGTTGGGCAATTTCTCCTGAGTACACAGATACCTCATATGTGGTCATAAACCACTGTTTGGGCGCACGGCAGGGCTCAGAAGGGAAGGAGCGCCATTTGACTTTTTCAATGGAAAATATGCTGGAATATTTAGCGGTTGCCATGTCGCATTTGGAGAGTCCCTGTGTGCCTAAACATTAGAGCTTCCCCACAAGTGACCCCATTCTGTAAACTAGACCCCCCAAGGAACTTATCCAGATGTGTGGTGAGCACCTTGAACCCCCACGTGCTTCACAGAAGTTTATAATGCAGAGCCGTAAAAATAAAAAAAATTTTTTTCCTCAAAAACTGATTTTTTTTAACCTGCAATTTTTTATTTTCACAAGGGTAACAGGAGAAATTGGACCCCAAAAGTTGTTGTATAGTTTGTCCTGAGTACACTGGTACCCCATATGTGGGGGGGAACCACTGTTCGGGCACACGTTGGGGCTCGGAAGGGAAGTAGTGACGTTTTGAAATGCTGACTTTGATGGAATGGTCTGTGGGCATCATGTTACGTTTGCAGAGCCCCTGATGTGCCTAAACAGTAGAAACTCTCCACAAGTGACCCCATTTTGGAAACTAGACACCACACGGAACTTATCTAGATGTGTGGTGAGCACTTTGAACCCCCAAGGGCTACACAAAAGTTTATAACGCCCAGGCATGAAAATAAAAAAATCATATTTTTTCCACAAACATGATCTTTTAGTCCCCAATTTTTATATTTTCCCAAGGGTAACAGGAGAAATTAGACCCCAAAAGTTGTTGTCCAATTTGTCCTGAGTACGCTGATATCCCGTATGTGGGAGAAAACTACTGTATGGGCACATGTCGGGGCTCGGAAGGGAAGTGGTGACGTTTTGAAATGCCGACTTGATGGAATGGTCTTTACGGCATGCGTCGCGATGTGCCCGCAAATGGAGGTGAATGGCAGCGTTAACGGACTGCGTTACACCGCGTTATACCGCAGTGTAACGCAGTCCGTCTAACAGACTGCCATAACGCAATATGAACACAGCCTTATAATCATAACCCTAACCCTAATAAAAAGATAAAAAAAAAATATATATATATATATATATATATATATTTATTTTTTTTTTTTATTTATTTTTGTCCCTACCTGGGGCGTTTATTTACTTTTTTTTATTTTGATCACTGAGAGTTTATCACAGTGATCAAAATAAATTTAATGACTCTGGAGGACACACTGCGCATGCGCCGGCCGGCGGGCGCACTGCGCATGCGCCTGCCATTTTGCAAGATGTACTGACCCAGGGAATCTTATTTTCCAGTCAGTTTTACCATGTAATGAACATGGTAAATAAAAAAATGTTAAAAAAAAATTGTGGAATTGTTCTTTTTATTTTGCCAGTGGATCAAGTGGTATCATTCAAAAGTATTACTCGTTTTGCAAATAACAGGCCCTCATACGGTTATGTGGATGGAAAAATACAAAAGTTATGGTTCTTGGAAAAAGAGGAAGAAAATACAAAAATGAAAAAAAATTAAAATAGCCCTTTCATTGAGGGGTTAATCTGCAGATTAACCTTATGTGTGTATGTTAATAACATTTTGTGAAATGACAGGTTCCCTTTATCTCTGGATAGTACAACAGGCATTTTTAAATATTTTAAAAATTGCAAAGCAAATTTAGTATGTAACATAATTTACTTTATTTTCTAAGAGCATTTTTTTCTGTTTCAGCAACATCCTGGCACTTACCAATACTTTTGATTGGCCAGAGGGAAATATAACTCAGGATAACTATAATGGCATGCTGTCATATTTTAATCAGACTGATTCAACTCTGCTTGCATCTCTTAAACTTCCGACATGTGACTTAGATAAACTCTTGTCTGAGGTAGGACATTGCTCATGCTTAAAACTGAACAGTCTTCAAAACCTGCAAAACTTTGATGTGAATGTTATTCTGTTATTCCAAATGTCTCAATGTCCTATGTTCAATGACCGGGAAATCCAGAAAGCTGACGTACATGGCGTTGGCTGACGGACCTCACACCGTGGGGTCGTGGGTTATTAATTTTCATTACTTGAGGATCAAAATAAGAGGTGTTCTTATTGTAAAAAAGAGAAAAAAAATCAAAGCGTTGTCAGAACTTACCAAGTTTTTTGCAAAAATATAATGAAAAGTTGAATAAAAAGTGTAATTTTTATTATTAATTTTGTCATTTGGCAATGCCTTAGAAGAGTTACAAGATTTTGAAAAAAAGATCTAATTGCTGTTTTTGTAGTTACTTACTTTAAATGAGTTTCCAGACTGTTTTCCCAGGCCACACAGGCTCTTTAATGTAGAGTTTATAATATGTTCTTTCAACACACAGGCAAAAACCATGCATATTGATCAAAATAATTAATTGTTTAACTGGGTATAGGAAAACAGGGAAACAAGGCAAGTCCTGAATGAGCTGGTATTAGACCTTGTTAATAAAAGCACATTTCCTATTTTCATATTTGGAAGGTCCTAGAGATGTTTTACGGACATCCACTTACTGTAGTTATGTCTTCTTTCAATATGAATCCCAAATATGTGTACTTTTATTGTTTTTTTTATTTATATAAATGTACAGTGCCTCGCGAAAGTATTCGGCCCCCTGGAACTTTTCAACCTTTTCCCACATATCATGCTTCAAACATAAAGATACCAAATGTAAAGATACCAAAGCTAACCATCTAACTTGAAGGAGCTGAAGCAGTTTTACCTTGAGGAATGGGCAAAAATCCCAGTGGCAAGATATGGAAAGGTCATAGAGATTTATCCCAAGCAAATTTCAGCTGTATATGCCACAAAATGAGGCTATACAAAGTAATGACTTTATGGGTGGTGGTGAATAGTTATGCACACTAAAGCTTTCAGTTATTTTGTCCCATTTGTTTGCTTCATGTGGAGACACAGGGGTCAGATGGTGCTCTAGTGCACGCTCTCCTTGTACCGTGGGCATAATACTACTCAGACAACACAGGGTGAGGGTAAAACAGTGTGGCAATAATTTAGTGAACCACAAAACAGGCAAATAACCTAGAGAACAGTTCCAGCAAAATACCCAAGATGGTGTAAAATTTAGAGAGTCTTACCCTTCCGCTGACTCGCCAGGATAAGAGCATCTGAGATTTCAGAGCTTCCAGGGCTGACTACCCCACCTGTGGCACACACACACAGAAGGGGTAACAACAAGCTTAGGAAGCTAACAGTCCATTGAGGTACAAGGCCATGTGACCAGAGGGTCACAACTTGGCTTTTCCGAACATCTCCATGTAGCCAGGTGACCGGTGGATCCCAATCTTAGCTCTCCCAAATGTATCCATTGGGCTCAGGTGACCGCTGGATCAACATCCTAACCTCCCCAAATGTATCCATGGGTTCAGTGATGGTCAGTGGCGCACATCTGTATTCTTTCAGCCAGGGTTCTGGTCACCTAAGCTGACATCCTATAGAATGTCAAATCTGTGTCGTAATTTAGCCATGATCTGGCAGCTGTCTTGTAGAGTGTTCCTGGATGTGATTTTGTACAGGATCTCTGGATGTCTTGCACATTTGGGTGTACTGTTACAGAGGCACATCTCCTTTACACCATGTTCCAAATTATTATGCAAATTATATTTTTCTCTGATTTTCCTAAGTAGTCGGGGCAAATGAGAGTCAGTCTAATAAAAGTCATCACCCGTTAGAGTATACGTCGAATTTTATTGAAGAAACCTCCCAATGATAACAGTATACTCTCCAAAATGAATAAAAACTCAAAATGCACTGTTCCAAATTATTAGGCACAGTAGAATTTCTTAACATTTGATATGGAAGAAACATGTTATCCCAAAAAAAAGTGCCATTAAAAAGGAACGGGTCTCCTAGACTTGTAATGCCCATATCCAAATTGTGTTGGATGGCCAACATTTTCCTCTGTGAGGTATACATCCACCTTTTCCATTACAACTATTTTACGCTCAGCAAAAGCACCCACCCTTGTTTGGAATTCGACACTGGCTGGAGCAGCACGGAACACGTTAACCCTAGGGATCTACTGGTAGCGACTGATTAGACGTGGAGGAAGGCCTGATTCAAAACTAGGCCCAATTTAAAGGAGCGGGTCTCCTACACTTTGAAAGCCCATGCACTGGCTGGCAAAGATTTCCCCCGGGGGTAGTTATGAACATAGTGTGTAAATTGTTAATTTTGGGGCATCATAAACATCTGGCAAACCTTTAACGTGTTTTCCTACACAGTTGCTTGTGGGAAGGTGCAGGTTTTTAGGCAAAATATGGCGGACGAATCATTGGATTAAGTGATCAGGAAAAGGGGCATGGTTATGACAGGAATGGGCAAGTACATGATTAATAACAGCAGTGGCTGTGGAAGGTATGAGAGCCAGGATATAGTCTACAATGATTTGTCGTTTAGCCACAATCAAGTACCAGAATCGGTTTCATGTCCGTCAGAAGATTGGTGTAACAGATGTGCGTATGAGACTCGGCCAAAGAAATGCCCATCCAAAACATTTTGCCAAACATGCACGTGTCTATATAAAGGGCAAAGTGCTACATGTTCGGGAGATGCTGAATTACAGAAAGCAGATGAGTGTCGGAGGGAAACCAACCAAACTGATGGATGCTCGTGAAGAACGAAAAAAGTTTAAAGAGGAGTGCACCATCCATAACTATAAACACACCCGTGGCACAAGCTTCTTCACCTTCACCCATACATATTACCAATAAGATAAAGGAGAGGGTTTCCGAGACTCGGAATACCCATACACAAAGTTCCTGGGACTGGCAAACATATTCCTCTGTGGGGTACACGACCACCTTTTTCATAACAACTATTTTACACCCAGCTAAAACGACCACCCTTGTTAGGAATTCGACACTGGCTGGAGCAGCATGGAACACGTTAACCCTGGTGATCTACTGGCACCGACTGATGAGACGTGGAGGAAGGCCTGATTAAAAACTAGGCCCAATGTTAAGGAGCTGATCTCCTAAACTTTTAACCCCCATACACGCAGTGCATGGGCTGACAAATAGTTCCCCATGGGGGGGTACATTTTTAAAAAATATTTTATGGGCATCATAGACACCCTTGCAAAAAATTCGACAGCCTGTTCCAGCACAGAACCCATAAACACTTGTCATCTAGTGGTGGAGAATGAGGAGACATTGATGATAAATCCTACTGAAATCAAACAAATAAATCAAAAATGTGAATCCACCTATGAAAGAAAATAACAAAAAGAAGGGGCGAACACAGGTTCATAGATATGAAGCCAGAATGTGTCCAACAAGATATGTTTGTCCGTAGCAACAGCTCAGAGACAGGGGTATAAATAAAAATATAATATCATAGGATTTCACTATTTCAATATTGTAGTGTACAGTAGGTCACAAGAGGATGTTCCACAAATAGGAAAAATGGAAAATATAAGAATACATGGGAAGAATATACTAATATACTTACATGTCATTTTTATGAGATTTCACCCTGGGGGAGTAACATTTGTTTTGGTTTAAAATTAGTAATGGGCATCATAAAAACACCCTTGCCAAAAATTGGACTGGCTGAAGCAGCACAGAATAAGTTCACCCTGGTGTTGTACTGGTTATGGATGATGAGGATGAGGATAAGGAGGAGGATAACACCAAACAGACCAAATCAGGAAGCAGATACCCATGTGTGGTTGTGAAGAGGAGCATGAGAATACACCTCCACAAAAAAGACAATGTATTTCAGGTTATGTTTCGCTGTTTTCATTTGTTGGTGTACAGAAGACTTGCCCAGTCTAACCCTTGTTCATTTTTATAAAAGTCAGCCTGTCAGCATTGTCAGTTGACAGGCGGATGCGCTTATCTATTATAATTCCACCAGCGGCACTAAAAACCCGCTTTGACAGAACGCTAGCAGCAGGGCAGGCCAGGACCTCCAAGGCGTAGAGAGCCAGTTCATGCCACGTGTCCAGCTTGGATACCCAATAATTAAAGGGCACCGAGGAATCCCGGAGGATGTTTGTACAATCTGCAAGGTACTCCCTCACCATCTTCCCAAATATTTCACTTCTTGTGCCACCACCCCTTGCCTCTGTGGCGGCCCGATGGGAGGGTCTGAGAAAACTGTCCCAAAACTTTGCCATTGTTCCCCTGCCTGAGCTTGATTGTACTTCTGTCTCTCTCGCTGCAACTCCTTGGCTGTACAGCAAACTCTGACGTCTGCTGCCAGCGTTCTCACATGGGAATTTTTTCAGTAATTCCGCTACAAGGGCCCTGTGGTACAGCAACATTTTTGTACACCTGTCTGCCTCTGAAAGAAGAGATTGAAAGTTGTCCTTGTAGCCTGGGTCTAGAAGTGTCATCAACCAGTAATGAGTGTCACCGAAAATTTTTCCAATGCGAGGGTCATTTGAAATGCAGAGCAAAATAAAGTCAGCCATGCGTGCCAGACTACTAACAGGCAAGATTTCCGTGTCCTCACCAACAGCATGACTGACCATGCTGTCCATCTTCTAACCCCTGTCCTCAGGCCATCCCCGCTGAACAGACGGTAGGACAGCTGTGCTTGTAGTAATGTCTATAGCACATGAAAGTAGCTTCTGTTCTTCCTCATTATCTACCAATCCACGTTGCGACGACATGAGGCTGGACTGAGTGTAATCATCCTGTATGGTTCCTTGCTCTGTGTCCTCGTGCTGTGCCTGCAATGCATCATCTTTAATTGTGAGCAGAGAGGTTTTAAGAATGCTGAGAAGCGGGATGGTGACACTAATTATGGCGTCATCGCCGCTCACCATCTTGGTGCAGTCCTCAAAGTTCAGGAGGATGGTACATATGTCTGACATCCATGTCCACTCCTGAGGTCTTATGTGTGGAGTCTGAACTGTATATCGACAGTCTTGTTGATGCTGGTAGTCAACAATTGCCCTCTTCTGCTCACAAATAGTTTCCAACATATGCAGTACAGAGTTCCAACTCGTGGGGACATCACACACCAGTCGGTGAGCCGGAAGCTGCAAACGCTGCTGAAGCACAGGAAGGGTGCCTGAAGCCTTAGCTAACTTTATAAAATGGGAAGTCAGATGGCGTACTTTCACAAGCAGATACGGCAGCTCTGGGTAGCTTTTTAGAAAACGTTGAACCACGAGGTTAAGCACATGGGCCAGGCAAGGTACATGTGTCAGCTCATCTTGCCTCAGAGCCGCCCCAGGTTCCGGCCATTGTCACACACGACCTTGCCTGACTGTAGGTTCAGCAGTGTCAACCAAATATCTGACTTGTATTTCAGCATTGTCCACAACTCTTCTGCATTGTGCTGGTTTGTCACCTATGCATATTAGCTTCAGCACAGACTGATGCCACTTGGCTGAGGCAGTGCTGCAGTGCTTCCAGCTTTTGACTGATGTATTCATTTCTGAGATGGAGGATGAAGAAGAGGAGGAGGAGGCGCAGGAGCTGTAGACTGTGGTGGCAATCCTGATTGACATAGGGCCCTCAATCCTTGGCATGTGGAGGATGTGTTCCAACCCAAGGTCCGACTGGGTCCCGGCTTCCACTATGTTAACCCAGTGTGCTGTCAGTGAGATGTTCTGTCCCTGCCCACGGGCACTTATCCACATGTCCATGGTTAGGTGGATTTTCCCAGTAACAGCATTGTTGAGGGCACAGGTAATGTTGTGGGACACATGCTGGTTTAATTCCGATACTGTTGTGTTCTGCTACAAGCACTAAGGAAAGAAGGGATATCTGTCCCTACGATATAACTAAGCTAGATCCCTACGATGTAACGGGGAACCTGATCCTGCAATCAGACCCGCTAAAGTCCTCAGCTAGTCTGTACGAAGACCTATAGATGCGAGGTAGGGATCCCTACAAGAACTAGGGACTGGGAGAAAGATGGACACCTCCTAACAGAAGTTGTAGCAGTAAAAGACAAACAACATAGAACATAGAGGTCAGAAGACCAAGCAAAACTGACTGAGTAAGGTAACAAAGCAACTGGCTAGCTTAAGAGTAGAAATTACAATGAAGTCCAGCAAAGTCGGAAGGGCGGAGCAGGATTAAATAGGCAAAAAAGGTCATGTGACCAGCAAAATAGAAAAAACCTGAACAGGAGAGTTCACCAGCAAAATAGAAAAAACCTAACAGGAGAGTTCTAACAGATACGTCACAACGGTAGAAATAGTGGCAACTGGGGACAGAGTACCTTGGGACGGCCGTCGCCATCAGGTTGCGGAAAGCTTCAGTCTCAACCAGCCTAAAAGACAACATTTTGAGCGCAAGCAGACGAGAAATGTGCGAATTAAGTACTGTGGCCTGTGGGCCATTTGCTGGGTATTTCTGCTTGCGTTCCAATGGCTGGGGTATAGACACCTGAAGGCTGGGCTGGGACAAGGATGTGGACGGGTTTGATGATGATGCTGGTTGATTGTGGGCAACAACAGGTGCAGGGCCCGTGGCATCTTCACAGGCACAGTGAACTGGTGATTGGCTTGTACGCAATACAGTGGAAAAAGCAGTGCTGTCATCTGCAGACAGTGTTCCTGGAGCCTGGGGTTTGGCCCACAAAGTCGGGTGCTTTTCTACCATGTGCCTAATCATGCTGGTGGTGGTCAGGCCAGTAGTTTTGCTACCCCTGCTGATGCGGGCATGGCAAGTGCTGCAAATGGCCTATTTGGGGTTTTCGGCAGAGTCTTTAAAAAATAACCAGACTCGGGAAGATCTAACAGTTGGAATGGCAACTTCCGTCCTGTTGGTGTTACGGGGAACGGATGCACGCCTTCTGTCTGCAGCCAACACACTGCTTTTTCATGCCTGTTGGGGTGATATGCCTCCATCCCCATGTGTGATGCTGTCCTCACTCTGCATGTCCTCCTGCCAGGTTGGGTCAGTCACTATGTCATCCACCACCTCGTCTTCCACATCAACACCCTGCTCCGCCTCTTGACTTTCTGACAATTGTGTCTCATCATCGTCCACCTCTTGTGACCATGGCTGCTCAAAGATTTGTGCATTGCTACATGGAATATCATCTTTCCCCTCTTCAAGTGGAGCGGGCGAGAGGCACGAATCTCCAAATGGAAAACTGAACAGCTCTTTGGAGTGTCCGAGTGTGGGATCAGTAGTCTCGGGGCACTCGGCATGGTGGGAGGAAGGAGAATCAGGGTGCGTAATAGCCGGTCCACACTCACGGTTACTCAGACTTGACCGTGTGGAAGACATGGTTGTGGCTAAGTGACTGGAAACATTATTCGCTATCCAACCAACAACCATTTCACACCGCTCTGGCTTCAATAGTAGTGTGCTGTGGTCCCCTAGAAAACTGCGACAGGAAGGTTGAGTGCGAAGATGTGGGTCTTTGATGTGGCCCACTTTCAGCTTGGCCACGGTCTCGGTCTCTGCATGCACCATCAGCATCATGTCCACTTCTCCGTCCCTTGCCCCTAGCCTTGCCCATTTTAAATGGACTACTGAAATATTTGAAAAGCTCAATACAAATGGATTTATTTGGAGAAAAAATTATGTGATCAGTATAGCTGCAAAGCGAAGAATTTTCCGCCAAAGATGCACCAGGCCTCAGCCTGAGATAACAGACTGTATTAATTTTTTGGGTTATGTTTTTTGTTACTGTTTGAAAACAATAAAAAAGGCATAGAACAAGGATAGCAGACAGAACTATGCAATGTATGCCTGCGAATCAAAGATTTTTCCACCACACATACACCAGGCCTTAGCCTGAGATCACAGATTGTATTAATTTTTTGAGTTATGTTTTTTTGTTACTGTTTGAAAACATAAAAAAAATTAGTTAAACCAGGATAGCAGACAGAACTATGCAACGTACAGTATGTCTGCGAAGCAAAGATTTTTACACCACTGATACACCAGGCCTTAGCCTAAAATCACAGACTGTATTAATTTTTTTGGTTATGTTTTTTGTTATTGTTTGAAAACAATAAAAAAGTGTAGAACAAGGCTAGCAGACAGAACTATGCAACGTATACCTGCCAAGAAAAGATTTTTCCACCACAGATACACCAGGCCTCAGCCTGAGATAACAGACTGTATTAATTTTTTGGGTTATGTCTTTTGTTACTGTTTGAAAACAATTAAAAAGGTGTAGAACAAGGCTAGCAGAAGGAACTATGCAACGTATGCCTGCCAAGAAAAGATTTTTCCACCACAGATACACCAGGCCTTAGCATGAGATCACAGACTGTATTAATTTTTTGGGTTATGTTTTTTCTTACTGTTTGAAAACAATAAAAAAGGCATAGAACAAGGCTAGCAGACAGAACTATGCAACGTATGCCTGCCAAGAAAAGATTTTTCCACCACACATACACCAGGCCTTAGCCTGAGATCACAGAATGTATTCATTTTTTTGGGTGATGTTTTCTGTTACTGTTTGAAAAAAATAAAAAATGAGTTGATCCAAGATAGCAGAAAAAATTATTCAACTTATGCCTGCGAAGCAAAGATTTTTACACCACTGATAAACCATGAGTTAGCCTGAAATCACAGACTATTAATTTTTTGGGTTATGTTTTTTGTTACTTTTTGAAAACAATAAAAAAGCATACAAGAAGGCTAGCAGACAGAGCTATGCAACGTATGCCTGCCAAGAAAAGATTTTTCCACCACAGATACACCAGGCCTTAGCCTGAGATCATAGACTGTATTAATTGTTGGTGTTATGTTTTTTGTTACTGTTTGAAAACAAAAAAAGGCATAGAACAAGGCTAGCAGATAGAACTATGCAACATATGCCTGCCAAGAAAAGATTTTTCCACCACAGATACACCAGGCCTCAGCCTGAGAAAACAGACTGGAATAATTTTTTATGATTTTTTGGATAAGAAAGACTGCTGGATATAACGAGACTGACAGACTGGCCAAAAAAGGGAAGTTAGGCCTAAAATGCCTCAATTTTTGGCACACGGATGTATGAGGCATGTCACAGATAGACACTGTTAAATGTGGCCTGTTTTTTAAAATAATGCAACACAGTGCTGTATTTAAGTTCAGTCACACCCAGGGCAAAAAAATTAAAATGGCGTACACTGGTCAAACTTTGAGCACGCACAGATATGACCTGGCACAGAGATACCAGTACGACAAATGTGTTGCCTGTATTCCAATTACACCTGGGGCTAGCTATATACAGCCAATATATCATACAGGTAGTAGCAGCAGCACCAGAACTCAGGAAGGGAATGGACCCTCTTGATGTATGCAATGATCTGTATACACACATACAGTGCCTGTAGGCCTTGCACTGATGTGTATAGAGCGACGTACACTCCCCTGCCTGCCTAACACTGGAACCTAGATACTCCGGAATTAGTCCTTAAAAGGACTGTTGG
>JARQOD010000006.1:175312724-175476534 GCA_033576555.1 Oophaga sylvatica
GTTCTCCCTCTCAGCGTCTGATAGCGGGCGCCGGCAGGTTACGTCATCGCGCCCGCTGTCAGACGCTGAGAGGGGGATTATGGGAGAGAAGGAGCGCTCGCTCCTTCTCTCTCTATGCGGTCAGCTGTATCGGCTGGATGCCGATACAGCTGACCCTCCGATGACGGGTGGGGGGCCCACTGCTGGCACCGGGCCTTCCACCGCCTGCTCAGGCCCCATAGCTGCCGGGCAGCAGAGCAGGGAGAGCGATTCTCCCTGCTCTGCCGCAGAATGTAACTGTATCGGCGTGCTGTGCATGCCTATACAGTTACTGTAGCGTAGCTCCGGATGGGCCCCCTCAGAGCGCGGGGCCCATGGCCACCGCCTCCTCTGCCCCGCGACCTATCCTTTCAAATCAGTGCCCACCACGCAGGAGCTGGGGCCCACCGGAGGTTTCTCCGGTGTCCCGGTGGCTCAGTCCGACCCTGCTTGCCAGCCTGATAATACCAGGCCACAGCAGTCTGCTTATCTTGGCTGGTTAACAAAACTAGGGGATCCCCTCGAAAAAAATTGGGGTGGGGTCCCCCCTATTTTGTTAACCAGCCAGATGAAGCAGAATGCTGAGGCCTGGATTTTCAGGCTGTTAAGGAGCCAAGATCCATGAACCTTGCCAGCCTGATAATACCAGGCCACAGCAGTCTGCATATCTTGGCTGGTTAACAAAACTAGGGGATCCCCTCGAAAAAAATTGGCGTGGGGTCCCCCCCCTATTTTTGTTAACCAGCCAGATGAAGCAGACTGCTGAGGCCTGGATTTTCAGGCTGTTAAGGAGCCAAGATCCATGAACCTTGCCAGCCTGATAATACCAGGCCACAGCAGTCTGCATATCTTGGCTGGTTAACAAAACTAGGGGATCCCCTCGAAAAAAAATTGGCGTGGGGTCCCCCCTATTTTCGTTAACCAGCCAGATGAAGCAGACTGCTGAGGCCTGGATTTTCAGGCTGGTAAGGATCCAATATCCATGGACCTTGCAAGCCTGATAATACCAGGCCACAGCAGTCTGCTTAGCTTGGCTGGTTAACAAAAATAGGGGATCCCCTCGAAAAAAAAATGGCGTGGGGATCCCACCTATTTTTGTTAACCAGCCAAGTAAAATGCAGACTGCTGCGGCCTGGTATTAAAAGACTGTCAAGGCCCATGGATTTTGGCCCTCAACAGCCTGATAATACCAGGCTACAGCAGCCCCACATTTGGCGCATCAAAAGATGTGCCAATTGTGGCACTTTACCCGGCTCTTCCCACTTGCCCTGTAGCGGTGGCAAGCGGGTAATAAGGGGTTAATGTCACCGTTGATTGCACGGTGACAATAAGCCCGGTTAATAATGGAGAGGCGTCAATAAGACACCGATCCATTATTAATCCCAAAGTTTTTAAATGTTTAAAAAAAAGACACAGCAAGAAAAAAGTATTTTAATGAAATAAAAGAGACAACACAGTTTTCATTTCTTTTATTACTCTCTCATTCCTGCGACGCCATCGATCTCCTGTAAAAAAAGAAAAAAAACAAACCAACAGTATACCACCTGTCCGACGCAGTCCATAGTAACGAGTGTCCCACGACGATCCAGCTCTGCTACATCGGAATGCCAGGCAGGGCCTAACATCCCGACACAGCACAGCTGATTACCTGCTTCCCCGGCGGTGACGTCATTGGACTGCTTTACGGCCGCGATTACCCGGCAGTCACTGCAGTTATCGCGAGAAACTGCATGTGACCGCCAGGGAGAAGATGATGGCGGCCATCAAGCAGTCCAGGACGTGACCGCCGGAGATCTTCTGCCAGGTAAGTGCCGCTGACTCCTGACAGACCCGACCGATGGACACTGACCATGACGGGACAATTACGATTCCGGTATCCGACATGACGAAAATATCGGTACTCGGAATCGGAATTCCGATACAGCGAATATCGGCCGATACCCGATATTTGCAGTATCGGAATGCTCAACACTACTCGAGACATATTGTACTTCATGGCAGTGGTAAAATTTCTTCGATATAACTTGCATTTATTTATGAAAAACTGGAAATATGGCAAAAATGTTGAAAATTTCGCAATTTTCAAACTTTTAATTATTATGCCCTTAAAACAGAGAAATATGTCACATTAAATAGTTACTAAATAACATTTCCCACATGCAGGTCTCGCATCAGCACCCGGCACACCCGGGCAAGTGCCGGGGCCCTGAGCAGGCGGGGGGCCCACTCGCCGTCGGGCACCCTGGCGCCCGTTAGCGGAGGAGAGCGGGGTCAGCGCCACCACTGGGCCCCCCCCCCCGCTTGCTCAGGGCCCCGGAAGCAGCTGGCACAATACTCACCTCTCCCCGTGCCTCTGCATTCCGCAGCTCCGGGCTCCAGGGGGCGCCTGCGCTTCCTCTCACAGCAGCGCCGCTGAATGACGTCATTATTCAGCGGCCGGCTGTGGCAGAGAGCGCGCGGACGCTGGACAGGTGAGATGTGATGTGTGTGTGTGTATGTATGTAGTGCGGTGCTTTGTGTGTGTGTATGTGTGTCTATGTGAGAGAGTGCTTGTGTGCTGCGGTGCTGTCTGTGTGATGGTGGTGGGGGGAGGGCAGTGATGATGATGATGGGGAGGCATTGATGATAATGTGGAGACAATGATTATGATGGGGAGGCGATGATGATGATGGGCAGGCATTGATGATAATGGGCAGGCATTGATGATGATGGGGAGACAATGATGATAATGGGGAGGCAGGGCCGGCTCCAGGTTTTTATGGGCCCCGGGCGAAAGAACCTCAGTAGGCCCCCTTAACACAGACCACGATTTATGATGCACAGATACGGCAGAGAAATATAGGTACAGTACAAGGCCAAACACTTCTCTTCTTCCATTACATGAGTGATATCTACTGTAAATTCTACAATAGCTCAGAAACCGCCAAATCCTCGCAGCGCACAGTACAGACTGGACAGTACAGTCCTCCATACAATATTATGGGCACCACATAGTCTTCCCCTCATCACCCATATAATACCCCATGCAGGATGTCACCCCACCATCCCCCATATAATGCTCCATACAGAATACTGGACACAATATAATGCTCCATACAGAATACTGGACCCAATATAATGCTCGATACAGGATACTGGTCCCCATATAATGCTCCATACAGGATACTGGTCCCCATATAATGCTCCATACAGAATACTGGACCCAATATAATGCTCGATACAGGATACTGGTCCCCATATAATGCTCCATACAGGATACTGGTCCCCATATAATGCTCCATACAAATATGGAGCTCTCCTCTGCGCTGTGCTGCGTTCTGCACTGTTACGGCTCAGGAAAGGGTGCTGTGGAAAAACTCCCCATTATCATCATCATTGCCTCCCCATCATCATAATTGCCTCCCCTGGCTCCCCATCATCATCATTGCCTCCCCATTATCATCAATGCCTGCCCATCATCATCATCGCCTCCCTATCATTATCATTTCCTCCTCATCATCATCATTGCCTCCCCATCATCATCATAGCCTCCCCATCATTATCATTGCCTCCTCATCATTATCATTGCCTCCCCATCAATATCATTGCCTCCTCATCATCATCATGGCCTCCCCATCATCATCAATGCCTGCCCATCATCATCATTGCCTCCTGTTGTGAATGTTTTGGAAATAAATTCTGAGCAGAAGCTCCCTCTGGTGGTTACAAACAGTACTGAACCATTCAATGAGGATTGGCAATCAGGATTCACAGACTGGCTTGATATAAGGGAGGTCCCCTCCCATCATGGTTGCCGGTGATCAATTGTTGTTGTCTCAACTGTGGTTACTGGTTCACTTGGAAGCTTGCTGAGTCTTGCCTCTTCTTCTGCTTTCAGATAAGATATTTTCTGTTTTTGTTATTGTGCTTAACATTTGCATATTTCTCTGCATTTCTGTGAGGTTAGCCAGGTTCCCCCCCGGGGGCTTGGGCTCCTCTCAGTTCCGCTGGAGCCATTGTTATTTGTTCATTTGCCTTTTCCAGTTTTTTCAGTGGCTGCGGCTTAGTTTTGTTACACCAGAGAACTGATTTAGGTGGTAGAGGTCGTGTGATCTCAGGTGTTTTTGCAATCAGTAGCGTTGGCATTTTTTTATTTATTTATTAAGGGTTCTGATGTGGTGAATTGGCCTCCTGAGGCAGTCTCTGCATTTCAGGAACTTAAGCAGAGATTCACTTCTGCTCCTGTTCTACGGCAGCCTGATGTTTCTCTGCCATTTCAGGTGGAGGTTGATGCCTCTGAAATTTGGGCAGGTGCCGTTTTGTCCCAAAGAGATCCTGAGACCTCTAAAAGTAACCCTTGTGCCTTTTTCTCTCGAAAAGTTTCTCCAACTGAACGTAATTATGACGTGGGTAATCGGAGTTATTGGCCATGAAGTGGGCTTTTGAAGAGTGGAGACATTGCTGGAGGGAGCCAAACATCAGGTGGTGGTCCTCACGGACCATAAGAATCTGGTTTATCTGGAATCAGCCAAGCGACTTAATCTTAGACAGGCCAGGTAGGCCTTGTTTTTCAAACATTTTAATTTTGTGGTTTCCTTTCTTCCTGGCACTAAGAATGTTAAGGCGGATGCCCTCTCGAGGAGTTTCCTTGCGGACTCTCCTGAGTTATCTGATCCTGCTGTTATTTTGAAAGAGGGTGTAGTTCTTTCCGCCATCTCACCCAATTTGAGACTGGCTCTGGAAGGGTGTCAGGAGGATAAACCCGAGCGCTGCCCTATTGGGAAATTGTTTGTCCCAGACCGGTGGAAAAAGAGTGTGATGTCTGAGATTCATTGTTCCGCGTTGGCCGGTCATCCCAGAATTTTTGGTACCAGAGACTTGGTGAGTCGGTCCTTTTGGTTGCCTACTTTGACTCGTGACGTCAGGGAGTTTGTGCAGTTCTGTGGGACTTGCTCTCGCTCCAAGCCTTGCTCTCACTCTAGTGGTTTGTTGATGCCATTGCCTGTGCCCAAGAGACCATGGACCCATATCTCTATGGATTTTATTTCCGACCTCCCTGTTTCTCATAGAATGACTGTTATCTGGGTGATTTGTGATAGGTTTTCCAAGATGATACATCTTGTGCCATTACCTAAGTTGCCTTCCTCCTCCGAATTGGTGCCTTTGTTCCTTCAGCACGTGGTTCCGTTACATGGCATCTCCTCTGCTTTTCATCCTCAGACCAATGGACAAACTGAGAGAACAAACCAGACATTGGAGACTTATCTGAGATGCTTTGTGTCTGCTGATCAAGATGACTGGGTCTCTTTTTTGCCTTTGACTGAGTTTGCTCTTAATAATAGGGCAAGCTCTGCCACTTTGATGTCTCCATTTTTTGCAATTTTGGGTTTCACCCTCGATTTTCTTCTGGACAGATGGAGGCTTCTGTCTGTCCGGGTGTTGACTCTGTTGTGGAGCGTATGCAGCAGATTTGGGACCAGGTAGTGGAGAGGTTGAGGCCCAGCGGTTTGCCAACCGGCATAGGACTGATGGTCCTCGGTTTAAAGTGGGGGACTTGGTCTGGTTGTCCTCAAGAAATATCCCTATGAGTGTTGCATCTCCTAAGTTTAAGCCTAGGTTCATTGGACCTTTATAAGATCATGGAGATTCTTAATCCTGTTTCCTTTCGTTTACTTCTTCCAGGGACATTTAAGATCCATAACGTGTTCCACAAGTCCTTATTGAAGAGGTTTGTCGAGCCAGTTGTTCCTATTGCTGCGCCTCCCGACCCTGTTTTGGTTGAGGGCAATCTGGAGTATGTGGTTGAGAAAATATTGGATTCTCGTTTTTCTAGACGGCAACTCCAGTATTTGGTTAAGTGGAGAGGTTATGGTCAGGAGGACAATTCTTGGGTGTTTGCTTCGGACATCCATGCTAGGAGACTGATCCGTGCCTATCACCGAGCTCATCCTGACCAACCTGGTTGCACAAATGAGGGTTCGGTGACCCCTCTTCAAGAGGGGGGGTACTGTTGTGAATGTTTTGGAAATGAATTCTGAGCAGAAGCTCCCTCTGGGGGTTACAAACAGTACTGAACCATTCAATGAGGATTGGCAATCAGGATTCACAGACTGGCTTGATATAAGGGAGGTCCCCTCCCATCATGGTTGCCGGTGATCAATTGTTCTTGTCTCAACTGTGGTTCCTGGTTCACTTGGAAGCTTGTTGAGTCTTGCCTCTTCTTCTGCTTTCAGATAAGATATTTTCTGTTTTTGTGCTTACCATTTGCATATTTCTCTGCATTTCTGTGAGGTTAGCCAGGTTCCCCCCGGGGGGCTTGTGCTCCTCTCAGTTCCACTGGAGACATTGTTATTTGTTCATTTGCCTTTTCCAGTTTTTTCAGTGGCTGCAGCTTAGTTTTGTTACACCAGAGAACTGATTTAGGTGGTAGAGGTCGTGTGATCTCAGGTGTTTTTGCAATCAGTAACGTTGGCATTTTTTAGGGTTTTTTTGGATTGCTGTGAGTATTCTTTCTATCCTTTTCTGTCTAGGCAGATTGGGCCCCAGCGTTTGCTCATACTATTTTCTGTCTGTGTCTGTATTTCCTCTTGTCTAACCACCATTACATGTTTGGGGGCTTCCTATGTTCTTTGGGGATCTGCTCCGGGGCAGATAGCTTTCCTCTTTCTATCTTTAGGTGTAGTTAATCCCTCAGGCTGTGACGAGGCGTCTAGGACCAACGTAGGAACGCTCCACGGCTGCCTTTAGTTGTGGTGGTTAGTCAGGGTACTGCAATCCAATAGATTCCAACCTCTCTGGTGTATTGCCGTTTTTGCCTGCTCTCCTCAGCTACCAAAACATAACAGTCTCCTCATCATCATCATTGCCTCCCCATCATCATCATCGCCTCCCCATCATAATCATTGCCTCCCGATTATCATCAATGCCTGCCCATCATCATCATCGCCTCCCCATCATAATCATTGCCTCCCTATTATCATCATTGCCTCCCCATTATCATCAATGCCTGCCCATTATCATCAATGCCTGCCCATCATCATCTTCGCCTCCACATCATAATCATTGCCTCCCCATTATCATCAATGCCTCCCCATCATCATCATCACTGCCCTCCCCCCACTACCATCACACAGACAGCACCGCAGCACACAAGCACTCTCTCACATAGACACACATACACACACACAAAGCACCGCACTACATACATACACACACACACACAGACACATACACATCACATCACATCTCACCTGTCCGGCGTCCACGCGCTCTCTGCCACAGCCGGCCGCTGAATGATGAAGTCATTCAGCGGTGCTGCTGTAAGAGGAAGCACAGGCGCCCCCTGGAGCCCGGAGCTGCGGATTGCAGAGGCACGGGGAGAGGTGAGTATTGTGCCAGCTGCTGCCGGGCCCTGAGCAAGCGGGGGGGCCCAGTGGCGGCGCTGACACCGCTCTCCTCCACTAACGGGCGCCGGGGTGCCCGACGGCGAGTGGGCCCTCCCGCCTGCTCAGGTCCCCGGAACTTGCCCGGGTGTGCCGGGTGCTGATGCCGGCCCTGTGGGGAGGCAATTATTATAATGGGGAGGCGATGATGATGATGGGCAGGCATTGATGATAATGGGGAGGCAATGATTATAATGGGGAGGCTATGATGATGATGGGCAGGCATTGATGATAATGGGCAGGCATTGATGATGATGGGGAGGCAATGATGATAATGGGGAGGCAATGATTATGATGGGGAGGCAATGATGATGATGGGCAGGCATTGATGATAATGGGGAGGCAATGATTATGATGGGAAGGCGATGATGATGGGGAGGCAATGATGATGATGAGGAGGCAATGATGATGATGGGGAGACAATGATGATGATGAGGAGGAAATGATAATGATGAGGAGGCGATGATGATGATGGGGAGACAATGATGATGATGAGGAGGCAATGATGATGATCGGGAGGCGATGATGATGATGGGCAGGCATTGATGATAATGGGGAGGCAATGATGATGATGGGAAGCCAGGGGAGGCGATGATGATGATGGGGAGACAATGATGATGATAATGGGGAGTCTTTCTACAGCGCCCTTTCCTGAGCCGTAATAGTGCAGAACGCAGCACAGCGCAGAGGAGAGCTCCATATTTTGTATGGAGCATTATATGGGGACCAGTATCCTGTATGGAGCATTATATGGGGACCAGTATCCTGTATCGAGCATTATATTGGGTCCAGTATTCTGTATGGAGCATTATTTTGGGTCCAGTATTCTGTATGGAGCATTATATGGGGACCAGTATCCTGTATGGAGCATTATATGGGGACCAGTATCCTGTATGGAGCATTATATTGGGTCCAGTATTCTGTATGGAGCATTATATTGGGTCCAGTATTCTGTATGGAGCACTATACTGTGGGATGGCGGGGTGACATCCTGCATGGGGTATTATATGGGTGATGAGGGGGAGACTATGTGGTGCCCGTAATATTGTATGGAGGACTGTACTGTCCAGTCTGTACTGTGCGCTGCGAGGATTTGGCGGTTTTTGAGCTATTGTACAATTTACAATAGATATCACTCATGTAATGGAAGAAGTGAAGTATTTGGCATTGTACTGTACCTATATATTTCTCTGCCATATCTGTGCATCATGAATCTGGTCTGTGTTAAGGGGGCCCACTGAGGCTCTTTCGCCCGGGGCCCATAAAAACCTGGAGCCGGCCCTGCCAACATGTCTACTTTACATCAGCACAATTTTGGAAACAAAATATTTTTTTGTTAGGAAGTTATAAGAGTTAAAAATTGACCAGCGATTTCTCATTTTTACAACAAAATTTACAAAACCATTTCTTTTAGGGACCACCTTACATTTGAAGTCACTTTGAGGGTCTATATGGCAGAAAAAAAACAAAAGTGACACCATTATAAAAACTGCACCCCTCAAGGTACTCAAAACCACATTCAAGAAGTTTATTAACCCTTCAGGTGCTTCACAGGAATTTTTGGAATGTGGAAGAAAAAAATGAACTTTTTGATCACAAAAATGATCTTTTACAAACAATTTCTTTGTTTTCACAAGGGTAAAAGGAGAAAATTGACAGAAAAATTTGTTGTGCAATTTCTCCTGAGTACGCTGATACCCGATATGAGGGGGAAAACCACTGTTTAGGCACATGGCAGGGCTCGGAAGGGAAGGAGCGCCATTTGACTTTTTCAAACCAAAGTTGACTGGAATTGAGATCGGACGCCATGTCGCGTTTGGAGAGCCTCTGATGTGCCTAAACAGTGGAAAACCCCCACAAGTGACACCATTTAGGAAACTAGACCCCCTAAGGAACGTATCTAGATGTGTGGTGAGCACTTTGATCCCCCAAGTGCTTCATACAAGCTTATAATGTAGAGCCGTGAAAAAAAAATCATATTTTTTATACAAACATGATCTTTTAGTCCCCAATTTTTTATTTTCCCAAGCGTAAGAGGAGAAATTGGACACCAAAAGTTGTCCAATTTGTCCTGAGTACGCTGATATCCCATATGTGGGGGGGAACCACTGTTTGGGTGCACAGCAGAGCTCGGAAGGGAAGGAGCACCATTTGACATTTTCAAACCAAAATTAGCCATGTCAGCGCTGCAGCTTCTATAACACTGACCTGAGAGACTTCCTGGTCATCACTGCTCATGACAGGAAGTCCCTCAGGCCTGGAGACCCGGATGTCATTGTGTTGACATTGGGTCTCCATGGCAGCGATCGGGACCCCGCGGCATGATGCAGGGTCTCCGATCCAAAAGCAGAGGGGCTGTTAACCCCTCTGCAGCTGCCGGAACACTGCGATCATGTTTGATCGCAGTGTGTTGGGGTTCAAGTGCCGGGATCGGTCTGTGACTGCACCTGCCACTTAGTGTCGGGTGTCAGCTGTGAGAATAAGCTGACACCCTGCCGCGATCGGCCGCGCTCCCCCCGTTAGCGCAGCCAATATACTATGATTTACTATCCCGTCCTTGAGAATTAAGTCCCAGGGCACATTGACAGGATTGTACGTCAGATGGCAGAAAGGGGTTAAATTGGTGGATAATGTTAAAAGCATTAAAATGCTTGGTACTCGAATTGAGCAGGTAGCATTCTCGGACAGGCTTGACTCGAGTATCAAGTATAATGGTAGTCAATGGGAAACCAAAGCATTTTTCTGGAAGACCATAACAGCAAGGCTGAGGAGGAAGGGGTAAAAAAAATTCTAAAATGGATAGAAATATAGCTCAAAAGGAATGGGAACAGCATGGGAAAAATGCCTGGACGCATCTCTAAATCCCAGTTGCTACTAAAAACAATGTTGTCAGAGTATTGCTCCAATTTTATGGACTGACAATAAAAATACAAAACGGAAGATAAAATGGATTTTACAGGAAAAAAAGTTAGAAAACATTCTTTTCTGTATAATGACTTGTACATAATACAAGATTAAAATGAAAAAAAAAAAAGCCTCCTACACCGTTTAATACCCAGGTCATCACTCATTGTATTTCCCTGTCTCCTATGAACTACAGTACATGACGTTTTAGAGGGGGAAATAATACTATATGTATAAGATAGGGAATCCACCAAGCCCAATGGATAAGGTAACAGAAATAGCGTATTGGGATCTAAATAAATAACTTTTATTACAGTAATCTAAAAGAGACAATATACAAAAATTGCAAAGTGTGCAGCAATAATGGATGCAACATCAAAAATTGATATCAAGTAGGATCCTCACCAAACTATTTGCTACAGAGTTAAATGTAAGGGTAGCATACAGTATATATCAGTCTAATGAGACTTATCAATATCTGTAGCCACCTTAAGGGCCCCGTATCACATAGGGACAAACAGGCAGCTGAGGCAGCGATCAGGACAGTGACACTGCGGGCAATGTCGCTTAGTAACCCGCAGTGTACGTTGGATACCAGCCCACTGATGCAGGGAGCTGGTAACCAAGGTACACGTCGGGTTTCCAGGCGCTGCGAGGTGCCTGGAAACCCGACGTGTACCTTGGTTACCAGCTCCCCTGCAGCAGCGCTGGTATACAAGGTACACGTCGGGTTTCCAGGCACAGCCCCGCTCCTGGAAACCCAACGTTTACCTTGGTTATCAGCTGATAGCTGGTCTCCTGCCTGTCACACCAGCAATGCTTGCTGGCCAGCGGGAGACCAGCGATCAAGAAAAAGTCCAGGCATTTCTGAAACGACCAGCGATTCACAGCAGGGGCCTGATCGCTGGTACGTGTCAGACATAGTGAGATCGCTGCTGAGATCGCTGTTTAGCCGAGACCCAAGAGAACATGATCCGGGTCGGTATTTACCGACCCCGGTGTCGCGATCGCTGTTATACTAAGTATAACAGCGACCGCAAAAAAAAAAAAAAAAAGATTTCTCTCCCCTCTGATGTGATCGCACATCAGAGGGGAGAAAATGAGGGTCCCCAGGTCCTCCCACAGGCCCCAGCATCCCGGCGTCTTCTTCCTGGAAAAAAAAAATGGCGGGCGCATGCGCAGTGCGCCCGCCGATCTGCTTGGCGGCAGATTCAAAATTTTTTCATTCATTCTCATAAATGTGCATTTTGATCACTCTGATAAACTATCACAGTGATCAAAAAAAAAAAACAGTACATAACCCCCCATTTATCACCCCCTTAGTTAGGGACATATAATAAAAAATAGAAATTATATTTATTTTAATTTTTCCGTTAGGGTTAGGGTTAGGGTTATAATTAGGGTAAGGGTTATAATGTAGGGTTTAGGGTTTAGGGTGGGTTCATACTGCGTTATGGCAGTCCGTTAGATGGACTGCATTACACCGCGGTATAACGCGGTGTAACGCAGTCCGTTAATGCTGCCATTCACCCCCATTTGAGGGCGCATCGCGACGCATGCCGTAAAGCAGCATGCGTTCGCGACGTGCCATCATTCAGTGACAGAGCCTCGGACGCGGGCTGCTGCGTCTGGGCTCCGTCACCGCTAGCGCAGATGAATCATCTGCTGATTCATCTGCGCTAGCGGGTATAGCATAACGTGATCGTGTTATGCTATACCGTTACCAGCCCGTCAACGCTATGTGTTGACCGGGCTGGTAAAACGCAAAATGAACTTAGCCTTAGGGTTAGGGTTATAATTAGGGTTAGAATTAGGGTTAGGGTTACAATTAGGGTTAGGGTTAAAATTAGGGTTAGGGTTACAATTAGGGTTGAAATTAGGGTTGGGATTTAGGTTAGGATTAGGGTTGGGATTAGGGTTAGGGGTGTGTTGGGGTTAGGGTTGGAGCTAGAATTGAGGGTTTTCCACTATTTAGGCACATCAGGGGGTCTCCAAACACGACGTGGCGTTCAAAAAGTCAAATGGCGCTCCCTCCCTTCCGAGCCCTGCCGTGCGCCCAAACAGTGGTTTACCCCAACATATGGGGTATCAGCGTACTCAGGACAAATTGCACACCAATTTTGGGGATCTAATTTCTCCTGTTACCCTTGGGAAAATAAAAAATAGCTGGTTAAAAAAATAATTTCTGAGAAAAAAAATGATTTTTTATTTTCACAGCTCTGCGTTTATAAATTTCTGTGAAACACTTGGGGGTTCAAAGTGCTCACCACACATCTAGATAAGTTCCTTAAGGGGTCTAGTTTCCAAAATGGGGTCACTTGTGGGGGGTTTCCACTGTTTAGACACATCAGGGGGTCTCCAAACACGACGTGGCGTTCAAAAAGTCAAATGGCGCTCCCTCCCTTCCGAGCCCTGCCGTGCGCCCAAACAGTGGTTTACCCCAACAGATGGGGTATCAGCGTACTCAGGACAAATTGCACACCAATTTTAAGGTTCTAATTTCTCCTGTTACCCTTGGGAAAATAAGAAATAGCTGGCTAAAACAATAATTTTTGAGGAAAAAAATTATTTTTTATTTTCACGGCTCTGCGTTTATAAATTTCTGTGAAGCACTTGGGGGTTCAAAGTGCTCACCACACATTTAGATAAGCTCCTTGGGGGGTCTAGTTTCCAAAATGGTGTCACATGCAGGGGGTTTCTACTGTTTAGGCACATCAAGGGCTCTGCAAACACAACATGACGCCCGCAGAACATTCCATCAAAGTCTGCATTACAAAATGGTGCTCCTTCCCTTCCAAGCACTCCCATGCGCCCAAACAGTGGTTTCACCCCACATATGGGGTATCAGCCTACTCAGGAAAAATTGCACAACAACTTTTGGGGTCCAATTTCTCCTGTTACCCTTGGGAAAATAAAAAAAATAGCGGGCTAAAGAATCATTTTTGAGGAAAAAAATGATTTTTTATTTTCACGGCTCTACGTTTATAAATTTCTGTGAAGCACTTGGGGGTTCAAAGTGCTCACCACACATCTAGATAAGTTCCTTAAGGGGTCTAGTTTCCAAAATGGTGTCATTTGTGGGGGGTTTCCACTGTTTAGGCGTATCAGGGGCTCTCCAAACGCGACATGGCGTCCAATTTCAATTCCAGCCAATTTTGGTTTGAAAAAGTCAAACAGCACTCCTTCCCTATCAAGCCCTGCCGTGCGCCCAAACAGTGGTCCCCCCCCACATATGGGGTATCAGCGTACTCAGGACAAATTGGAAAACAACTTTTGTGGTCTAATTTCTCCTGTTACCCTTGGGAAAATAAAAAATTGGGGAAAAACGATCAGGTTTGTGGTAAAAATATGACTTTTTATTTTCATGCCCGGGAGTTATAAACTTCTGTGAAGCACTTGGGGGTTCAAAGTGCTCACCTCACATCTATATAAGTTCCTTAGGGGGTCTAGTTTCCAAAATGGTGTCACTTGTGGGGGGTTTCCACTGTTTAGACACATTAGGGCCTCTACAAACGCGACATGGCATCCAGCCAATTCTGCGTTGAAAAAGTCAAACGGCGCTCCTTCCCTTCCAAGCTCTGCCATGCACCCAAACAGTGGTTTACCCCCACATATGGGGTATCAGCATGCTCAGGACAAATTGCACAAAAACTTTTGTGGTCTTGTTACCCTTGAGAAAATAAAAATTGGGGTGAACAGATCGTTTTTGTGGAAAAAATATGATTTTTTATTTTCACGGTTCTATGTTATAAACTTCTGTGAAGCACTTGGAGGTTCAAAGTGCTCAACACACATCTAGATAAGTTCCTTAGGGGGTCTAGTTTCCAAAATGGGTCACTTGTGGGGGGTTTCCACTGTTTAGACACATCAGGGCCTCTACAAACACGACATGACATCCAGCCATTTCTGCGTTGAAAAAGTAAAACGGCGCTCCTTCCCTTCCAAGCTCTGCCATGCACCCAAACAGTGGTTTACCCCCACATATGGGGTATCAGCATGCTCAGGACAAATTGCACAAAAACTTTTGGGGTCTTGTTACCCTTGGGAAAATAAAAATTGGGGTGAAAAGATTGTTTTTTGTGAAAAAATATGATTTTTTATTTTCACTGTTCTATGTTATAAACTTCTGTGAAGCACTTGGAGGTTCAAAGTGCTCACCACACATCTAGATAAGTTCCTTAGGGGGTCTAGTTTCCAAAATGGGGTCACTTGTGATGGGTTTCCACTGTTTAGACACATCAGGGCCTCTACAAACGCGACATGGCGTCCAGCCAATTCTGCGTTGAAAAAGTCAAATGTCGCTCCTTCCCTTGCGACCTCTGCCGTGCGCCCAAAAAGTGGTTTACCCCCACATATGGGGTATCAGCTTATTCAGGAGAAATTACACAACACATTTTGTGGTTCATTTTTTCTTTTAACAGTTGTCAAAATAAAAAAAAAAAGGTTCCGAAGTAAAGTTTTTGTAAAAAAAGTTAAATGTTAATTTTTTCCTTCCACATTGCTTCATTTCCTGTGAAGCATGTAAAGGGTTAATAAACTTCTTGAATGTGGTTTTGAGCACCTTGAGGGGTGCAGTTTTTAGAATGGTGTCACTTTTGGGTATTTTCTATCATATAGACCCCTCAAAGTGACTTCAAATGTGATGTGGTCCCTAAAAACAAAATGGTGTTGTAAAAATGAGAAATCGCTGGTCAACTTTTAACCCTTATAACTTCATAACAAAAAAAAATTCTGTTCCCAAAATTGTGCTGATGTAAAGTAGACATGTGGGAAATGTTATTTATTAAGAAATTTGTGTGACATATCTCTCTGATTTTAGGGCATAAAAATTTAAAGTTTGAAAATTGTTAAATTTTCAAAATTTTCACCATATTTCCATTTTTTTCATAAATAAACACAAGTCATATTAAAGAAATTTTACCACTAACGTGAAGTACAATATGTCACGAAAAAACAATCTCAGAATCAGCTGGATTCGTTAAAGCGTTCCAGGGTTATAACCTCATAAAGTGACAGTGGTCAGAATTGTAAAAATTGGCCCTGTCATTAAGCTGCAAAATGGCTCTGTCACTAAGGGGTTAACATTTTACTACCTTATCTGGGCATGTGATGTGTGTGACATGATCAGAAACATCCTGTTTAGTTTATGAAGGAGGGGCTCTGACACTCATAAAGCCTATGCAGATGATGCAAGAACTGCCAACAGTTTGAAGGAAGAGGGACTCAGATACCCCCTGTATTAGACATAAAGGAGTGCCTCATACACATTTTGTTAAAATTAGTAGATAGTGGGACTCCTAGACTCATAAAGCCTACGCACCGCCAAAAATTAGAAGGAAAGACTGCAATACACCCTAAAAAACACATACAGGAAGGACACCAAAAACATTTTTTCTCCCATTTTTAATGAGTGAGACTCTTAGGGCCCCGTCTCACATAGCGCCACACCAGCGATCCCGACAACGATCAGAATCGCTGGTGTGTCGCTACATGATCGCTGCTGAGCTGCCAAACAGGCAGCGATGAGGACAGCGAAACTGCGGGTAACGTCGCTTAGTTACCCGCAGTGTACGTTAGATACCAGCGCACTGATGCAGGGAGCTGTTAACCCAGGTACACGACGGGTATCCAGGCGCTGCGCGGTGCCTGGAAACCCGACGTGTACCTTGGTTACCAGCTCCCCTGCAGCAGCGCGCTGTTATCTAACGTACACATCGGGTTTCCAGGCACAGCCCCGCTCCTGGAAACCCGATGTGTACCTTGGTTACCAGGAGATCGCTGGTCTCCTGCCTGTCACACGCAGCGATGCGTGCTGGCCAGCGGGAGACCAGCGATCAAAAAAAAGTTCTGGCATTTCTGACACGACCAGCGATTCACAGCAGGGGCCTGATCGCTGGTATGTGTCAGACATAGGGAGATCGCTGCTGAGATCACTGTTTAGCAGCGATCTCGGTAGCGATCTCGCTATGTGAGACGGGGCCCTTAGACTGGTAAAGTCTATGCACTAAGTGCAAGGGCTGATAAAAATTAGATGGAGGGACTTCAAGACACCCTGGATGACATGTTTTTTCCCATTTTTCATGAGTGGGACTGTAAATTGGTAAAGCTTATGCATTAAGTGCAAGAGCAAAACTTAAGATACCACTGCAACATTTTCAGTTTGTTTGATTTTTCTCTTTATAGGTATATTTTCAGTAAAATGTAAATTTCTCTTTTATTCTATAAACTACTGACAACATGTCTCCGAATTTCTAAGTAATAAGTTTTGTATTTATTTTCAGAAAATGAGATATGGTCAAAATAACAAAAAAATGCAGTACTAAGAAAACAAGTTCATAATAATTTAGAAACAAGAATACTAATGTTTTAACTCGGGAAGAGTTCAGAAATCAATATTTTGTGGAATAACCATGATTTTTAATCGCAGCTTTCATGCGTCTTGGCATGCATTCCACCAATCTTTCACACTGCTTTTGGGTGACCTTATGCCACTCCTGGTACAAAAATGTAAGCAGTTCTTTGATGACTTGTGACTATCCATCTTCCTTTTGATTACATTCCAGAGGTTTTCTATGGGGTTCAGGTCTGGAGATTGGGCTGGCCATGACAGGGATTTGATGTGGGGATTCTTCATCCATGCATTGATTGACATATCTGTGTGGCATGGCGCATTGTCCTGCTGGGAAAAACAGTCCTCAGAGTTAGGGCCCCGTCACACATAGCAACACACCAGCGATCCCGACAACGATATGCACTTGTCAGGATCGCTGGTGTGTCGCTACATGATCGCTGGTGAGCTGCCAAACAGGCAGCTCAAGCAGCGATCAGGACAGCGACACTGCGGGTAACGTCGCTTAGTTACCCGCAGTGTACGTTGGATACCAGCCCGCTGGTGCATGGAGCTGGTAACCAAGGTACACATTGTGTTTCCAGGCGCTGCGCGGCACCTGGTAACCCGATGTGTACCTTGGTTACCAGCTCCCCAGCAGCAGCGCGCTGGTATCCAAGGTACACATAGGGTTTCCAGGTGCCGCCCGGCGCCTGGAAACCCGATGTGTACCTTGGTTACCAGCTGATCGCTGGTCTCCTGCCTGCCACACGCAGCAATGCGTGCTGGCCAGCGAGAGACCAACGATCAAAAAAATGTCCAGGACATTCAGCGACGATCAGCGATACCCAGCAGGAGGGCTGATCGTCACTGAATGTCACACACAGCGATATCGCTGTTGCGTCACAAAACTAGTGACTCAGCAGCGATCTCGCTAGCGAGATCGCTGTGTGTGACGGGTGCTTTAGGGAACATTGCCTGAGCAGAAGGAATCAACTGTTTTTCCAGGATAACCTTGTATGCAGCTTGATTCATACCTACCCAATTCCAGCCTTGCTGAAGCATCGACAGATCATCACCGATCCTCCACCAAGTTTCACAGTGGGTGCAAGACACTGTGGCTTGTATGCCTCTCCTAGTCTCTGTCTAACCATTACATGACCAGGTGTTGGGCAAAGCTGAAAATTAGACTCATCAGAGAAGATTACCTTACTCCAGTCGTCTATGGTCCAATCCTTATGGTCTTTGGCAAACTTCAGCCTGGCTCTCCTTTGCCTCTCATTGATGAAAGGCTTTTTTCCAGCTTTACATGACTTGAGCCCTGCCTCTAGGAGCCTGTTACGAACTGTTCTTTCCGTGCACTTCACCCCAGCTGCCATTTGCCATTCCTTTTGTAGGTTACTTGATGTCATCCTGCGATTGCTGAGTGACATTCGAATAAGATGACGGTCATCCTTGTCAGTGGAGAGTCGTTTTCGCCCTCTGCCGGTCTGTAACTTTGTTGGCCCCATGTCTGCTGCTTGACCTTGTTGTAAGGGACTGCCATCTTGAAATTTTAAGGATGGAGGCAACATGACGCTCACTGTATCCCTCTGCTAGTAAAGCCAGAATTGAGTCCTTCTTTTCCTCACTCAAGACTTTTCTTTTCAACTCCTTTGGCATGGTTAAAAGTTATGTTTTCATTCCTATTACTTTTGGAATATTACTAGTACTTGTTTTGCCATCCAGCTTGTCCTATTGCAAGAGGATTGTGAACACCACAGCAGAAACTGGAATGGAATGGCTGTCAGACATGCAGAGAAGCTGAATTTTATAAAACTGTGCAGTGGTCTCTTAATTTTTGCCAGAGCTGTATATATACAGTTGGGGAAATAAGTATTTGATCCCTTGCTGATTTTGTAAGTTTGCCCACTGACAAAGACATGAACAGTCTATAATTTTAAGGGTAGGTTAATTTTAACATTAAGAGTTAGAAGGTCAAAAATAAAATCCAGAAAATCACATTGCATAAATTATATGAATTTATTTGCATTTTGCAATGAGAAATAAGTATTTGATCCCCAATCAACCATTAGGAGTTCTGACTCCTACAGACCAATTAGACGCTCCTAATCAACTCGTTACCTGCATTAAAGACAGCTGTCTTACATAGTCACCTTTATAAAAGACTCCTGTCCACAGACTAAACTAATCAGTCTGACTCTAGCCTCTACAAACATGGGCAAGACCAAAGAGCTTCCTAAGGATGTCAGGGACAAGATCATAGACCTACACAAAGCTGGAAAGGGCTACAAAACCATACGGAAGACGCTGGGTGAGAAGGAGACAGCTGTTGGTGCAATAGTAAGAAAATGGACGAAATACAAAATGACTGTCAATCGACATCAATCTGGGGCACCATGCAAAATCTCACCTCGTGTGGTATCCTTGATCGTGAAGAAGGTAAGAAATCAGCCTAAAACTCCATGGAGGGAACTTGTTAATGATCTCAAGGCAGCTGGGACCACAGTCAGCAAGAAAACCATTGGTAACACATTACGCCCTAAAGGTTTAAAATCCTGCAGTGCCCACAAAGTCCCCCTGCTCTGGAAGGCACATGTGCAGGCCTGTCTGAAGTTTGCCATTGAACTCCTGAATGATTCTTTGAGCGATTGGAAGAAGGTGCGGTGGTCAGATGAGACAAAAATTGAGCTCTTTGGCATTAACTCAACTCGCCATGTTTGGAGGAAGAGAAATGCTGCCTATGACCCAAAGAATACCGTCCCCACTGTCAAGCATGGAGGTGGAAACACGTTTTGGGGGGTTTCTCTGCTAAGGGCACAGGACTACATCACCACATCACTGGGAGAATGAATGGAGTAAAAATCCTGAGTGACAACCCCCT
Organism: Oophaga sylvatica; assembly: GCA_033576555.1. Classification (NCBI taxonomy): domain Eukaryota; kingdom Metazoa; phylum Chordata; class Amphibia; order Anura; family Dendrobatidae; genus Oophaga; species Oophaga sylvatica. Next base: position 175,332,280 of record JARQOD010000006.1, read on the forward strand.
TCCCTCTGCCAGGACATTAAAAATGGGTCGTGGCTGGGTCTTCCTGCAAGACAATGACCCAAAATATACAGCCAAGGCAACAAAGGAGTGGCTCAAAAAGAAGCACATTAAAGTCATGGAGTGGCCTTGCCAGTCTCCAGACCTTAATCCCATAGAAAACTTATGGAGGAAGTTGAAGCTCCAAGTTGCCGAGTGACAGCCTCAAAATCTTAATGATTTAGAGATGATCTACAAAGAGGAGTGACCCAAATTCCTCCTGACATGTGCGCAAACCTCATCATCAGCTGCAAAAAACTACTGACTAGTGTTGAGCATTCCGATACTGCAAATATCGGGTATCGGCCGATATTCGCTGTATCGGAATTCCAATTCTGAGATCCGATATTTTTTTCCTGTAAAGTCTATGGGGAGTTCCTGTGTCACAGAACGAAGTACGTGACACAGGAACTTCCCGAAAGTGTCACTGTCAGTGTCGGTCGGGTCTGTCAGGAGTCAGGACTCAGCACTTACCTGGCAGAAGATCCCCGGTGGTCACGTCCTCCTGGATGGCCGCCATTACCCTCTCCCTGGCGGTCACATGCAGCTTCTTGCGATAACTGCACATGCTGCCGGGTACTGGGTAATCTCGGCCAGCTGTACTCTCTCGACAGCTGGCCGTAAAGCAGTCCGGATGACGTCACCGCCGGGGAATCTCCTATGGTAAGCAGCTCTGCTGTGTCTGGATGTCAGGCTCAGCCTGGCATCCAGATGTAGCAGAGCTGGACTCGTGGGACACTCGTGATTTTGGAAGGCGCCGGACATGGAGTATTTGTGTTGGTTTGTTATTTTTGTTTTTTTACAGGAGATCGATGGCGTTGCAGGATGAGCGTGAAATAAAAATAATGAAAACTGTGTTGTGTTTTATTTCATTAAAAGACTTTATTCTGGCTGTGTATTTTTTTTTTAAATTTACAAACTTTATGATTAATAAAATCGGTGTCCTATGGACGCCTCTCCATTATTAACCGGGCTTATTGTCACCGTTCATTCAAAGGTGACATTACCCCCTTATTACCCCACTTGCCACCGCTACAGGGCAAGTGGGAAGAGCCGGGTAAAGTGCCACAATTGGCGCATCTTTGGATGCGCCAATTGTGGGGCTGCTGCAGCCTGGTATTTTTAGGCTGTTGAGGGCCAAAATCCATGGGCCTTGACAGTCTTTTAATACCAGGCCACAGCAGTCTGCTTTTTACTTGGCTGGTTAACAAAAATAGGGGGACCCCCATGCCATTTTTTTTTCGAGGGGATCCCCTATTTTTGTTAACCAGCCAAGCTAAGCAGACTGCTGTGGCCTGGTATTATCAGGCTTGCAAGGTTCATGGATATTGGATCCTTACCAGCCTGAAATACCAGGCCTCAATAATCTGCTTCATCAGGCTGGTTAACAAAAATAGGAGGGACCCCACGCCATTTTTTTTTTCGAGGGGATCCCCTATTTTTGTTAATCAGTTCACTTCAGGTCTGCCGGGATTCCCTCTGACGTCACTGATGCTGTGCGGTGTCCCTGGCTGACCAGAAGTGAAAGTGGGAAGCAATCAATTATGCTAACCACTTCCTCTCCTGTCAGCCAGGAGAGGAGATGATTCATTCGGGGGTTTACTGCCAGGCTGGCAGCATTAGCTGCGGTCCCTGCAGTAAATGTTAACCCTTTCAGAAGGATTACGTCGAGGGACCTGACTGTGCGTTGGATAGGTAAGAATAATGTTGCTTTATTATTTTATTTTTATTACAGGAGAACAAGGGAATCGGATGGAGTACCTGTACAATAAAACATGGTCAAAAACTGTGTATTTATTTCATTAAAATGATTTTTCATTAATGTGTGTGCGTTTTTTTTTTATTTCATACAATAGGATTAATAATTGATAGTTGTCTAATTGACAGCTCTCAATTATTAACCTGGCTTAAAGTCACCTTTCAATAGCAAGGTGGCTTAAACCCATTATTAACCCATTCGCCACCGCTACAGGGCAATGGGAGTAGACGGGCTAAGTGCCAGAAAGGGCGAATCTAATTATAGATTTGCCTTTTCTGGGGTGTCTGGGGGCAGATGTTAGTAGCCAGGGGGGCCCAAAAATAATGGTCCCTCTCTGGGCTATTATTATCTGCCCCCACTCGCTGGCTTTGTCTGTCTGGTTGAGAAAATAGGGCGGGAGCCGGCGCATTTTTTTCAACAATTTTACACCTTTTATATATATATATATATATATATATACATGTCATTGTGACACATATATATATATATATATATATATATATATATTTATAGTACATACACTTCTACATAGTATAATAGCCGCTAATTCAATTGCCGGCTTTTGTGAAATTACAGACCCGACATGAAATGACACATGGTTTACATAGAGTTAACCATGTAATTTTATGTAGTTTGATATATGGTTTTCACTAACAATTACATGAGTGTATGTGTGAAAAATTTCACACATATAGGGGTTAATTAAAGGTGTAAATTCGTAGAAAAAAATTCCTTTTTTTTTTTACAACGAATTTACACCTTTAATAAACCCGTTGTCATTTCATGTCGGGTGGTTCTGTAATTTCACAAAAGCTGGCATTGCCCGGCAATTGAATCAGCAGCTATTTTACTATGTAGAAGTGTATGAACTATAAATATATGTATATACAGTACAGACCAAAATTTTGGACACACCTTCTCATTCAAAGATTTTTCTGTATTTTCATGACTATGAAAATTGTAGAATCACACTGAAGGCATCAAAACTATGAAGTAACACATGTGGAATTATACATTACACTTTACAAAAAAGTTTGAAACAACTGAAAATATGTCTTATATTCTAGGTTCTTCAAAGTAGCCACCTTTTGCTTTGATTACTGCTTTGCACGCAGAAAAGGTGAACGGCTGGACTCTACATGCCTGGTTCCCACCGTGAAGCATGGAGGAGGTGGTGTGATGGTGTGGGGGTGCTTTGCTGGTGACACTATTGGGGATTTATTCAAAATTGAAGCGGTGAGCGGTCCAGCTCACCCCAAACCATCTCGATTGAGTTCAGGTCTGGTGACTGTGGAGGCCAGGTCATCTGGCGTAGCACCCCAACACTCTCCTTCTTGGTCAAATAGCCCTTACACAGCCTGGAGGTGTGTTTGGGGTCATTGCCCTGTTGAAAAATAAATGAAGGTCCAACTAAACGCTAACCGGATGGAAAAGCATGCTGCTGCAAGATGCTGTAGTAGCCATTCTGGTTCGCTATGCCTTCAATTTTGAATAAATCCCCAACAGTGTCACCAGCAAAGCACCCCAACATCATCACACCTCCTCCTCCATGCTTCACGGTGGGAACCAGGCATGTAGAATCCATCCGTTCACCTTTTCTGCGTGCAAAGCAGTAATCAAAGCAAAAGGTGGCTACTTTGAAGAACCTAGAATATAAGACATATTTTCAGTTGTGTCGCACTTTTTTGTAAAGTGTAATGTATAATTCCACATGTGTTAATTCATTGTTTTGATGCCTTCAGTGTGATTCTACATTTTTCATAGCTATGAAAATACAGAAAAATCTTTAAATGAGAAGGCGTGTCCAAACTTTTGGTCTGTACTGTATATATGTCACAATGACATGTATAAATAATATATATATATATATATATGTGTATTCCATGTGTGTATATCTAGTGTTTACAAGGAAAGAAAGGGTTTATTTTAATTACGATATTTCTGTCCCATAGACTTGCATTGGGTTTCCGGTATCGGAATCGGCGATACCCGATACTTTTTGGGTATCGGTCCGATCCAATCCGATACTTATGGATATCGGGAATTATCGCTCAACACTACTACTGACTACTGTGCTTGCCAACAAGGGTTTTGCCACCAATTATTAAGTCTTGTTTACCGGAGGGATCAAATACTTATTTCTCACTGCAAAATGCAAATACATTTATATAATTTGCAATGTGATTTTCTGGATATTATTTTTGATATTCTATCTCTCAATGATAAAAGTAACCTACCCTTAAAATTATAAACTGTTCATGTCTTTGTCAGTGGGATAACTTATAAAATCAGCAAGGGATCAAATAATTATTTCCCCCACTGTGTGTGTGTGTTATATATATATATATATATATATATATATATATATTTATATATATGTGTATATATATATATTGTGAGACAGTGAGAGTATGTGTGTTGAATGGGGTGTACATTTCACCTAGATACTTTGCTGACTGGTATAAGGGAAATGTATGGCTTTGTAAACCTAGTGGTAGAGAAAGGTCACTACACCTTACATTCAGTACACACTTGCAGCTCAGGCCTGAAACCACTCAGCTGTTAATTAGGAGACCAGAAGTAGGTGTCTGCGAACACAGACAGAGAGCTCGCTTAGTCTGGACAAGGAGTCCAGGCACAAGAAGGAGTCTCCAGGAGTATGAGCTGTCTCAGTCTGGGTGCTCGATGTACCCCGGACACAGGAGTAGTCTCTGTGAGAATCCATGCGGATAGCTGCTGAATAGGAGGGGAGCTCTCTCAAGTCTGGACGTTGAAGGTGCCTTCAGACACAAGGAGGAGACTCTGTGAAACTCCATGCTGGTAAATGCTGAACATATGTGTTGTTTTGGCCCAGGCTGTTAGAGTCTGGTCCCGGATAGATAGGAAAATCTATCTAAGTGTAGTAAGTGGCTGGACAAGCCCAGGTTTTATGTTTATGATTTGGTTTTGATTATGTTCTGTTTGCTGTGGACTTTAATAAAACTGGTTGCGGCCAGTTTTTACCAGAACTGCTGTCTGTGAATGAACTGTTTCCGTGCCACTCCGTCTACCCGGACGGCGATCCCAGAGCTATATCCCCTGAAAAGCTTACAATATATAGTATAGACCAAAAGTTTGGACACACCTCATTTAAAGATTTTTCTGTATTTTCATGACTATGAAAATTGTAAATTCACACTGAAGGCATCAAAACTACGAATTAACACATGTGGAATTATATACTTAACAAAAAAGTGTGTAACAACTGAAATTATGTCTTATATTCTAGGTTCTTCAAAGTAGCCACCTTTTGCTTTGATGACTGCTTTGCACACTCTTGGCATTCTCTTGATGAGCTTCAAGAGGATGTCACCGGGAATGGTTTTCACTTCACTGGTGTGCCCTGTCAGGTTTAATAAGTGGGATTTCTGGCCTTATAAATGGGGTTGGGACCATCAGTTGTGTTGTGCAGAAGTCTGGTGGATACACAGCTGATAGTCCTACTGAATAGACTTTTAGAATTTGTATTATGGCAAGAAAAAAGCAGCTAAGTAAAGAAAAACGAGTGGCCATCATTACTTTAAGAAATGAAGGTCAGTCAGTCCGAAAAATTGGGAAAACTTTGAAAGTGTCCCCAAATGCAGTTGCAAAAACCATCAAGCGCTACAAAGAAACTGGCTCACATGAGGAACGCCACAGGAAAGGAAGACCAAGAGTCACCTCTGCTTCTGAGGATAAGTTTATCCGAGTCACCAGCCTCAGAAATCGCAGGTTTACAGCAGCTCAGATTAGAGATTGCCACACAGAGTTCTAGCAGCAGACACATCTCTACAACAACTGTTAAGAGGAAACTTTGTGCAGCAGAACTTCATGGTAAAATAGCTGCTAGGAAACCACTGCTAAGGACAGGCAACAAACAGAAGAGACTTGTTTGAGCTAAAGAACAAAAGGAATGGACATTAGAATAGTGGAAATCTGCGCTTTGGTCTGATGTCTCCAAATTTGAGATCTTTGGTTCCAACCACTGTGTCTTTGTGCGTCGCAGAAAAGGTGAACGGATGGACTCTACATGCCTGGTTCCCACCGTGAAGCATGGAGGAGGTGGTGTGATGGTGTGGGGGTGCTTTGCTGGTGACACTGTTGGGGATTTATTCAAAATTGAAGGCATACTGAACCAGCATGGCTAACAAAGCATCTTGCAGCGGCATGCTATCCCATCCGGTTTGCGTTTAGTTACACCATCATTTATTTTTCAACAGGACAATAACCCCAAACACACCTCCAGGCTGTGTAAGGGCTATTTGACCAAGAAGGAGAGTGATGGGGTGCTATGCCAGATGACCTGGCCTCCACAGTCACCAGACCTGAACCCAATCGAGATGATTTGGGGTGAGCTGGACCGCAGAGTGAAGGCAAAAGGGCCAACAAGTGCTAAGCATCTCTGGGAACTCCTTCAAGATTGTTGGAAGACCTTTTCCAGTGACTACCTCTTGAAGCTCATCAAGAGAATGCCAACAGTGTGCAAAGCAGTCATCAAAGCAAAAGGTGGCTACTTTGAAGAACCTAGAATATAAGACATATTTCAGTTGTTTTACACTTTTTTGCTAAGTATATAATTCCACATGTGTTAATTCATAGTTTATACATAGTATATAGTATATACAGTACAGACCAAAAGTTTGGACACACCTTCTCATTTAAAGATTTTTCTGTATTTTCATGACTGAAAATTGTACATTCACACTGAAGGTATCAAAACTATGAATTAACACATGTAGAATTATATACATGAAAGACGTAAGACAGAAATAAAGACAATAGACACTTACTCGTTCACCAGTTGATTACCCAAAATGTGAGGCATCAGCAACGTTGATGAGAAATGATGTCACTTTTGCAGTGACTCATGAGTCATACAGGGAAAAAATTTTCCATAGAGCTTAGAAGGGTTCAGCTAGAATGTTTTCAATCACATGATGTCATAAACCTAATGGAAAAGAGATGAGTTAGCTGGGTAGAATGTCAAAATGAGCAATTGTAAGTACACAATATGATATATAATATGATGATTGCAGTAAATTAAGAGGTTAAACATTTTGATGGGAGTGCTTCTTTAAGTAGGAACTGTACTTCCAACGAACTTTGCAGAAATAAATAATACAAGTGAAAACATTGTAATATATCTCGGAAGAGAAATTTGCCTCCTTCCTTCACTTATAAGACAAACTTTCCTTTCCCCGTGCTTCCTTAACTCCCGATCCTGTTTGGAAAAAACAGCTCACCTCTTTGTTGAATAGACAAGACATCTTGGTGTCATGTGACGGAACCCATTATACTCTGTGGAGTGAAGAAGGGGAAGAAGGAGAGAGGCGCAGAATGAGGAACCAAGCAAAGGGAGACAAAGAAATCCTGATGAGCTGCATAACAAGTCTTATACTACTCGCTATTGCTGGTGGAAGTAAAGGGACTGTGAGGATACTTCATAGTTCTGAGTTTCTCAAGAGATAACTTGAGAATATGGAGCGCCCGCCAGAGCAGTGCGATACCCGGGCCGGGTCAGACAGTACTTTAAGGTGGAAGTGTCACAGCAGCAATGACCCGGTCCGTGGCCATAGGCGTCCAATAAAAGGGGGTGTGATTTAACGGGAATTAATGTTTATAAAAGATTAAATGTTCGTGACGCAACCCGTGGTACTTGGTCAGGATAGCCGACGCTGCAATGCAGATCCTCTGGGATGATGTTGGGGCAGCAGAGATGGTTAAGCTCTCCACGGGTAGAGCTATGTCCCAGGGCAGTTAGCATGTTACAAGTGATGGCAGTGGTTGTTGTGGTAAGAGCCGTGTAGGGCAGGTGAGATGTGAATGACTCAGATGACACAGCAGGGTGCAGTTTCCAATGCTTTACTCACAGTTCACTTGTGCACAGATGCCCGCTTAGTGCCGTGTCCTCCAGGTAAGGGGTCCAGCAAACTCCCAGGTAGATTGGGCTGCACCATTCTAGGACTCCCTTCAGTGTGTACCTCTCCAGGCCGTCTCACCATGCTGGCTTCCGCCCTCGTACCCAGCACCTACACAAACAGTGTCGCTAACCAGCAGCCACAGACCTTGTTGGGTGACGTCCTCTGAGTCCCCTTGCTCCTATATGGCTGCCTTTCGGTGATTAATTGTGAATGTGGCTGAGGCACCTACAGATGCCCATGCCTCCAGCTTACTAGCTGAGTCTTGCAGTTCTCCACTAGTCTTGGGGGCCAGTTCCCCTACTGTGACCTGGTCCCTCCACCGACCATGCTGGTGGATACGGGCCCCACGGATGGATTCTTAACTATCCATGCCCCTAGGACCCCTTCTGTCCTTCCGGGAGCTTCATTCTGTCTCTGCCTCTGTCATCACGTTCTAACTAACTCTCTCTGCTCACTAAAGGTACTGCCACACTAAACAATCCCGCTAGCGATCACGATAACGACGCATACTAATGCGATCGCTAGCGGGATTGTTTCTATATCGCTAAGTGCGGCCACATTTAGCGATATAGTTAACGACGCTATCGCCGTTAGCGATCTTCTTAACGACTTTAGCGGTACAAAAGTACCGCTAAATCGCTAAGAAAAGGTGCCACACTAGCGATATATACTTACCCAGCGGGAGCGCAGACGAGAAAATAGGGTCCGGAACGATTCCAGCGACGAGCGAGATCACAGCAGGAAGCTCGTCGCTGGCAGATGCCGCACTGAACAACATCGCTAACAGGATCGCTAAATAGTGATGTTTTTTAGCGATCCCGTTAGCGATATTGTTCAGTGTGGCATACCCTTTACTCCTTCCTTCTAAGCTCCTCACCCTTTTCCTAGCTCTTCCACCCACTCCCCAACACCCTTTCCTACCCAGCCTGAGATGTGGCCATCCTGCCTAAGGGTACCCCCAGGTGCCCTGACTGAACTGGTGTGTGTTGGGTGCAGGTGTTAGAATCCTGGGTAGTGCTCCCTCCTTACCTGAGAGTGAGATACCACACCTCTGGATGAGGTACACTACCTCTGTGGCAACTGGACCCTCAGGGGCACCACAAATGCCCATTTAATTACGTTTCAAAAATATTTAAACACATTTAATTAGCAATTATCAAATAAGAAAATGAAGTAAGAGACAAATACATATTTTTATGTTCTTAATTTACAGGATAATTTTCCAAAGTCAAAAGAACAACCATATCCTGGCTGGGTGTATGCAATAATAGTAATCCTTGCTGGAGTTCCAAGTTTGGTTGTACCTGGGATTGCCATTTACATATTTATTAGAAGATGCATAAAGAAGGATGATGACCAACAAGACATTATGAATGCTGCATCTATGCTCTCTATTAATGGTGACACAAAAAACAAGGTGTAGCCATAACTTTAAATTGACAGTATGAATGAATGAAAATTGTATCACAAAAGATTTTATAACTGAAGAATGTAAAACGGAACGGAACGATACATGAGGAAATGGAAAAGAACAGTCGCGATATTTGCACCTATGGACATATCACTAAAGCAGAGTTTGTTTCCAGCAAAACAAGTCCAATTTTGTATTTGCTAATTAAGGCAATATCTGCTGGCTCTATAGAGTAATTATAAATAATTATATCTGGTTATATTTAAGGGTAACCTGTCAGGTCCCCTATGGGCTCCAACCCACCAGCGCTTGTGTATTTGTTGCTAAATTCCCTGTCTGACCAGCCTTTTATATTTATTATCACATAAATACATGTTTTAAAAAAGCTTTTATAAAGTTTGCTTTTTCCTATGCCAATTAGGCTTATGAATAGTTGATGGGGCGTTTTTTTTTTCCTCAGACTAGTCGGCCCTCAGAGCATGTTATTACACTCATGTGGGCATGATAACACGATTTGCAAGAGCTGGTGTCATCGCCAGCTCTCTGCAAATCTTATGCGCGCTCGTGGCTTTCCTCTCGCATGTCACTGTGCCTCTGAAGCCAGGTGTACACTTCATTGCTTCAGAGGCTTACTGCACATGTCTTTAAGTGAAGAAAATGTTTTAGAAAAATATTTAGACTTGAGAGTCCTCAGTGGTTGATACCTTTTAATGGCTAACTGAAAAGATGGTAACAAATTGCAAGCTTTCGAGACTACTCAGGTCTCTTCATTAGTCAAAATGGAAAATGTTTTATTCACTTTTAGGCATACGCAGTGCGCCTCTGGAACTGGGAAGTGTACAGCTGGCTTTAGAGGCGCAATGATGTGCGCATGCCCAAAATTTGAAGGCAGATGGCGATGACGCTGACTCTTGCAAATCATGTGATAACGTGCAGTGAGGGCTGACTAGTTTGGGGAAAACAACACCCCATCGACTAGTCAAAGGTCTAATTAGCATCGGAAATGCAAACTTTATAAAACTTGTTTTAAAACATGTATTTGTGACAATATAAAGGCCTGGTCAGGCAGTGAATTTAACAACAAATCAAAAATGCTGGAGGGTTGGAGAGCATAGGGGACCTATCAGATTTTGACAAAAGTGACTGATTTTTTTATGTAGGAAAGATGTATATCTTCGTACCGTGTTAGCCAGTAGATAGAAAAATATTTAGACTTGAGAGTCCTCAGTGGTTGATACTTTTAATGGCTAACTGAAAAGATGGTAACAAATTGCAAGCTTTCGAGACTACTCAGGTCTCTTCATCAGGCAAAGACTAAAGCAAAAACTGAAGAATCACATATTTATACACATGTATAAATATGTGATTCTTCAGTTTTTGTTTTAGTCTTTAGTCTTTGCCTGCGAAAAGCCATCATAAATCATGTCAGAGAAGGAAAGCAATTTTGTATACTTGAATCAGTTGTTAAATGAACATAAAAAAATTATTAGACTTGAGAGTCCTCAGTGGTTGATACCTTTTAATGGCTAACTGAAAAGATGGTAACAAATTGCAAGCTTTCGAGACTACTCAGGTCTCAACCACTGAGGACTCTCAAGTCTAATAATTTTTTTATGTTCATTTAACAACTGATTCAAGTATACAAAATTGCTTTCCTTCTCTGACATGATTTATGATGGCTTTTCGCAGGCTCAAGTGTTTTACTTTTATTTAGCTAAATATATAAAACAAAGTGAAAGCTTAAGGACCTTTAACAAGTAAAAGTATGATAGTGTAATGCCATCAATATCCATACAGTCTGCAAAAAAGTCTGGAAAGTCTGGATCTGTGTTAACAGAAGAAGTGAACTTTGACCTTTCACTGATAGGTTTGATCACTCACTGAAGACCCACATTTTGCATTAATGTTCAGTACAAAAAAAAAAAGGCTGCAAACTACATAAATGTGTGGCACGCATTAAAGGGAGTCGGTCGCCTAAAATGTACACTTCAAAGTAATCCCATTGGCGTGTAGTAGATGGAGCATCAATAAAAATCACTGAGCACAGTGAGCTTTATCAGCTGAGAGGAGAGAGTGATTTGTGAGCTCATTCATGCACTGAAGTGATAGCATGGAGCCAAGTGATGTCAGCAGCAAGGAGAGAGTGATGTGTCTTCTTACTCATACATAGCGAACAATACGAACAATACACACATAACAGAGGATTATCTTCCAACAAAACTGGCTCTGGGCAAGCCTGGGCTGTCATTCAACAGAGGTGTGGACATACTCTAAATCAGTGTTTCCCAATCTCCAGTCCTCACGGCCCTAACAGGTCATGTTTTCAGGATTTCCTTAGTATTGCACAGGTGATTGCAAGCATCATCAAGGCATCAGGAATACTCTCACCTGTAAAACACTATGGAAATCCTGAAAACATGATCTGTGGGGGCCGTGAGGGCTGCAGTTTGGGAAAACACTGCTCTAAATAAACAGTGCCCTGAGACATAGCCATGGTCAAAGGGCACTGAGAACCTATATTTACAAATTACAATAATGTTCCTTTTTGTGGTAGTGAAAGAACACATTTAAAAATAAAAACAACAATTTGCATTATTGTTACATCTCCTATAAAACTGTGTTTAGCTTGAAGTACAGTACAGACCAAAAGTTTGGACACACCTTCTCATGCAACGATTTTTCTGTATTTTCATGATTGTGAAAATTGTAGAATCACACTGAAGGCATCAAAACTATGAATTAACACATGTGGAATTATACATTACACTTTACAAAAAAGTGTGAAACAACTGAAAATATGTCTTATATTCTAGGTTCTTCAAAGTAGCCACCTTTTGCTTTGATTACTGCTTTGCACACAGAAAAGGTGAACGGATGGACTCTGCATGCCTAGTTCCCACCATGAAGTATGGAGGAGGAGGTGTGATGGTGTGGGGGTGCTTTGCTGATGACATTGTTGGGGATTTATTTAAAATTGAAGGCATACTGAACCAGCATGGCTACCACAGCATCTTGCAGCAGCATGCTATTCCATCCGGTTTGCGTTTAGTTGGACCATCATTTATTTTTCAACAGGACAATGACCCTAAACACACCTCCAGACTGTGTAAGGGCTCTTTGACCAAGAAGGAGAGTGTTGGGGTGCTATGCCAGATGACCAGGCCTCCACAGTCACCAGACCTAAACCCAATCGAGATGGTTTGGGGTGAGCTGGACCGCTCACCGCTTCAATTTTGAATAAATCCCAACAGTGTCACCTGCAAAGCACCCCCACACCATCACACCACCTCCTCCATGCTTCACGGTGGGAACCAGGCATGTAGAGTCCATCCGTTCACCTTTTCTGCGACGCACAAAGACACAGTGGTTGGAACCAAAGATCTCTAATTTGGAGACATCAGACCAAAGCACAGATTTCCACTGTTCTAATGTCCATTCCTTTTGTTCTTTAGCTCAAACAAGTCTCTTCTGTTTGTTGCCTGTCCTTAGCAGTAGTTTCCTAGCAGCTATTTTACCATGAAGTTCTGCTGCACAAAGTTTCCTCTTAACAGTTGTTGTAGAGATAATCAAAGCAAAAGGTGGCTACTTTGAAGAACCTAAAATATAAGACATATTTTCAGTTGTTTCACACTTTTTTATAAAGTGTAATGTATAATTCCACATGTGTTAATTCATAGTTCTGATGCCTTCAGTGTGATTCTACAATTTTCATAGTCATGAAAATGCAGAAGAATCTTTGAATGAGAAGGTGTGTCCAAACTTTTGGTCTGTACTGTATAAGTTTGGGGTGACAAACTATCTTAAAAACCTCTTGTATGTTATGCATATTATCTGTGGCATTCAAGATCAAGGGAATTGTTTTTTTTTTATTTGAAACAATTGTCTGACATTATCTACGGTAATAATAATAGCTGATAAGCTTGGTGCTTTCATTTTCCATTTGCATGGTGGTTGGTGAATGTTAACACACATTATTTCCAATTGAAATTTGCTAGCTAAAAATCATTTTACATGTCTACATATGCTATATTGCTCGAGCGTGTGCCTTCATTTTTCATAAATTCGAATACAAGGTTTTTTTTACAGATTTTCTTGCTGTCCAGATATAAACAGATTCATAAAATGTACCTTTTGCCCTTCTTGTGAATAAACCTTCTACCATTCCTTCATTCTGAAGCCCTCCTTCCTCTTTACAAATTGACAGACAATGCTTGTGACTTCTCTATTGAGATTGTTCTTAGAAGAAGTCACAGAGACTTCCTTTCAGCGCCATATAAAGTGACCAGAGTAGACAAAAGGCCGTGGAGGGGTACTTTTTGTCCTTTATTTTATTTTTAAATTGGTTCAAAAGACTCATTTTAAGAAAAGGCATGGCCATGTTAACATGGACTATAAAGAAATTTAATGTTCAAGTAGCAAAAGACTCAGAGGTTGAGCTAAAGCCTGGATCATAAATTTGGAGCCCATTTTCTTTTTGAATGGGGACATAGATTTGGAAAGAAAAATAAGAACCCCTCAGGTCACAGAGTCTACATGAAACTGCAGCCACCTTCTGGTTCCCTTTAAGCTCCTGATTTGTGGAACTGCTTTATAGGGTGATACTTTTCTACTATACTTGACATTATTTAGAAAAAAAGTGCACCAAAACTTCACTGTAAGATCAAGTTTTGTGAAAGGCAGCCAAGTACTCCACGTGAACATGCATGAAACTAAATTTATGGTGCATTAATTCTATTGGATTTCATAAACTGTTACTAGTATGTGAAATAAACATAGAAAGCAGCACATTGTGTCTAACGTTATGTTTTTCTTTACCACAAGTTTAATAATTAGTCAACTAAATAGTTCATTTTGCTAAATAGTTCACACATTACATAAAGAAGAAAAACAGAAATGGTTAATGATTTTAAGCGTCTGCTACTCATTTTAAAGCTGATGTATCATTGTGGTCTGAATGTTTAAACATTTACTGTACTCTCCCCACATATTGCACATTTAAAAGTCCTGTTAATCTACAATATGCATGTAAAATGGATACAACTGTAGCAAAACAAAAGGAATTTGCATTTCCTACAGAAAAGATTAATACTAAGGATTTGTACATTACTTTTATAGGAATTATCTATCATTGGGATTGGTTATCAAGGTTAGATTGGTGGTGGTTCAATATCTGGTCACCCAACCTATCAGCTGTTATCTCTGCAGGTCCGATGCAAACATTTTAAGGAGCAGAGCACCACAGCTCTGTTCACTGTTTAGTGGCCTTTTCCAAGTATTATAAATCAGCTGCTATGAATTGATCTTCAGTTGTAGTGTACCGCTCAGTACAATGGTTACATGCAGCTGCTGCCATATGTGTTATCATCTGATTACTGAGGGTTTCAGGTATCAGATCTCCACCATTTTAATTTTGATAACATATGCAAAAAAATGTCATCAATATAAAAGTAGAGGACAACCTCTTTAATCCCATTAATAATATTGGCATAACATGATCTTTTGTGGATTCACTGCCCTGTACATCCAGTTTCTTGTCATGATATTTACTTCGGAGTAACAGAATTTGTAGAGACTAGATTGGCCCATGCAGAATTTTCGCACATTGGTCATTGGGGGCGCAGGCAATTTCAGAAAAAGCAAGCTGGTCAAATGTAAATGTATTTCATGAGATGATGAACACAGACAGGTATTTATATATGTAGCTTGAGGTCTAAGGGTTAAGGTTTCTCCTTGTGGAGAGTGACATACCAGCTCTGGCTTGTCAAAGTAAGGAGGTTTATTTGCCGTGCAATTCTCCCCTGGGAAATTTAATATGCAAATTGCCTCTTAAGAGAAAAAGAGAACTTGAACTCTATAGCGCCACCTATTGGAAGCAGCGATCCTACAAGTCACAATCAACCCTTTAACAAGTCTTATAATGTGACTTAGGATAAAAGCCAAATCAGTATCTCAATTTGCAGACACAGTGTTTCGGACTATTGGTCCTCGTCAGTGCAAAGTATGAGATCTGATTTGGCTAGGTGAGAGGCTCTGGACTGAGGTCTAAGGGGTAAGGTTTCTTCTTGTGCAGAGTGACATACCAGTTCTGGCTTGTCAAAGTCACAATAAAAGACTCGTTAAAGTGTTGATTGTTACTTGTAGGATCGCTACTTCCAATTAGGTGGCACTATAGAGTTCAAGTCCTCTTTTTCTCTTAAGAGGCAATTTGCATATATGTAGTTTGGTAATACAATAAATTGGTTTGATAAGTAGAGGCCAAAAAAGTCTTCCGATTAAGGTGCCACCTGCAGGTCATTGTGTTTTTCTGTAGGTTTATGAAAATAAATGTTTAAACTGTATTTAGTGATAAAATCATGAACGTGTGGTTTGTTTGGCTTTTTTCTTGCTGAAGACAGCAAGTTTACCTTTCAAATGGTGTATCATTTGTGTGTGTCCGCCAAAGTTATCAGCAAAAAAGCAGTGCATGTTTACAAATGTGTTTGCATACGTGACTCACCTGCAGTGAAGTGTGTAATCCTCCAATGTGCCTGAAATAGGCTGGGCAAGCACTTGGGCAAGCTGGAAAGACCCCAAGGCAAATGTTTAGATTTGTTTGTGATGTCTTTAAGCAGCTTTGTGGTAGTGTGCTTTGGGGTAGTGTGCTGCCACCTGCAGGTAATTTGACCTTTCAAATGGTGTATCATTTGCTTGTGTTGGTGGAGTATGAATGGAGCAAGTGTGCAATTCAATAGGCAGTGCATGTTTACAAATGTGTTTGCATATGTGCCTCACTTGCAGTGGTGTGCAATCCTCCAATTTGGCTAAAATAGGCTGGGCAAGCAGTTCGGCAAGCTGGAAAGCCCCCAAGGCAAATGTTTGTATTTTTTTGTGATGTCTGTAAGCATTTTTGTGGTAGTGTGCTTTGGGGTACTGTGGTGCCACCTGCAGGTCATTTTTCCTTACTGCAGGTTTATGAAAATTAATGTTTAAACTGTATTTTGTGATCAAATCATGGATTTTTGGCCATTTTTCTTGCTGAAGGGGGCAAGTTTACCTTTCAAATGGTGTATCATTTGTGTGTGGGTGCAGTATGAAAGGAGAAACAAAGTAATCACCGAAAAACAGTGTTTAGAAATGATAGAATAGTTTATAAAATTTAAGTAGGGTGAAAATTGTAATAACTGATTTGGGAGGTTCCTTCTTGACCCAATGGGAAAACATTAGAATTCATAATTCAGGATCCCTACATCACCAGAGTCAAGTGTTTTTATAGTACATTTAGGGGGTCACATAAAATAGATGTTTCTATTTAAACCATCATGAATTTGCACCACCATGATCTGGGACTGAAATTCAGCCCTGGCATTTGAGAGCACACAGGCCCACTTGCTATGAAGTGAATGTGAAACATGTTTGTCGATTTGTGTATTGCATGAGATTAGTGATGAGCGAATGCGCTCGCCACTATTCGTTACTCGCCCGAGTATCAAGGTACTCGGTGTACTCGGTGAGCAGCGAGCATTTCCGGGATTATTTGTCGGGAGCAGGGGTCTCCACCCAGCATTTTTGGCGGACTTTAGAGACCCAATCACGCTGCAGCAGTAGCGTAGCTACCGGGGGGCAGAGGGGGCGGTCGCCTCGGGCCCAGCGCTCTGAGGGGGCCCACCCGGAGCTACGCTACAGTAACTGTATGGGTGTGCACAGTGCGCCTATACAGTTACATTCTGCTGCAGTGCAGGGAGAATCTAACTCCCTGCACTGCCACCTGGCCACTATGTTCAGAAAAGGTAAGACGGTCACAGAGGAGCGCCAGCCAAGCGCAGCTTTGGGTGATGTAATGCAGCTCCAGCCGGGTGCCTCAGATGAGGAAGGGAGGTGCAGAGTTGGATGAAACCCGGTCAGCAGGATCGCAAAAACAGGGGCTAAATTAATAATCTTCTTTTATTAAAACCACAACGCGTTTCAACAGGGTAATTCTGTCTTCCTCAGGTAGCAATGATAAAGTGCACAAAGGGGAGGATATTTAAAGGGGCAATGGCCAATGAGAAATGACAAACAATTAGTTACATCATAGACAATTACTCACTTAAGCAAATTACTAAAAGTAAGAAAAAAAAAACACCTATATAAAAACCTATGTAAAAAAAACACTCATAATAAGAGACGCAGAAATAAAAGGTTAAAAAATTGTTCATGATAAAAATTGCAGAATAAAAATAATAACAAAATAATTAGAAACATCAGTAGCCAGCAGATCTCAGTTAGTTTTCTCAATTGTAAGGTTTAACCCCTCTGGGGCCAAGGTGTCGAGTTTAAAAATCCAGAAGCGCTCTCTCCTAATTAAATTATCATAGCGATTTATTACGTCATCACGAATGTGATCTATGATGATGAGTTTCAGCAAATTTGGATTTTTGTTATGTGCAAGCAAAAAATGTTTTGAGAGGCTATGCAACAAAAATCCGTTCCTGATGTTCTGGCGATGTTTATTCAGTCTATTGTGCATATTCTGTATAGTTCTACCCACATACTGTAGCCCACAGTCACATTCGATTAAATAAATGACATAACTTGACTGACAGGTGACATGGCAGGTAATTTTGAATGTCGTACCAGTAGTTTGAGATTTGAAATGTTGCACCCCATTCATAATGGACGTGCAACATAGGCACTTAGGAGCCCTGCATGCAAAACACCCTGTGTTGGACAAACCCTGGGTGGGTGGTAAAGATGAATGCCTAACAGAGGTGTTACTAGAAGCCACCAAGTTCCGAAGGGTTCGATTTTTTCTAAAGATGGTGATAGGCTGTGTCTGTAAATGTGCCAACAAAACAGGATCACCCTTTAAAATGAACCAGTATTTCCTAAGTAGGTTGCGTATGGATGTATGAGACTGATTAAAAGTAGTGATCAGGCTCCATTTCACTCGATGAGAGGATTCATCATTCCTTTGTGGGTCAGTCCTACTTCTATCTTTTATTTTCGTAATACAGCTTCTTTGTGAGAGTACACTGGCCCTAGTCAACGCATCCTATAATAATTTCTTGGGGTAACCCTTATTTATGAATCTATCTTTCAAGATTTTAGCCTCTTTATGAAAATCAGTGTCATAGGTACAATTCTTGCGGACCCGCCAATACTGCCCGTAGGGGATGTTTATAATCCATTTTGGTAGATGGCCGCTAGAAAAGCTAAGGTAGCTGTTAACATCTACTTCCTTAAAGTGAGTTGAAGTTGAGATTCGACCATGATGGTCGATATTAACCATAAGGTCCAAAAATTGAATACTTGTATTAGAGATGTTGGAGGTAAATTTAAGACCCCAAGTATTTATATTTAAGGATTGGGTAAATTCACGCGCTTCTAACTCTGAACCAGTCCATGTTATAAAAAGATCATAAATGAAGCGTTGATACAGGGCTATCTTGCCAACCACCAGTGGGGACTGTGCGATGAAGGCGGACTCGAAAGCCCCCATATAGAGATTCACATAACTGGGGGCAAATCTCGTCCCCATCGCGCAGCCCCTCACTTGGCGGTAGAAGGTGTTCTCAAAGGAAAAGATGTTATTGTTAAGAACAAACAGTATGGCTTTTTTTTTAAAAAATTTCTGTAGGGAGGGTAAGAGATCATCAGTTGAAACAAATTGTTGAACTGCCTTCAAACCTAAATCATGGGGGATATTGGTGTACAACGCCTGAACATCAAGGATGAGTAAGAGGCAGTGGTGGGGAGGGAAAGAAGGAGGTCGATCAGGTGAAATGAATCCTTAAGGTGGGAGTGTAAATTTAGGACATATTTTTGTAAAAACAAATCTATATAATGGGAGAGATTGCAGGTAATGGATTTAATATCCCTGAGATGATAGGGCGACCGGGAGGGTTTATGGGGTCTTTATGAATCTTCGGTAGAAAATAAAAGAAGGGTAATTTAAACTTAGAAATATTAAGGAATTTAAATTCCTTCAGATTTAAGATTTCATGTGACCTTGCATCTTTGATAAATGAGATATATTCAGAGAAGATAAAGGAAGATGATCATGGGTAAGTTTCTCATAGTAGTCCGAGTCACTGAGTAATCTAAACCCCTCATAATTGTACCGGTGTCTATCCATTATAACTACCCCACCTCATTTGTCTGTATTTCTTATAATAATGTCCTTATTAGTTTTAAGTGAATGGAGCACTAATTTCTCAGCAGGGCACAAATTAGAAATTTTTTAAAAAACAAGGGAAAGAGATCGCAGTTCCTTAAGTATAATTTGTTGAAAGGTCTCAACATATGGGCCCTTGTGGTGGACAGGGTAAAAATTACTTGAGCTAGTTTTGGGGTTGACATGTGCATATGGGTCAGGGTCAATCACAGGGGGTTCAGGGGAAGATTTCTTATTAGCTTCAATCAGAAAGTGCCGTTGAACCGTTATTTTTCTACAAAACTCATTTAGATCAAGGTAAAGGTTAAAAATATTTAAAGGTGCATCAGGGCAGAATCATAACCCCCGTTCAAGGAGTGATATTTCACAGTCAAAGAGTATGTGATCTGATAGGTTAAAGATATTGGATTTTTCTTTTCTGCCTCCTAGATCGATATTGATTTTTTTATAATTTTTGGGTTTGGTATGAGATTTAGTTTTTCCACTCCCTCTACATCCTCTCCTTCTCTTTTCCTTTTTATTTTTGATGAGTGGCCTGGAGCCACCTGAAAAAATGGGTGATCTTATTTTTATTTATATTCTTCCCCAATGTAACCGATGAGGTAGATGGATCCTGAGTTAATAGAGGGAATTTCAGTGGAAGGGAGACTGTATAGATACAGGGAAGATCCACCAGATTGTTAACCAGTGGGCCAGTAACCTCTACTGTCTCGACAATCGGTAGTGGGGAAATATGGATCGCCCGCCAGGGCAGTGGGATACTCGGTACCGGGCCGGTGTATTGAGGGGATGTGTCACAGCGGCAATGACCCTGGCATCCAATGAAAGGGGAATTACTTACAGGGGATGTTTAGAGTTTCTAGTGTAGGTATTCGTGACGCCACCTGTGGTATCTGGTCAATAGTGACCAGCGCTGCGGTGCAGATCCTCTGGGATAGATGGTGAGATGCAGCAGAGTTGGTACAGTCTCCCACAGGAGAGAAACAGTCAGCGAGTTGCAGTTTCCAAAGCTTTACTTACAGTTTTGCAGGCAAAGCAACCAGGGCATTGAATACAGGTCGTACTGGAGTAGGTCAGCCTGAAAGCAGTTTAGGGTCCCCTTATTATAGGTGGGATGTGAGGTCTCCTTTCTAGCACTGTTCTGTGAGGCATTGGCTGCTATAAGCTCCATCCAATTTCCTCTTGCTCTCCGTCTCTAAGGCTGTGGTTCCACGGTCCGGAACCACAGCACTTTGGACGGAGCGGAAATTCCGCACCGCCCAAAGCCCCGCCCCCTTTTTGACGCGCGTTCTTTCCGGATGTGTTCCGGACACCTCCGGAACACATCCGGAAAGAACGCAGGGCTGCATAGGCCTGTGTTATTTCCGTTGCGGCGACGCAGCGTCTCCGCAATGGGCTAGGACATGCTGCGGTCTGAAAAGACACGCCGCATGTCCGGATACGCAGGTCTTCCGCCTGCGTGTTTTACAGCATAGTGGAGATGGGATTTCTTGAAATCCCCTCCACTATGCTGTAACATCTGGACGCTGCGTGTTTGACGCTGCGCCAACGCACAGCGTCAAACACGCAGCATTTCCTGAAGCATTCCGGATCGTGAAAACTCACCCTTATTCAAGTTGAACTTGACTCTCATAACATGCAGCTGCAGCCTGTTATGAATGTGCTAAAAATGGTTTCTGAGCAGAGGCTCCCTCTGGTGGTTACTGACAGTACTGAACCTTTCAGCGAGGAGTGGCAATCTGGGATCACGGACTGGTCTGATATAAGGGAGGTTCCCTCCCATGATGGTTGCCGGTGATCAATTGTTCTTGTCTCAATTGTGGTTCCTGGTTCATTTGGAAGCTTGCTGAGTCTTGCCTTCATCTTCTGCTATCAGATAAGATATTTTCTGCTTTTATTTTTGTGCTTGCTTTTTGCATTGTTCCCTGCACTTCTGTGGAGGTCAGCCAGGTCCCCTCTGGGGGGCTTGTGCTCCTCTCAGTTTATCTGGAGCCACTGTTGTTTGTTCATTTGCTTTTTCCTGTTTTTTCAGTGGCTGCGGCTTAGTTTTGTTACACCAGAGAACTGATTTAGGTGGTAGAGGTCGTGTGATCTCAGGTGTTTTTGCAATCAGTAGAGTTGGTATTTTTTAGGGGTTTTTTTTGGATTGCAGTGAGTATCCTTTCCTGTACTTTTCTGTCTAGACAGATTGGGCCCCAGCATTTGCTCATTCTATTTTCTGTCTGTGTCCGTGTTTCTTCTTGTCTAACCGCCATTACATGTTTGGGGGCTTCCTATTTTCTTTGGGGATCTGCTCCGGGGCAGATAGCTTTCATCTTTCTGCCTTTAGGTGTAGTTATCTCTCAGGCTGTGACGAGGCGTCTAGGATCAATGTAGGAACGCTCCATGGCTACCTCTAGTTGTGTGGTTAGTTCAGGTTACTGCAATCCAATAGGTTCCAGCCTCTCTGGTGTATTGCCGTTTTTGCTTACTCTCCTCAGCTACCAAAACATAACAGTAGCCTGTTTCAGGAACTAATCATTTATGTAGTCTCCGGCTCACATGTGCTGCAGCTTTTGTGGAAGAGTCTTAATAGGGACCTGCCGTCCTCTGCCCTCCGGATTCTGCTGCTGGGATTTTACTACACCCTCTCTGCCTCGGACTCCAGGGGTCCGGTTTCCGGCGCTTAGACCTGGGGGTGAGCCCTGCTATGGCTTCAGTCCTCCAGCTTGTCTCTTCACGTCCTCCCTCTCTCGTTCCCTCAGCTAGACTGCCTAACTCCTCCCCAGCCAGAATATCCCAGGGAAGCTCCCCTCAAATCAGGTGTTTGAGCTCCCCCTTCTGGTCAGGAGTCAGAAAGGTGTTGTATGCTGTGTTACCTGGAAAGGGAACCTTCTGTGCTTTCAGGCATGACATCACCCTCCCCTGGAGGAAGGCAAGGTCACTGTGGCAACCAAACTCCTGGGGTGCCACATTCCCCCCTAGTGCAATTTAGTACTCCTGGACTGAGGAAACATAAAGAAAAACATACTATAACTATTTACAGGAATTATAACATTAACTATATACATTTGGTGGAGTCTGAAATGGGGTGTCCTTTTTCACCCTAGGAGAGTATAATGTGAGGGGACCGCCTCAAACCCTCAACGTAGGCCTTGGGCGGGCTACAAGGCATGGATGATTCCCCCACGTCTTCAGGCACGCCAGGCGGTTTTTGTTCTGTGGTCAATAACATTAACTATTTACACGTATTGTCCTGGTCACTCTGGGTCCAGTGACCCAATCGTACATTTAAAGAATTAAATAAGAATGATAAAAATTGCAATTACAAACATTAACTTATTTACATTACTAGAACAATAGCATGTTAGTCCATATACCTGGCTGGAATCTGACCTCTAGTACTACGGACTGATCTACGCAGCACAGGTGTCTCTAGTGGTCTAGCCTGGTCTATTGTGTGTGTTGGTATACTGGGCAGTACCCTTCTGCGATTACCTAGACTCACTGTGTGTGTGACAGATTCACTGCGAGCAGGTGGCAGATTTTCATGTTCCATTGCAGGGGTGGCTTCTATCACTGGAACTGGCAGTTCTTCAGGCAGATCCTGAGTCACTTCTCTTTCAGGTACTGTTGGTTGTGGGAAGGTCAAGACGGGCACTACTATAGCCTAATTTACTCTCGTCCAGTTCGCAGGGAACTCGCCCAGTACGGTGCGGACTTTTTCTTCCACCTTTTCTACTGACGAAGGAATTTACTTTTCTCCGATCTTTCCCTTTAACTGGTCAGGGCTCGATTTCAAGTGATCCCTGGACACCACTGTGGAGTTTTCTCCTCCATCCTTACTGATAAGGCACACCTTTGTATTGTCGAAGTCCGAGGGCATAATGGTATATGGCTCCGCTTCCCATTGGTCGTCAAGCTTGTGGAGTCACCCTTTCCTTTTGAGTACCTGTTCTCCAGGTGCCAAGGGAACTGCAGGTGCATGCTGATTGTAAGCTCTTTCTTGTTTTTGTCTTGCCTGAGACAAACTCTTCTCTACACATTCTTGCACCTTGCGGTACTGTTGCTGCCGCTCAGTATCCCAGTCTGCATCTGGTGATGTTACCTCAGGGGTCAGAACTCCCATGTCCAAATCAATTGGTAATTTGCCTGGTCTTGCTCTCATGAGGTAGGCCGGTGTACAGTTGGTAGAATTCACCGGAATGTGGTTGTAGAGATCCACCAGATCTGGCAACTTTTCTGGTGACAAGTTTCTCTCTTCCAGAGGCAAAGTCTTCAAGAGTTCAATTACCACTTGGTTCATATTCTCGCACATGCCATTTGTCTGTGGATTGTACGGTGTTGTTCTGATTTTCTTGCAGCCGTACATGTTACAGAACTCCTGGAACACTTCTACTTCAAAAGCTGGACCTTGGTCAATATGCACTCATTCAGGGTAACCATGTGGTCGACAAAAGTGTTGTTGGAATGCCTTGGCTGCTGTCCTTGCTGTTTGGTCCTTGAGAGGCACGACTACCAGGAACCTTGAGTAGTGGTCAACAATGGTAAGAGCATAGACATAGCCTGACCGGCTTGGAGTTAGCTTCACATGGTCCAAGGCTACCAGTTCAAGTGGCTGTTTGGTGATTATTGGCTGCAACGGTGCTTGCTGGCTGTTACGGTCTTTCCTTCGCAAGTTGCATGGTCCACACTCTCGGCACCAATCTTCAATGGTCTTCCTCATACCAATCCAGTAGAATCTCTCACGAAGTAGGACTTCCAACTTCTTCCATCCGAAGTGTCCTGCTTCATTGTGGTACGCTTCCAGGACCATTGATGCATCTCGCCTTGGGACTACCACCTGCCAGAACAGTTCGTGAGTTCGGACATTGACACTCCTCCGACACAGCTTTCCCTCGTAGATGAATAGCATGACCTTTTCCTTCCACAGCTTTTGGGACTCTTGTGGAGCATCTGAACCAGGACGCGAATCAGCTTGTGCCAGTAGCTCCTTTTCCAGGCGGACTGCTGGGTCGCTATCCTGTGTCTCTGCCCACTCATGGTGAGGCAATGGGTTTAGGGTGGCCTCTTTCGTGATATAGCGCTTGCTTTTCACCCCTTGAGCACGTTGGGCTGCAATTGGATGGTGGAAGGCTGGTAATTCAATTTCTTCAAGTGTGTCCAGATCTTCTCCCCCATCTGGTAAGTTGGGCATTCTGGATAGTGCATCAGCATTGACATTGTTATGCCTCGCTCGGTACTTGATGTTGAACTCGTAGTTGGACAGCCGGGCCATCCATCGCTGCTCCAGCGCACCTAGCTTTGCGGTTTCCAAGTGAGTCAGCGGAT
This sequence comes from Oophaga sylvatica, assembly GCA_033576555.1. Classification (NCBI taxonomy): domain Eukaryota; kingdom Metazoa; phylum Chordata; class Amphibia; order Anura; family Dendrobatidae; genus Oophaga; species Oophaga sylvatica. Next base: position 175,356,867 of record JARQOD010000006.1, read on the forward strand.
TGTTGTCCGTGAAGATGGTAAACTTTGCTGCAGCTAGGTAGTGTTTAAACCGCTCGGTCACAGCCCAGACGATGGCGAGGAACTCTAACTTAAAGGAGCTGTAGTTGTCAGGGTTCCTTTCAGTGGGACGAAGTTTCCTGCTGGCATAGGAGATCACTCTTTCTCTGCCATTTTGTACCTGCGACAGTACTGCTCCCAGTCCAACGTTGCTGGCATCAGTATTGAGGATGAATGGTTGGTTATAGTCTGGGTAGGCCAGAACTTCATCCCCCGTAAGGGCCATCTTCAACCGAGTGAAGGATCTTTCCAGTTCGTCATTCCAATCAAATGTAGAACTTTTTCTTTCTGGCCTTCTTAGGCTGGCCCACAAGGAGATTTTGCAGAGGTGCAGCTATTTCAGTGAAGCCCTTGATGAACCTTCGGTAGTAGCCTACCAACCCGAGGAACTGGCGTATCTCATGGATGTTGCTAGGTCTCTGCCAGTCCTCAATAACAGTGACCTTGTCAGGGTCTGGCGCCACGCCTTCTGCGCTCACTACGTGGCCTAGGTACTGCACCTTGGCTTCAGGAGGTGGCATTTGGACGGCTTCACCTTTAGGCCAAATTTTGACAGGGCTTCGAACACCTTAGCCAGGTGCTCCAAATGTTCCTCGTAGGTTTTGGAGAAGACAATGATGTCATCAAGGTACAACAGAACTGTCTCAAAGTTCATATGCCCAAGGCAGCACTCCATCAATCTCTGGAACGTAAATGGTGCACTGCAAAGCCCGAACCGCATGTAGTTGAACTCTGAGAGGCCCATAGGTGTTGCAAAGGCGGTCTTCTCTTTGTCTGCCTCTGCCACGGGAACCTGCCAATACCCACTAGTGAGATCTAAGGTAGAGAAATAGTTAGCAGTTCTCAGTGCAGCTAGTGATTTCTCTATCCTAGGTAACGGATAGGCATCTTTGTGGGTAATGCTGTTAAGTTTCCTGTAATCAACACACATCCTCATGGTACCATCTTTTTTTCTAACAAGGACTAGTGGAGCTGCCCAGGGGCTGCAACTGTCTCTGATCACCCCAGCCTCCTTCATTCTCGTAACATACCTTTGGCATATTGATAGTGATTTGGGGGTACAGGCCGATATCTTTTCTTTAATGGGCGGATGATTTCCTGTGGGGATATGATGTTGGGCCCCTTTTGCCTGCTCAAAATCTAAAGGGTGTTTGCTGAATACTCGTTCAAACTCTTGTACCACTCGGTAAACCCCATTCTTTTGGTGTGAAGGGGTGGAGTTAGTGCCAATGTGCAGCTGCTGTCACCAATCCTCCAGCTGTTTTGCAGAGCCATTGTCCTTTGCCTGGTTAGACGAGACCAAGGGTTCTGCTGTCTGAATTGCATTGTTACTGACAGTGAACAGCTTAGCAACGGTGGCATACTGATTTAGTTTGGCCTCCTCCTCCCCACAATTTAAGATGCGTACAGGTACGTACACTGGTTCTACCAGAGCTTGGTAATCTCTTCCTCTAAGGCCTATGGCTGCCCGACACCAAATTAACATTTCACTTTTTGGAGGTATTGCAATGGGGAATGCATCACTCACTCTGACACTGCCGACTTCTCCGCCAGTTAGTGCTACCTGCTGTCTTTGTATTAGGGCCTTGATCTCCTTCTGCAGGACCCGTTGTTCACTGGAACCAGCAGTTTCGGCAACCTGCTGCAACAAAACAATAACCTCGGCAAGACAATTTTCTATCACATTAGTACCTAAGGTCATCATTGGGTTACATTCTCGTCGATCAATGTCTACAATTATCATACGTTGTTTTTTTAATTCTACCCACCCCAACTTAATGGTCACTTCCTTATACCTGTTATGATTTGGTAGCTGAGGAGAGCAGGCAAAAACGGCAATACACCAGAGAGGTTGGAATCTACTGGATTGCAGTACCCTCACTAACCACCACAACTAAAGGCAGCCGTGGAGCGTTCCTAAGTTGGTCCTAGACGCCTCGTCACAGCCTGAGAGGTCAACCACACCCAAAGACAGAAAGAGGAAAGCTACCTGCCCCGGAGCAGATCCCAAAGAACACAGGAAGCCCCCAAACATGCAATGGCGGTTAGACAAGAGGAAATACAGACACAGACAGAAAATAGTATGAGCAAACGTTGGGGCCCAATCTTCCTAGAAAGAAAAGGATAGGAAGGACACTTACTGCAATCCAAAAAAACCTAAAAAATACCAACTCTACTAATTGCAAAAACACCTGAGATCACACGACCTCTACCACTTAAATTAGTTCTCTGGTGTAACAAAACTAAGCCGCAGCCACTGAAAAAACTGGAAAAGGCAAATGAACAAATAACAGTGGCTCAGATAAACTGAGAGGAGCACAAGCCCCCGGAGGAGACCTGGCTGACCTCCACAGAAGTGCAGAGAACAATGCAAAAAGCAAGCACAAAAATAAAAGCAGAAAATATCTTATCTGATAGCAGAAGATGCAGGCAAGACTCAGCAAGCTTCAAAGTGAACCAGGAACCACAGTTGAGACAAGAACAATTGATCACCGGCAAGCATGATGGGAGGGAACCTCCCTTATATAAGACCAGTCTGTAACTCCTGATTGCCAATCTTCACAATCTTCATTGAATGGCTCAGTACTGTTTGTAACCACCAGAGGGAGCTTCTGCTCAGAATTCATTTCTAACACATTCACAACAGTACCCCCCCCTTGAGGAGGGGTCACCGAACTCTCATTTGGGCATCCAGCACTGTGATACGCACGGATCAGTCTCCTAGCATGGATGTCCGAAGCAAACACCCAAGAATTGTCCTCCTGACCATAACCTCTCCACTTAACCAAATACTGGAGTTTCCGTCTAGAAAAACGAGAATCCAATATTTTCTCAACCACATACTCCAGATTTCCCTCAACCAAAACACGGTCAGGAGGCGCAGCCATAGGAACCACTGGCTCGACAAACCTCTTCAATAAGGACTTGTGGAACACGTTATGGATCTTAAATGTCCCTGGAAGAAGTAAACGAAAGGAAACAGTATTAAGAATCTCCATGATCTTATAAGGTCCAATGAACCTAGGCTTAAACTTAGGAGATGCAACTCTCATAGGGATATTTCTTGAGGACAACCAGACCAAGTCCCCCACTTCAAACCGAGGACCATCAGTCCTATGCCGGTTGGCAAACCGCTGGGCCCTCTCCTGAGAGAGAGACAACCTCTCCACTACCTGGTCCCAAATCTGCTGCATACGCTCCACAACATATTCAACACCTGGACAGACAGAAGCCTCCGTCTGTCCCGAAGAAAATCGAGGGTGAAACCCAAAATTGCAGAAAAATGGAGACATCAAAGTGGCAGAGCTAGCCTATTATTAAGAGCAAACTCAGCCAAAGGCAAAAAAGAGACCCAGTCATCTTGATCAGCAGACACAAAGCATCTCAGATAAGTCTCCAATGTCTGGTTTGTTCTCTCAGTTTGTCCATTGGTCTGAGGATGAAAAGCCGAGGAGAAAGACAATTGAACACCAAGTTTAGAACAAAAAGTCCTCCAAAATCTGGAAACAAACTGGACTCCTCTGTCAGACACAATGTTCTCAGGAATGCCGTGTAACCGAACCACGTGCTGAAGGAACAAAGGCACCAATTCGGAGGAGGAAGGCAACTTAGGTAATGGCACAAGATGTATCATTTTGGAAAACCTATCACAAATCACCCAGATAATGGTCATTCTCTGAGAAACAGGGAGGTCGGAAATGAAATCCATAGAGATATGGGTCCATGGTCTCTTGGGCACAGGCAATGGCATCAACAAACCACTAGAGCGAGAGCAAGGCTTGGAGCGAGAGCAAGTCCCGCAGGACTGCACAAATTCCCTGACGCCACAAGACAAAGTAGGCCACCAAAAGGACCGACTAACCAAGTCTCTGCTACCAAAAATTCCGGGATGACCGGCCAACGCGGAACAATGAATCTCAGACATCACACTCTTTTTCCACCGGTCTGGGACAAACAATTCCCCAATAGGGCAGCGCTCTGGTTTATCCTCCTGACACCCTTCCAGAGCCAGTCTCAAATTGGGTGAGATGGCGGAAAGAACTACACCCTCTTTCAAAATAACAGCAGGATCACATAACTCAGGAGAGTCCGCAAGGAAACTCCTCGAGAGGGCATCCGCCTTAACATTCTTAGTGCCAGGAAGAAAGGAAACCACAAAATTAAAACGTGTGAAAAACAAGGCCCACCTGGCCTGTCTAGGATTAAGTCGCTTGGCTGACTCCAGATAAACCAGATTCTTATGGTCCGTGAGGACCACCACCTGATGTTTGGCTCCCTCCAGCCAATGTCTCCATTCTTCAAAAGCCCACTTCATGGCCAATAACTCCCGATTACCCATGTCATAATTACGTTCAGTTGGAGAAAATTTTCGAGAGAAAAATGCACAAGGGTTACTTTTAGAGGTCTCCGGATCTCTTTGGGACAAAACGGCACCTGCCCCAATTTCAGAGGCATCAACCTCCACCTGAAAAGGCAGAGAAACATCAGGCTGCCGCAGAACAGGAGCAGAAGGGAATCTCTGCTTAAGTTCCTGAAACGCAGAGACTGCCTCAGGAGGTCAATTCACCACATCAGAACCCTTTTTGGTCAAATCAGTCAATGGTTTAACAATAACAGAGAAATTACCAATAAATTTACGATAAAAATTGGCAAAACCCAAGAATCTCTGAAGAGCCTTTAACCCCTTCATGACCCAGCCTATTTTGACCTTAAAGACCTTGCCATTTTTTGCAATTCTGACCAGTGTCCCTTTATGAGGTAATAACTCAGGAACGCTTCAACGGATCCTAGCGATTCTGAGATTGTTTTTTCGTGACATATTGGGCTTCATGTTAGTGGTAAATTTAGGTCGATAATTTTTGCGTTTATTTGTGAAAAAAATGAAAATTTGGCGAAAATTTTGAAAATTTTGTAATTTTTAAATTTTTAATTTTTATTTTGTTAAACCAGAGAGTTATGTGGCACAAAATAGTTAATAAATAACATTTCCCACATGTCTACTTTACATCAGCACAATTTTGGGAACAACATTTTTTTTTGTTAGGAAGTTATAAGGGTTAAAAGTTGACCAGCGATTTCTCATTTTTACAGCAAAATTTACAAAACCATTTTTTTTAGGGACCACCTCACATTTGAAGTCACTTTGAGGGGTCTATATGGCAGAAAATACCCAAAAATACACCATTATAAAAACTGCACCCCTCAAGCTACTCAAAACTACATTCAAGAAGATTATTAACCCTTCAGGTGCTTCACAGGAACTAAAGCAACGTGGAAGGAAAAAATGGACATTTTAATTTTTGCAACAAAAATTTTCTATTAGCCTCTGTTTTTTCATTTTCACATGGGCAATAGTATAAATTGGATCCTAAAATTTGTTGGGCAATTTCTCCTGAGTACACAGATACCTCATATGTGGTCATAAACCACTGTTTGGGCACACGGCAGGGCTCAGAAGGAAGGAGCGCCATTTGACTTTTTGAATGGAAAATATGCTGGAATATTTAGCGGTTGCCATGTCGCATTTGGAGAGTCCCTGTGTGCCTAAACATTGGAGCTCCCCCACAAGTGACCCCATTTTGGAAACTAGACCCCCTAAGGAACTTATCTAGATGCATAGTGGGCACTTTGAACCCCCAGGTGCTTCACAAATTGATCCTTAAAAAAAAGAAAGTACTTTTTTTCACAAAAATTTTCTTTTAGCCTCAGTTTTTTTCATTTTCACATGGGCAACAGTAACAATTGGATCCTAAAATTTGTTGGGCAATTTCTCCTGAGTACACAGATACCTCATATGTGGTCATAAACCACTGTTTGGGCGCACGGCAGGGCTCAGAAGGGAAGGAGCACCATTTGACTTTTTGAATGGAAAATATGCTGGAATATTTAGCGATTGCCATGTCGCATTTGGAGAGTCCCTGTGTGCCTAAACATTGGAGCTCCCCCACAAGTGACCCCATTTTGGAAACTAGAACCCCTAAGGAACTTATCTAGGTGCATAGTGAGCACTTTGAACCCCCAGGTGCTTCACAAATTGATCCGTAAAAAAAAGAAAGTACTTTTTTTTCACAAAAATTTTCTTTTAGCCTCAGTTTTTTCATTTTCACATGGGCAACAGTATAAATTGGATCCTAAAATTTGTTGGGCAATTTCTCCTGAGTACACAGTTACCTCATATTTGGTCATAAACCACTGTTTGGGCGCACGGCAGGGCTCAGAAGGGAAGGAGCGCCATTTGACTTTTTGAATGGAAAATTAGCTCCAATCGTTAGCGGACACCATGTCGTGTTTGGAGAGCCCCTGTGTGCCTAAAGTTTAGAGCTCCCCCACAAATGACCCCATTTTGGAAACTAGACCCCCTAAGGAACTTATCTAGATGCAAAGTGAGCACTTTGAACCCCAGGTGCTTCACAGAAGTTTATAACGCAGAGCAGTGAAAATAAGAAATCTTTTTTTTTTCTCAAAAAATGATTTTTTAGCCCACTATTTTTTATTTTCACAATGGTTACAGGAGAAATTGGACCCCAAAAGTTGTTGTCCAGTTTGTCCTGAGTACGCTAGTACCCCATATGTGGGGGGGGGCCATTGTTTGGGCACACGTCAGGGCTCGGAAGGGATGTAGTGACGCTTTGAAATGCCGACTTGATGGAATGGTCTGCGGGCATCTTGTTACGTTTGCAGAGCCCCTGATGTGCCTAAACAGTAGAAACCCCCCACAAGTGACCCCATTTTGTAAACTAGACCCCCAAAGGAACTTATCCAGATGTGTGGTGAGCACCTTGAACCCCAAGTGCTTCACAGAAGTTTATAATGCAGAGCTGTGAAAATAAAAAATCATTTTTATCCTCAAAAACTGATTTTTTTAACCCGCAATTTTTTATTTTCACAAGGGTAACAGGAGACATTGGACCACAAAAGTTGTTGTACAGTTTGTCCTGAGTACACTGGTACCCCATATGTGGGGGGAAACCACTGTTCGGGCACACGTTGGGGCTCGGAAGGGAAGTAGTAACGTTTTGAAATGCTGACTTTGATGGAATGATCTGCGGGCGTCATGTTAGGTTTGCAGAGCCCCTGATGTGCCTAAACAGTAGAAACTCCCCACAAGTGACCCCATTTTGGAAACTAGACCCCGCAAAGAACTTATCTAGATGTGTGGTGAGCACTTTGAACCCCAAGGGCTACACAGCAGTTTATAACGCCCGGGCATGAAAATAAAAAAAAATCATATTTCTTCCATAATCAGGATCTTTTAGTCCCCAATTTTTTTATTTTCCCAAGGGTAACAGGAGAAATTAGACCCCAAAAGTTGTTGTCCAATTTTTCCTGAGTACGCTGATACCCCATATGTGGGAGAAAACTACTGTATGGGCGCACGTCGGGGCTCGGAAGGGAAATAGTGACGTTTTGAAATGCCCACTTGATGGAATGGTCTGCGGGCGTCATGTTACGTTTGCAGAGCCCTGATGTGCCTAAACTGTAGAAACTCCCCACAAGTAAACCCCATTTTGGAAACTAGACCCCGCAAATAACTTATCTAGATGTGTAGTGAGCACTTTGAACCTCCAAGGGCTACACAGAAGTTTATAACGCCCGGGCATGAAAATAAAAAAATCATATTTTTTCCACAAACATGATCTTTAGTCCCCAATTTTTTTATTTTCCCAATGTTAACAGGAGAAATTAGACCCCCAAAGTTGTTGTGCAATTTTTCCAGAGTACGCTGATACCCCATATGTGGGGGTAAACCACTGTTTGGGCATACGTCGGGGCTTGGAATAAAGGGAGCACTGTTTGACTTTTTGAACGCAAAATTTGCAGGAATCAATGGTGGCGCCATGTCGCGTATGGAGACCCCCTGAGGAGCCTAAATAGTGGAAACCCCTCAATTCTAACTCCAACCCTAACCCCAACACACCCCTAACCCCAACCCTAACCCCTACACACCCCTAACCCTAATACAAACCCTAACCATAACCCTAACCCCAACACACCCCTAACCCTAATCCCAACTCTAACCATAAACCTAACCACAAGCCTAACCCTAATCCCAACCCTAATCCCAAAACCCCCTTAATACTTATCCTAACTCTAACCCTAACCACAAACCTAACCCTAATCCCAACCCTAACCCTAATTCCAACCCTAACCCAAATTCCAAACCCGAACCCAAATTCTAACCGTAACCCAAATTCTAACCCTAAGGCTGGGTTCATACTGCGTTTTACCAGCCCGTTCAACACGTAGCGTTGACGGGCTGGTAACGGTATAGCATAACGCGATCGCGTTATGCTATACCCGCTAGCGCAGATGAATCATCAGATGATTCATCTGCGCTAGCGGTGACGGAGCCCAGACACTGCAGCCCGTGTCCGAGGCTCCGTCACTGAATGACAGCACGTCGCGAACGCATGCCGCTTTACGGCATGCGTTGCGATGCGCACACAAATGGGGTGAATGGCAGCGTTAACGGACTGCGTTACACCGCGTTATACCGTGGTGACACGCAGTCCATCTAACAGACTGCCATAATGCAATATGAACCCTGCCTAACCCTGAGGCCCCGTGCACACGTTGTGGATTCACTTGCTGATTTTTCTAAAATCCGCAGGTAAAATGACCTGCCTTTTACCTGCGAATTTAGCGCGGATTTGCTGCGGTTTTTCCCTGCGGTTTTACAACTATAATGGAATAGGTGTAAAACCGCTGCGGAATCCGCACAAAGAATTGACATGCTGCGGTTTTGAAACCGCAGCAAATCCGCATGTGCACAGCGTTTTTTTTTTACCATTTATTTGCATTGTACTGTACATGGTTTCTGGATCTGCTGTGGATCAGCAGCGAAATCAGCTGCGATCAGCAGCGAAATCAGCTGCGGATCAGCAGCGAAATCAGCTGCGGATCAGCAGCGAAATCCGCTGCGGATCAGCAGCGAAATCAGCTGCGGATCCGCAGCGAAATCCGCAATGTGTGGACAGGGCCTAAAAGGAAAAAAAAATTCTTTATTTTATTTTTTGTCCCTACCTATGACGGGGGGGGGGTTCATTTACTTTTATTTTGATCACTGTGAGAGTTTATCACAGTGATCAAAATAAATTGTACTTTGAAAGGCGCACTGCGCATGCGCCGGCCGGCGGGCGCACTGCGCATGCGCCCGCCATTTTCCAAGATGGCGGCGCCCATGAAGAGTCCCGGGCGGACGCCGGGACGAATCAAGAGGCCGCAGAAGACCGGAGGAGGTGAGTATATTCGTGGGGGGGTGATCGGAGGGCGGGGGGGAGCGGAGCACACCGGAGGGGAGACGATCGGACCGGCCAGCAGACGATAGTAACGGCGGTGACCGTTCGCCGCCATGAATCTGCGGCGGCGGCCGATCACCACCGTTACTCGGTGTGGGGAGGGTGGGAACACAGTGTCCAGCCATGGCCGATGCTATTGCAGCATCGGCCATGGCTGGATTGTAATATTTCACCACTTTTCAGTGGTGAAATATTACTAATCGCTCTGATTGGCTGTTTCACTTTTAACAGCCAATCAGAGCGATCGTAACCACGTGGGGGTTAAGCCACCCCCACTGTGGTGATGCGCAAGGGGTCCTGTGCCTGCGGGTCGAGTGACTTTTCAGTGATTTCGGTCACCCGACCCGCCGGAACATGATTTATAGCATGACGCCTACGTTGGCGTCATGGGTCGGGATGGCACAGGTTTTCAAGACGCCAATGTAGGCGTCATGGGTCGGGAAGGGGTTAATGAAGTAGGTTGGACCCAATCACAGATGGCCTGAACCTTGACCGGGTCTATTTCAATAACAGATGGGGACAAAATGAATCCCAGAAATGAGATCCTCTGTACGCCAAAAAGACACTTTGATCCCTTCACATACAGAGCATTCTCTCTCAAAATCTGGAACACAATCCGAACATGTTTCACATGAGAGTCCCAGTCATTGGAAAAAATCAAGATATCATCCAAAAAACAATCAGAAATTTATCCACAAAATCCCTGAAAATGTCATTCATGAAAGACTGGAAGACGGAAGGAGCATTAGTGAGCCCAAAGGGCATCACTAGGTACTCAAAATGCCCCTCTGGGGTATTAAATGCCGTCTTCCATTCATCCCCGTGCTTAATGCGAATAAGGTTATACGCCCCCCTGAGGTCAAGCTTGGTAAACCAAGTAGCACTTTTCACGCTGGAAAACAGGTCAGAAATCAAGGGTAACGGATATTGATATTTCACAGTGATATTGTTCAAGAGATGATAATCAATACACGGCCTTAATGAACCATCCTTTTTGGCCACAAAGAAAAAACCGGCACCCAAGGGTGAAGAGGATGGTCTGATATGACCCTTCTCCAATGACTCCTTGATATAAGACCGCATAGCGTCATGTTCAGGTACAGACAAGTTAAAAAGGCGACCTTTAGGGAATTTACTACCAGGCACTAATTCAATAGCACAGTCATAGCTCCTATGGGGGGGCAAGGATGCAGATTTACTTTCGCTAAACACATCAGAAAAATCTGTCAAAAAGTCAGGAACATCCTGAGCCTGGGGAGAGGCAGAAAAAGCAGGAGTGTTGGCATTAATACATTGGCAGCCCCAACTGGTTACAGACACAGATTTCCAATCCAAAACAGGATTAGGAGACTGTAACCAAGGGAAACCTAGTACAATAATGTCATGGAGATTATACAGCACCAAAAATTTGCACATACAAAAATATCCCATGGTGGCATACAAGTAGTGCCACAAATGAGGGGCATAAGCCCAAAGAGCAACAAAGTGCACCCGCTCCAGAACAACATATACACCAGGAGAAAGCAAAGCCAATAGGTGACAAAAGATAATAATTTTGATTATATTTATATTTATTAGAAAAGATACAAAGCTTTATAAAACAAGCAATATCATGCAGAGAATAATAGTAAAAAATGACTCAGAGCAACAATACCAAAGGTGCCGCAGGACGATCAATCCCCCCCACATAAGAGTCCACATATAGAGTGATCACCATCAGAGAAACCCCATAGCAATGTGATATGAGGGCATATATCGGATATGTGAGTGTCCAGGAAATGGTCCTCGCCAGTGCAAGGAATACCATCAATACAAGGGTTCAGAATCGAGCCCATAAATAGTAAGAAGGACACTTACCAAGGTATAAGACTCTGGAGGGGAGAGGAGCGTCCTGGGCAGGCAGTGTGGACCCCCGACTTCCTCAAGAGGAATCAAAAATTTGCAACTCTCCTGATGATCAGGTTCAACCCTCATTATCACCTGAGTAGAGAACTGGGGTTTATTCTCAGCCAAAGGGGTAGAATCAATCCCCAGTAGGGGAATAGACTTCCGTAGGGGTATCAAGGGAAACCCACAACGTTTAGCAAAATCAAAATCCATCAGGTTAATAGCTGCTCCCGAATCAACAAAAGCCTGAGCAGAAAATGTGGACAGGGAGCAAATCAGGGTAACAGTCAACAGAAATTTAGTCTGAACACTACACAAGACAACTGAGCGTGCAAAACGTCTTCCCCGCTTAGGGCAGACTGAAATAGCATGAGAGGCGTCACCACAGTAGAAACATAACCCATTGCATTTTCGAAACTCATGACGCTGTGCCCCAGAAGCCACTCTATCACACTGCATGGGTTCAGAAGCTGGTTCACAATTTGAATCGCTAATGACATAGAATCATTGAGACCAGAGGAAGCAGGGAAACCCACCATAACATCTTTTACATTCTCTGACAGACCCTTCCGATAAAGGGCTGCCAAAGCATCATCATTCCATTTGGTCAGGACTGCCCACTTTCGGAATTTCTGACAGTATAACTCAGCGTCCTCAAGCCCCTGATTTAATGCCAACAAGGTTTTTTCAGCTTGATCAGTGACATTAGGTTCATCGTACAATAACCCCAGAGCCAGAAAAAATGCATCAACATTACTCAAAACAGGGTCCCCAGGTGTCAGGGAAAAAGCCCAATCCCGAGGATCACCGCGCAGGAGAGAGATGACAATTTGAACCTGCTGTGCTGCGTTCCCTGAGGACTTAGGTTTTAAGGCAAAAAACAACTTACAGTTATTTTTGAAATTCAGAAATTTAGCTCGATCCCCCAAAAACAAATCTGGCATGGGGATCCTAGGTTCTACAACCGGCAACCCTGCAAGATAGGTAGCAATACTCCGAACTTCAGTGGCAAGCTGATCCACACGGCCAGACAACTGTGCAAACTCCATTGAGGAAAAAAAATCCTCAGCACCCAGAGAAACAGAGGGAAAAAAAATGCAAACAGAAAAAAAAAAAAAAAATCTCTGACAACTCTGACAACTTTTTTTTTTACACTATTTTTCCCTTCTGTGAGTACCATAAAATTTTCAGTTTTGGGCCGGTGATACTGTTATGATTTGGTAGCTGAGGAGAGCAGGCAAAAATGGCAATACACCAGAGAGGTTGGAATCTAGAAGCCTCGTCACAGCCTGAGAAGCTAATTACACCTAAAGACAGAAAGAGGAAAACTATCTGCCCCGGAGCAGATCCCCAAAGAACACAGGAAGCCCCCAAACATGCAATGGCGGTTAGACAAGAGGAAATACAGACACAGACAGAAAATAGTATGAGCAAACGTTGGGGCCCAATCTTCCTAGAAAGAAAAGGATAGGAAGGACACTTACTGCAATCCAAAAAAACCTAAAAAATACCAACTCTAATAATTGCAAAAACACCTGAGATCACATGACCTCTACCACCTAAATTAGTTCTCTGGTGTAACAAATCTAAGCCGCAGCCACTGAAAAAACTGGAAAAGGCAAATGAACAAATAACAGTGGCTCAGATAAACTGAGAGGAGCACAAGCCCCCGGAGGGGACCTGGCTGACCTCCACAGAAGTGCAGAGAACAATGCAAAAAGCAAGCACAAAAATAAAAGCAGAAAATATCTTATCTGAGAGCAGGAGAAGAGGTAAGACTCAGCAAGCTTCAAAGTGAACCAGGAACCACAGTTGAGACAAGAACAATTGATCACTGGCAAGCATGATGGGAGGGAACATCCCTTATATAAGACCAGTCTGTAACTCCTGATTGCCAATCTTCACAATCTTCATTGAATGGTTCAGTACTGTTTGTAACCACCAGAGGGAGCTTCTGCTCAGAATTCATTTCTAACACATTCACAACATATTCCCCTTCTGTGGCAAGGGCTGACCATTGCTGGCGACTACTGTCAGCTCATCAGCAGGACCGCAAGTAAAATCAGAGTCAGCCCAGTACCGTTTGTAAAGGATATATGGCATAGTTGTCCCCTGAGAGCCAGTGTCCAGCAAAGCGTTCATTGGGATGCCATCAATCACAACTGGGAGGACCGGTCGACCTCCAACATACTTGGTTCGCCAGTTCTGTGGGCCTGGTCGTCTTACTCTTGGGGTTGGCCCTCTGCCCCAGGGGTCACTCGACAGAATCTTACGATGTGCCCTGCTTTTCTGCAGCGGCGGCAAATGGATGTCCATCCTTGTCGAAGCGATCGTTGTCTCTCCCTCTGATTGGTGAGATCCTCTTCTTCCATTGCCATGGGACGTCATCTGGACTGGAGGCTAACTCTATCTTCTCCTTTTGGGGCACTTGCAAGGACTGCACGGTTTTGGTTAGTGCAGCCACGTTTTTGGTCAGCTCCTGAACCTGCAGGCGCAGCTCTGTAGAATGGTCATCATCCAAGGTCTGTGTGTCAGCCTCAGAGAGAGCCTAAGGGAAGGATGCCGCCTCCTGGTGGTATGTAATGGCTGGGCGCCTAGGGGGCGCTGGACGGCTGACATTTGGTTCATGTAACGCCCGGATAGCCCTGTCTTTAAAGTCTGCAAAGCTCAGGTCAGGATTTTGTTGAGCCATGATACGCAGCTGTGACCTGTGGGTGCTGGACAGGAGTCCCTCAACAAACTGCTCCTTTAACAATCTGTCTCCATCCTGCACGCTGTCGGGGTCAATCTGCTTTATGGCCTGCAGTGCCTCCTGAAGATTAAGAGCATAGTCCCGTATACTGTCCTGCACCCTTTGTTTGCACCCAAAGAACCTCATTTTTATTTCTGCTGCAGTGCGGGTGTCAAAGGTGCTCCTCAGCTTAGCCAGAATTTGCTTAACAGTCTCTTTATCAGCGTGCTGCCAGGACTTCACATCTCTTTCCGCTGCACCAGTTAACTGTCCAATGAGAATGTTCACTTTTTGGTTTTCAGACAGGGGGTATACATCAAATAAACTGCACAGTCCCTGAAATCACTCAGGGTATATGCCTTCCCTGAGTATTGTGGTAGCCAGGCCGCTGCCGGCATATATGGCATTGATAGCGGCATTATAGGGACTGCTGCGGCGGTCACCAGATCTTGCTGTGCTCTAGGGAATGTGGCTGCGCTGGCCGCTGGGTTCTGCGGTGCTATTGGAGCTGCGGCTGCATCTGACTCTGTATCTGGCGGCCCTATGGGGGCTGCGTCTGCGTCTGCCACTATATCTTCTCCTGCATAGGACATTCTCTTCCCCCTTAGTTAATCTTAGCCATGCTCTGCGTTTCCACTGGCTTACCAGGCTCCGTAGGGTGGATGAGCGGTGTGCGCCGTGATCCCAGGCCTCAGCTCCCTGTGCTCTGCAAACTGCCGTTTTTCGCGCGCAGCACCTCACTTTTCGCGCGCTATCACTCTGGTTCCGCCCACGAGGGCACGCCTCTCTTCTCTCTGCGCGCCTCGCGGCGCTGTAATGGCGGCAACTGCACAAACTTTCAGCAAAGTCTCTGGCACAATTAAACAGTTCAATATAGGCACACAGTACCCGGTGATGCCGGGCTTCGAAATCCTGTTTGTGACGCCAAAATGGATCGCCCGCCAGGGCAGTGTGATACTTGGTACCGGGCCGGTGTATTGAGGGGATGTGTCACAGTGGCAATGACCCGGTCCGTGGCCTGGGCGTCCAATGAAAGAGGAATTATTTACAGGGGATGTTTAGAGTTTGTAGTGTAGGTATTCGTGACGCCACCTGTGGTATCTGGTCAATAGTGACCAGCGCTGCGGTGCAGATCCTTTGGGATAAATGTTGAGATGCAGCAGAGTTTGTACAGTCTCCCACGGGCGAGACTATGGAATCCCAGGGCAGGTAGATGTTGTAGTAGGTGGTAATGGTGCTGCAGGATGTAGCTGAGTGCAATGTGTGACGCAGGAAGAAACTGAGAAACAGTCGGCGAGTTGCAGTTTCCAAAGCTTTACTTACAGTTTTGCAGGCAAAGCATCCAGGGCATTGAATACAGGTCGTACTGGAGTAGGTCAGCCTGAAAGCAGTTTAGGGTCCCCTTATTACAGGTGGGATGTGAGGTCTCCTTTCTAGCGCTGTTCTGTGAGGCATTGGCTGCTATAAGCTCCGTCCAATTTCCTCTTGCTCTCCGTCTCTTATTCAAGTTGAACTTGACTCTCATAACGTGCAGCTGTAGCCTGTTTCAGGAACTAATCACTTATGGAGTCTCTGGCTCACATGTGCTGCTGCTTTGTTGAAGAGTCTTAATAGGGACAGAGAACCTGCGGTCCTCTGCCCTCCGGATTCTGCTGCTGGGATTTTACTACACCCTCTCAGCCTCGGACTCCAGGGGTCCAGTTTCCGGCGCTTAGACCTGGGGCTGAGCCTTGCTATGGCTTCAGTCCCCCAGCTTATCTCTTCACGTCCTCCCTCTCTCGTTCCCTCAGCTAGACTGCCTAACTCCTCCACCAGCCAGAATATCCCAGGGAAGCTCCCCTCAAATCAGGTGTTTGAGCTCCCCCTTCTGGTCTGGAGTCAGAAAGGTGTTGTACGCTGTGTTACCTGCAAAGGGAACCTTCTGTGCTTTCAGGCATGACATCACCCTCCCCTGGAGGAAGGCAAGGTCACTGTGGCAACCAAACTCCTGGGTGCCACAAATAGATGTGCTTAAAGTTGATGGAAGGGCAAAAAAAGATAAAAAATTGGTGGATGATTGGGAAGAGGGAAAGTCATCATGGATGGTAAGCTGAGAGATTCCCCCAAGATCATCAATCAAGGGAACTTGTTCTTTGTTGCAAACCTCTTCAAAAAATACGGGAAGGTCAATATTAATGGCTGAGTCCTGGTGGATCTTCCCTGTATCAATACAGTCTCCCTTCCACTGAAATCCCCTCTATTAACTCAGGATCCATCTACCTCATCGGTTACACTGGGGAAGAATATAAATAAAAATAAGATCACCCATTTTTTTCAGGTGGCTCCAGGCCACTCATCAAAAATAAAACATTTCAAATCTCGCCCCTTTAAATATCCTCCCCCCTGTTCTCTTTATCATTGCCACCTGAGGAAGACACAATTACCTGTTGAAACACGTGGTTTTAGTAAAAGAAGATTGTTTATTAATTTAGCCCCTGTTTTTGCGCTCCTGCTGACCGGGTTTCATCCAACTCTGCCCGGCTACTATGGGCCCCTGAGCAGGCGGTGGGAGGCACAGTGCCAGCAGTGGGCCCGGCCCATCATCACAGGGTCAGCTGTATTGGCATCTAGCCAATACAGCTGACCGCATTGATGAGAGAAGGAGCGAGCATTCCCTATTCCATCATCCCCCTGTCAGCGTCTGATGCAGACACTGACAGTGGGCGCGATGACGTCACTATCCAGCGTCCGCTGTCAGGAGATGAGCTGGAGCAGGGAGGACCAGAGGTATTTATTATTATTTTTTTTTAATGAGGGTGCATTATAATACAGAGGCTGCCTATGGGGGTGCATTATAATACAGAGGCTGCCTATGGGGGTGCATTATAATACAGAGGCTGCCTATGGGGGTGCATTATAATACAGAGGCTGCCTATGGGGGTGCATTATAATATAGAATCTGCCTATGGGGGTGCATTATAATACAGAGGCTGCCTATGGGGTGCATTATAATACATAGGCTGCCTATGGGGGATGCGATGCATTATAATACAGAGGCTGCCTATGGGGGTGCATTATAATACAGAGGCTGCCTATGGTAGTGCATTATAATACAGAGGCTGCCTATGGGGGTGCATTATAATACAGAGGCTGCCTATGGGGGTGCATTATAATACAGAGGCTGCCTATGGGTAGTGCATTATAATACAGAGGCTGCCTATGGGGGTGTATTATAATACAGAGGCTGCCTATGGGGGGTGCATTATAATATAGAGGCTGCCTATGGGGGTGCATTATAATACAGAGGCTGCCTATGGGGATGTAGTATAATACAGAGGCTGCCTATGGGGGGTGCATTATAATATAGAGGCTGCCTATGGGGGTGCATTACAATACAGAGGCTGCCTATGGGGGTGCATTATAATATAGAGGCTGCCTATGGGTGTGCATTATAATACAGAGGCTGTCTATAGGGAGTGCATTATAATACAGAGGATGCCTATGGGGGTGCATTATAATACAGAGGCTGCCTATGGGGATGTAGTATAATACAGAGGCTGCCTATGGGGGTGCATTATAATATAGAGGCTGCCTATGGGGGTGCATTACAATACAGAGGCTGCCTATGGGGTGCATTATAATATAGAGGCTGCCTATGGGGTGCATTATAATACAGAGGCTGTCTATGGGAGTACATTATAATATAGAGGCTGCCTATGGGGGTGCATTATAATATAGAGGCTGCCTAAAGGGGTGCATTATAATACAGAGGCTGTCTATGGGGAGTGCCTTATAATACAGAAGATGCCTATGGGGGGGCATTATAATATAGAGGCTGCCTATGGGGAGTGCATTATAATACAGAGGCTGCCTATGGGGAGTGCATTATAATACAGAGGCTGCCTATGGGGAGTGCATTATAATACAGAGGCTGCCTATGGGGAGTGCATTATAATACAGAGGCTGCCTATGGGGTGTATTATAATAAAGAATCTGCCTATGGGGAGTACATTATAATATAGAGGCTGCCTATGGGTAGTGCATTATACTATAGACTCTGCCTAATGTCTACCATGTGGTCTACCATGTCTACCATCCTAAACTACTCAAATCCTGATAACCCAACAGTCCTTCTAAGGACTAATTCCGGAGTATATAGGTTCCGGTGTTAGGCAGGCAGGGTAGTGTACGTCGCTCTATACACATCAGTGCAAGGCCTGCAGGCACTGTATGTGCATATATAGATCATCGCATACATCAAGAGGGTCCATTCCCTTCCTGACTTCTGTTGCTGTTGCTGTGACCTGTAGGATATATTGGCCATATATAGATAGCCCCAGGTGTAATTGGAATACAGGCCACATATATTTCAGTGTTGTATCTCTGTGCCAGATCATATCTGTGTGTGCTCAAAGTGTGGCCAGTGTATGGCAATATTTTTTTGGAGCCCTGTGTGTCTTTTCACGTAAAAAAAACAGTACTTTTTATTAAAAAAACAGTGCACAAATTAGTGGTACTGTTATCTCCGTGGCAGATCATATCTGTTGCGTGCACAAGGTGTGGGCAGTGTACGGGAATATTTTTGCGGAGCCCTGTGTGTCTTTTCACGTAAAAACACTACTACTTTTTATTTTAAAAAAAAGGTGCACAAATTAGTGGTACTGTTATCTCTATGACAGCTGATATTTGTGCGTGCTCAATGTATGGGCAGTGTACGGCAATATTTTAGCGGAGCCCTGGGTGTGATTTCTTGTGAAAACACCAGTACTTTTTATTAAAAAAAGGTGCACAAAAATTAATGGTACTGTTATCTCCGTGCCATTTCATATCTGTGTGTGCTGAACGTGTGGGCAGTGTATGGCAATATTTTTGCGGAGTCCTGTGTGTCCTTTCACGTAAAAACACCAGTACTTTTTATTAAAAAAAGGTACACAAATTAGTGGTACTGTTATCTCTGTGGCATCTCATATCTGTGGTTGCTCAATGTGTGGCAGGTGTACGTTTTTCTTTTTTATTTAGCCCTGGGTGTGAGTGCACTTAAAGACAGCACCATGTTGAATTCTTTATAAAAACAGGCTACATTTTACTGTGTGGTCTATCTGTGACATGCCTCATACATCCGTGTGGCAAAATTTGATGCATTTTAGGCCTAACTTCCTTTTTTGGCCATTCTCTCATTGTCGTTATATCCAGCAGTCTTTTTAATCCACACAATCATAAAAAATTATTCCACTCTGTTATCTCAGGCTGAGTCCTGGTGTATCTGTGGTGGAAAAATCTTTTCTTGGCAGGCATATTTTGCATAGCTCTGTCTGCTAGCCTTCTTGTACGCCTTTTTTATTGTGTTCAAACAGTAACACAAAACCTAACCAAAAAAATTAACCCAGTTTGTGATTTCAGGCTAAGGTGTGATGTATCAGTGGTGTAAAAATTTTCACTTTGCAGGTATACTGATCACATATAATTTTTCTCCAAATAAATACATTTGTATTGAGCTTTTCAAATATTTCAGTAGTCCATTTAAAATGGGCAAGGCAAGTGGCAAAGGACGGGGAAGTGGACGTGATGCTGATGGTGCATGCAGAGGCCGAGTCCGTGGCCAAGGTGAAAGTGGGCCGCAGCAAAGACCCACATGTTCTCGCTCAACCTTCCTACGCCAGTTTCTAGGGGACCGCAGCACACCACTATTGAAGCCTGAGCAGTGTGAAACGGTAGTTGGTTGGATAGCGGATAATGCTTCAAGTCACTTAGCCACCACCACCACCACTACCATGTCTTCCACACGGTGAAGTCTGAGTAGCCGTGAGTGTGGACTGGCTAATACTCACCCTGATCCTTCTTCCTCCTACCATGCCGAGCGCCCTGAGACACCAGATCCCACACTCGGATATTCTGAAGAGCTGTTCAGTTTTCCATTTGGAGATTCGTGCCTCTCGGCCGCTCCACTTGAAGCGGGGAAAGATGATATTCCATGTTGCGGTGCACAAATCTTTGAGGAGCCACGGTCACAAGAGGTGGACAATGATTAGACGCAATTGCCAGAAAGTCAGGAGGAGGAGCATGTTGTGGATTTGGAAGACGAGGTGGTGGATGACATAGTGACTGACCCAACCTGGCAGGAGGACATGCAAAGCGAGGACAGCAGCACACATGGGGATGGAGGCATATCACCCCAATAGGCAAGAAGAAGCCGTGTGTTGGCCACAGACAGAAGGCGTGCATCCTTTCCCCATAACAAAAACAAGACGGAAGTTGCCATTCCAACTGTTAGATCTTCTTGAGTCTGGATATTTTTTAAAGACTCTGCCAAGAACCCCAAACAGGCAATTTTCAGCACTTGCCATGCCCGCAAAAGGAGGGGTAGCAAACCTACCAGCCTGACCACCACCAGCATGATTAGGCACATGGCAGCAAAGCACCCGACTTTGTGGGCTGAACCCCAGGTTCCAGGAACACTGTCTGCAGGTGACAACACTGCTTCTTCCACTGTTTTGCGTAAAAGCCAATCCCCAGTTCAGCGTGCCTGTGAAGATGGCTCGGGCCATGCACCTGTTGTTGCCCACAGTCAACCAGCACCATCATCAAGCCTGTCCACATCCTTGTCCCAGCGGAGCCTTCAGTTGTCTATACCCCAGTCATTGGAAGGCAAGCGGAAATGCCCAGCCAATGCCCCACAGGCCACAGTACTTAATTCGCACATTTCTTGTCTGCTTGTGGTCGAAATGTTGCCTTTTCGGCTCGTTGAGACGGAAGCTTTCCGCAACCTGATGGCGACGGACGTCCCAAGGTACTCGGTCCCCAGTCACCACTATTTCTCCCGTACCGGCATTACACCAGCATGTGTCCCACAACATTGCCCGTGCCCTGAACAATGCTGTTACTGGGAAAGTTCACCTAACCACGGACACGTGGACAAGTGCCTGTGGGCAAGAACAGTACATCTCACTGACATCACACTGGGTTAACATAGTGGAATCCAGTACCCAGTCAGACCTTGGGATGGAACACATCCTCCTCACGCCGAGGTTTGCAGGGACTACGTCAATCAGGGTTTCCCCCACAGTCTACAGCTCCTGCACAGCCTCCTCGCCCTCCTCCTCCTCTTCTTCAGCCTCCATCTCTGAAATGAACACATCAGTCAGAAGCTGGAAGCACTGCAGCACTGCCTCAGCCAAGAGGCAACAGGCTGTGCTGAAGCTAATCTGCATAGGTCACAAACCGCACAGTGCAGAAGAGTTGTGGACAGCGCTGAAGGAGCAGTCAGATATTTGGCTGACACCGCTGAACCTACAGCCAGGCATGGTTGTGTGTGACAATTGCCGGAATCTGGTGGTGGCCCTGAGGCAAGGTCAGCTCACACACGTACCTTGCCTGGCCCATGTGCTTAACCTCAAAAGCTACCTGGAGCTTCAGGATCTGCTGTTGAAAGTACGCCATCTGTCTGCCCATTTTCGAAAGTCAGAGACAGCTTCAGCCGCCCTTGCTGTGCTTCAGCAGCATTTGCAGCTTCCTGTTCACCGACTGGTGTGTGATGTTCCCACGCGTTGGAACGCTACACTGTATATGTCGCAAAGGATTTGTGAGCAAAAGAGGGCAGTTGTTGAGTACCAGCTCCAACAAGGCCGTCGATATTCAGGTCAGACTCCACATATAAGAACAAGATCGTGAGCACAACTCTTATAAGATGCTGGTGCTTGAAGTCTAGGTTCCCACACCGAGAGTATATATATCAAGAAGACTAAGCACTCATCTGATAAGATGAAGAAGGTATGTTTAATAGTAGTGTATCCAAAAAACGTTTCGGTCATATGAGACCTTCGTCAGTAACTACATAAATGAAAAATCATGTTATTCCAACATAATGAGTAATATACAATGAAACGATAACATAAAGAAAGTACCTTAGTACAGACAGTGTCAGATAATAACCAATAACTATGTACAAAATATACAAAATTTAATATCAATAATAAGGGTCAATATTTTTACTGATAAGTACAGCGATTATGCGCTTAGTAACATCGTCAATCCCAGTGTTGAAATGAAGTGAAAAGTGAGAAGAAATAGAAATGGGGAATACTGTACCTTCACTATTTAATCTGAAAACAACAGACTCCTAAGATATAGTGCCCGCAGATAAATATAGACGTGGACCTGAGAACATAATGTCAGATGAGAAGGATGATCTGACAGTATTGCCACGAGATATATATATATATATATATATATGTACACCACAGTGAACCAAACATAAATCCACAATACGTTGCAAGAACCTCCTCCTGCCTATCCCCCATCACTTCACATCGACAGGTCACAATATTTCTCAATTACGATTCCAAGTCATAGAACAGGTCCCTTTGTCCAGGAGAGGGGGTAATAGGATTCTACAATTAAGAAAACGAGAGGCATTTTGGATCCATACTCTAGACACAATGAGTCCTAAGGGTTTAAATAGAGAATATGAACTGTCCGCCTTCATATAATAACTAAGTGATCATTTGTATTAGAAACGGAATGTAATCTCATATTAGCTATCGCAACTATATTTTTATGTTTGCTGATCGACATGATTATAACATATTCTCTTTTTTCTATAGAGCCGGTTATACTAAATATCTTGTGGACCTGTCACAGAATATCACCTTATTGTCACTTCGGAATTCTACATAGGATCCACCTTGATCACTACCCCACGCTATAAGTATCACCTGTGCTATCCACTTAGACAAAATGTCGATTTGCACTAATAAAATGCCGTTTGATCACACTATTTTCTCGTATCTGTTTCTTTCCTCTTCCCATATCCTTACCTCCTTATTTTACCTCTATCACCTACAGGTTATTATACTTGTTTACGGTACCTCATCTTATTACCAAAAGTTACCATTGCTTTCAATTATTTTATTATACCTCCCAAACTCCATACGAGTTTATCAGCAGAATCGCTTAAGCTAAACACAATTAACTTTACTCTGGTATATCCAAACTGCTCGTTTTTTGCGTGGCACGCAAACATTACACCTCTTGGAACGCAACTCCATACTGGTTCCGTTTTGTCATTTCCGGTTTTGTCACATGACACGCGCCGGTTGAGTCCCGCCCCTTCCCCTTTAAATACCCAGCGTTATGCTGGACACCCACTCTGACCGCGGACACCAGATCTACCAGACGTGACTGCTTTATCTCCGCAGCTGCACATTGAGGTATAGTGAACCTACATGAGCGAAGCACTTTATTTAATACTTTAGCAAAGGTAACTTTGGTCCTACAGATTTCTCCCTTCTCTGTACCCACTTATAGCACCAGCCATATTAGCGGTGGATACCGCAATAAGAAGGCACATACAGCCTCCATTGGCCTAAAGGTACTTACTAGCCCTATTTAAAGTATACACCTTAAACCGCACCTATTGCTATATAACTGGTAGTATCTCAATTTTCACAGCTTATCATAACTCCAGTCATGAGTGAGTATATTTTGAGTGTGGTTCACTGTGGTGTACATATATATATATATATATATATATATATATATATCTCGTGGCAATACTGTCAGATCTTCCTTCTCATCTGACATTATGTTCTCAGGTCCACGTCTATATTTATCTGCGGGCACTATATCTTAGGAGTCTGTTGTTTTCAGATTAAATAGTGAAGGTACAGTATTCCCCATTTCTATTTCTTCTCACTTTTCACTTCATTTCAACACTGGGATTGACGATGTTACTAAGCGCATAATCGCTGTACTTATCAGTAAAAATATTGACCCTTATTATTGATATTAAATTTTGTATATTTTGTACATAGTTATTGGTTATTATCTGACACTGTCTGTACTAAGGTACTTTCTTTATGTTATCGTTTCATTGTATATTACTCATTATGTTGGAATAACATGATTTTTCATTTATGTAGTTACTGACGAAGGTCTCATATGACCGAAACGTTTTTTGGATACACTACTATTAAACATACCTTCTTCAGACTCCACATATAAGACCTCAGGAGTGGACATGGATGTCAGACATATGCAGAACTTTGAGGACTGCACCAAGATGGTGAGCGGCGATAATGCCATAATTAGCGTCACCATCCCGCTTCTCAGCATTCTGAAAACCACTCTGCTCACAATAAAAGAGGATGCATTGCAAGAAGAGCACGAGGACACTGAGCCAGGAAACATACCGGGTGATTACACTCAGCCCAGCCTCATGTCGTCGCAAGGTGGATTGGTAGACAATGATGAGGAGGAGTAAGAATGGGAGCTACTTTCATGCGCTGTAGATGGTACTACAAGCACAGCTGTCATACCGTCTGTTCACCGGGGATGGCCTGAGGACAGGGAGGAGTATAAGGATGAGGAGGAGGAGGACACCATGGTCAGTGGTACTGTTGGTGAGGACATGGAAGGCATGCCTGTTAGTAGTCTGGCACGCATGGCTGACTTTGTCATGCTGCGTTTCTCGTGACCCTCGCATTAGAACTATTTTCAGTGACACTCATTACTGGTTGGTGACACTTTTAGACCCACGCTACGAGAAAAATTTTCAATCTCTTATTCCAGAGTCAGACAGGGGTCTAAAAATGGTGCATTGCCATAGGGCCCTGAAAAAAATTCCCATGTGAGAATGCTGGCAGCAGAAGTCAGAGTTTGTTGTACAGCCAAGGAGTCAAAATGAGAGAGACAGAAGTACAATCCAGGTCAGGCAAGTGAACAATGGCAAAGTTCTGGGAAAATTTTCTCAGACCCTCCCATCGTGCCGCCACAGAGGCAAGGGGTGCTGTCACAAAAAATTCAATGTTTGGGAAGATGGTGAGGGAGTACCTTGCAGATTGTACAAATGTCCTCCGGGATTCCTCTGTGCCTTTTAATTATAGGGTATCCAAGCTGGACACGTGGCATGAACTGGCTCTCTACACCTTGGAGGTACAGGCCTGCCCTGCTGCTTGCATTCTGTCAGAGCGGCTTTTTAGTGCTGCTGGGGGCATTATAACAGATAAGCGCATCTGCCTGTCAACTGACAATGCTGACAGGTTGACTCTTATCAAAATTAACAAGGGCTGGATTGGCCAAGACTTCTGTACACCTCCAAATGAAAACAGCGACATTGAACCTTAAATGAATTGTCTTTTTAGGGGAGTGTATTCTCAGGCACTTCTTCATAACCACACATGGGTATCCGCTTCCTGAATTGGTCTGTTTGCTATTGGCCTCCTCCTTATCCTCATCATCCACAACCAGTAGAACACCAGGGCGAAGTTATTGTGTGATTCAAAAGTAACTAAATTTTTGGCAAGGGTATTATATAATATTTTTATTTATATCACTGTCTCTGAGCTGTTGCTAGGAACAAACATATCTTGTCGAACAGATTCTGGCTTCATATCTATGAACTTGTGTTTGCCCCCTCCCTTTTGTTATTTTCTTTCATACGTGGATTCACATTTGTAATATAGTTGTTGAATTTAAGTATGATTTCTCATTATGTCTCTTCATTGTCCACTGCTACATGACCAGGGTTAACGTGTTCTGTACTATTATAGGCCATAGAATTTTGGCTGTGATGGCCATAGTTTATTTATGCAAAAAGGTACCCCCCCATTACTGAAATGCTTGTCAGCCTGTGCATTCCATGACAAGTCTGAGACCCACACCCCTACATTGGGCCTACTTCTTAACTCGGTTTCCTGCAATGTCTCTTTCTTATCTGCCACTAGATGACCAGGGTGAACGTGTTCTGTACTATATATAGGCCGTTGAATTTTGGCCAAGGGGGGCTGTGATGGCCATAGTTTATTTATTCAAAAAGGTACCCCCCATTACTGAAATGCTTGTCAGCCTATGCATTCCATTACAAGTCTCAGAGACACCACACCCCTACATTTGGGCCTACTTCTTAACTCGGTTTCCTGCAATGTCTCTTCCTTATCTCAGACTACATGACCTAGGTGAACGTGTTCTGTAGCATTATAGGTCGTTGTTTTTTGGCCAAAGGGGTCTGTGATTGCCTTTATTTATTTATTCAAAAAGGTACCCCCATTACTGAAATGCTTGTCAGCCTATGCACTCCATGACAAGTCTGAGACCCACACCCCTACATTGGACCTACTTCTTAACTTTGTTTCCTGCAATGTCTCTTCCTTACCTGCCAATAGATGACAGTGGTGAACGTGTTCTGCACTATATATGGGCCGTTGATTTTAGGCCAAGGGTGGCTGTGATGGCCATAGTTTATTTATTCAAAAGGTACCCCCCCATTGGTGAAATGCTTGTCAGCCTATGCACTCCATTACTAGTCTCAGAGACCCACACCCCTACATTGGGCGTACTTCTTAACTCGGTTTCCTGCAATGTCTCTTCGTTATCTCAGACTACATGAGCTGTGTGAACTTGTTATGTACTGTTATAGGCCAGAGAATTTTGGGCAAGGGGGGCTGTGATGGCAATAGTATATTTTTTTAAAAGGTAACCCCCATTGGTGAATCCACATCCTTGTTGGCAAAGACTTGATAACATTTATGACATTTGTATTTTAATATGCTTTTTGAACAATACAAACATTAACCAACGGAAAAATATAAAAACTATCTTTAGAAATGTTTAATAGGTCTGTGATTAGAATAAAATTTTGATTTTTAAAACTGTAGGCATAAATTTTCTTCAAAACATGAACAAAGTTTTCTATATACCTAGTCTAAAACCTTAAGAATTGTGTTAGAAACCTATTGGCACATTGCTTTTAGAAAGTATAAGGGTTACTGTCCGATGGACCATACAAGGTGGAAGGATCAAACAGCTGGATCATTGCCAAAAGAAACAGGAGACTGAAAAGTGGTTGCCATTTGACATGATGACCAAACAGGGGCTGCTGCTTGTATGGGGTTTGGCTGGTTAGTGGGGGGCGTAGACTGAAAATTATTGTTGTTTTGGTCAGCAATTTTCTGCAGGTTATTTGACAGATAAGTCAGAATATTTATCAGCTCTGCAATGCCCACTTCTCCCATACCAGGTATCTCCTGCCCTAAAGGTGGGTGTCCTTGTTCTGCCATCAAATTCTCCTACCTTTCGAAATCTTAAAATATAGATGTGAATATGTCATCAGGAATATCCTGATCCTCCTCTCTCTGAATTTTGGGGACCTTTCTGGGACATGAAGACTAGTGAAGAGCCACCCCCGTAGTGTTCGAGTTCGGTTCGCCGAACAGCCGTGTGTTCGACGAACTGTTCGACGAACACCATCGAACACCGTTAAAACCAATGGCAGGCAAACCAAAACACATAGAAACACATAGAAAACACATAGAAAACACTTCAAAGGTGTCCAAAAGCTGACAAATTGCTCAGAAGACACAACTAACACATGGAAAAGTGACAAGTACATATAGTCATGCGAAAAGAAAAGAGGTGGAGGAGTAAAATGAGGGGAGACACAGATATAGGCATGTCATGCCCTTCTAGAACCAAAAAAGTGCCAAGCCGACACGGCCAGTCAGTTCCTGCCCGTGCGACCTGCGTGTCGCCGGGTTTGTGCCAGAGCTGCAGTGGACCCTGAGGCCAGACCCCCTCTCCCAATACTGGTGCCTGTCCGCTGGTGGGTCGAGCGAGCCCCCCTGCGGTGGAGGCAGGTCTAATCTTTTTTATTGAAATTGTCTCTCTAATTTAAATGAGTACACTTTAAATCCTTTTACAAGGATCAGGAGGGCAAGTGTCATGCCAACAGCCGCGGTAATGCCAGGTCCAGTAGTGTCCAGTAAAGCTGCTGTTAAAAAGTTAAAAAGCTTTTTATAGTTAAAAAGCTTTTATAAGGATCGAGCTTGGCGGTCCACCGCAAGGCGTCCTACCGCCACTCACAGCCCCTGTGCCTTGGGGTGCCTCCCCGATGCTCTTCACTGATTGTCCCAGGGGCCCGAAGCATTTCATTTGAAAAAATTAAGTGTCCAAAGTACAGGTGGTGTAGCTTGCTTAACTGCTGGGTTAATCCGCTGACTAGCGGACACTGCTACTAGACCCAAAATTATTGTCGATTTTTCGGAAAAACCGAACTCTTCGAAATCTAGTTGCCCCCAGCAACACAACTCTCAAGTCCTTATCTTCATCTGCAACCTGAATAAATTCTAATCCGGGTTGTTTTGCATGTAGGACCTCTAAGTGTTTATGTTGCGTCTCTATTATGATTGGGGTGCAAGAATTTCAATCTCGTACCACAGGCACCAGTGTTAAAATCAACTGTCATGTCAATTGCCAATCGTGCTACATTATTTATTTAATTGAGTGCGGTTGTGGGTTGCAGTACATCGGTCGGACAATACAGACGATGCATGCAAGGCTCAACAAGCACTGTCAAAATATCCGAAATGGATTCATGCAACACAGTCTCTCAAAACATTTCTCCCTAGTGCACCAAAAGAATTTGAATTCGCTAAAACTCACTATTATTGACCAGATACCACATGATGTGCCTGATCGGTATAATAATCTAATAAGAAGAGAGAGTTTCTGGATTTTTAAACTTGGTACACTGGCCCCTGAGGGGTTAAACCTCACTATTGAAAAAGTCACGTAATATATGCATTTTGAGATTTATTTATTTATTTCTTTTCATTTATTTTTCCTTGTGTACATTGTATTTATGTTGTTTTTAGGTTGGTTTTATTCAATTTATCTGTTTTTTTTTTCTTTTTTGCAGTCATATTTGCATTTTTAATCATGTGGGTGTTCTGATTAATTGCCTTTTATTTTTCATTTGCTGCTCCACCTTTATATAGCTTTCCTACTCCATTCTATGTATAACTGCCACCTGAGGAAGACGGAGCTATTCCATTGAAACGCGTTGTGGATATCAATAAATGAAGACTTTTTAATATCAGCTGAATTGCGTCCCTCGCGCTCCTTATGACCGGATTGCTTTATCATCACTTATGTCTGATCCTCTCTTGAGGTACCCGGCCGGAGCTGCAGCGGACAACCTTAATCTCATCTGCCTTTATCGCCAGCCTGGCGCTCCTTTGAAACCGTCTATCTGAATTTGGTTGCAAAATTATTGTCCGGGCTAGATGCAGTTATAAATTTGTAATTATATCTACAGCCGGTGGCTACTCCGCTGACTAGCAGACACTGCTTCTAGGCCCAAAATTATTGTCTGGATTAGATGCAGTTAAAAATTTGTAATTAGATCTACAGCCGGTGGCTACTCCGCTGACCAGCAGACACTCAAGCTTTGTAGCAGACCTCTGATTCCCAGGCTATAGTATGAGTAAACAGCTCTAGTCTTCACACTCAACCATCTGTGTTACCCCAAGCCATAGTGTATGTAGTTTCTTACGGTTAAAAGGGGGGTGGGGAAAGACCAAACCCACCTGTAATTGACAATGCCAACATCACGTAAAACACAGCAAGGGGACTCCAAAAAGAGTCTCCATTTTTTCCAAAAATTTGGGGCACAGACATCAATTGCCCCAGAGTTGCTTAAAACGGTTGGTGAGGTGATTTGAACAAATCCTCAAGCTTTTACTTTCCCCAGGATGACACAGGGGTAGAAAAGTCCTTGCAGATCCATGATTTGTTCATCTTTATGAACGTGAGTCTGTCTACATTCTCATGGACAGCCGCGTGTGCTTATCTGTCAGAATCAGCACACCACCAGCAGCGCTGAACACACGTTCAGAGAGAACAAAAATTATTATTAATTTGAAAGCTGGTGGAGCTTAGTATAGATGGCCTAATACAATGAGTACCACACACAGCTACAGGCCCAAAATTATTCTACAGGCAAGATGCAGCTAAAAATTATTATTAATTTGAAAGCTGGTGGAGCTTAGTATAGATGGCCTATTAGAATGAGTACCACACACTGCTACAGGCCCAAAATTATTCTACAGGCAAGATGCAGCTAAAAATTATTAATTTTAAAGCTTAAAACGTTTGGTGAGGTGATTTTACCAAATCCTCAAGCTTTTACTCTCCCCAGGATGACACAGGGGTAGAAAAGTCCTTGCGGATCCATGATTTGTTCATCTTTATGAACGTGAGTCTGTCTACATTGTCAGTAGACAGCCGCGTGCGCTTATCTGTCAGCACACCACCAGCAGCGCTGAACACACGTTCAGAGAGAACACTGGCTGCGGGGCATGACAAGATCTCCAAGGCGTGAGTGGCGAGCTCCGGCCATTTATCCAGATTGGAAGCCCAAAAAGAGCAAGGGTCCAGTGACACAGTCATGTGTTGTGAATGTGCTAGAAATGAATTCTGAGCAGAAGCTCCCTCTGGTGGTTACAAACAGTACTGAACTATCCAATGAAGATTGTGAAGATTGGCGATCAGGTGTTACTGACTGGTCTTATACAAGGGAGGTTCCCTCCCATCAGGGTTGCCGGTGATCAATTGTTCTGGTCTCATCTTTGATTCCTGTTCACTTTGTAGCTTGCTGTTTCGTGCCTGCATCTTCTGCTAACAGATAAGACATTTTCTTCTTTTAGTTTTTGTGCTTGCTTTTTGCATTTTGTCCTGCACTTCTGTGGGGTCTGCCGGGTCCCCTCCGGGGGCTTGTGCTCCTCTCAGTTTAGTTCAACCACTGTTGTTTGTTCATTTGCCTTTTCCAGTTTTTTCAGTGGCTGCTGTTTAGTTTTGTTACACCAGAGAACTAATTTAGGTGGTAGAGGTCGTGTGATCTCAGGTGTTTTTGTAATTAGTAGTGTTGGTACTTTTCAGGGTTTTTTTGGGATTGCAGTAAGTGTCCTTCCTATCCTTTTCTATTTAGGAAGTTTGGGCCCCAACGTTTGCTCATACTGTTTTCTGTCTGTGTCTGTATTTCTTCTTGTCTAACCGCCATTACATGTTTGGGGGCTTTCTATGTTCTTTGGGGATCTGCTCCGGGGCAGATAGTTTTCCTCTTTCTGTCTTTAGGTGTAATTAGCTTCTCAGGCTGTGACGAGGCTTCTAGGACCAACGTAGGTACGCTCCACGGCTGCCTTTAGTTGTGGTGGTTAGTCAGGGTACTGCAATCCCATAGATTCCAACCTCTCTGGTGTATTTCCTTTTTTGCCTGCTCTCCTCAGCTACCAAATCATAACAGTCATGACTTCGATGTTCAGTTGGAGATACTCCTGTACCATCGTCTCTAGGCGTTGACTATGTGTCTGACTTCTTGTCTCCTGTGGCCTTGCAAAGGATGGGCTAAAAAACTGGTGAAAGGATTCCGCAAAATTGCTGTGAACACCAGCAGATACTGTGTTTCTGTTACGGTTTGAGTGCTGAAGACTCGACAGTCCCACAGTTGGCAAGTTACAACTATGAGATTCACTACGTGCACCACTGGTGTTTTGTGGAAAAGCACATGTGAGATTCTGCAGCAGTCTCTGCTGATACTCCTGCATGCATGAATCCCTTTCTATGGCAGGAATTATTTCGGCAAATTTACTTTTGTA
The DNA here is from genome assembly GCA_033576555.1 of Oophaga sylvatica. NCBI lineage: Eukaryota > Metazoa > Chordata > Amphibia > Anura > Dendrobatidae > Oophaga > Oophaga sylvatica. The sequence continues at coordinate 175,388,246 of JARQOD010000006.1, forward strand.
CCGGGGATCTAACAGTGTGGCTACCCAGTAGTCAGGATTATTTTGAATTCTGACAATTCGAGGATCATGTTGCAGGTAGTGCAGCAAGAAGGCACTCATGTGTCTTGCGCATCCAGGAGCACCAAGTCCCTGTTGTGTTGGTGGCGAGGTACGAATCATGCTTCCTTCCTCTGCCCTCTCCCTCCAACCTCGCACAACAGAAATGTGATCAAGGTCTCCCTCATCTGATAAGTCTTCCATGCCCATCGCCAGTTCGTCCTCCACTTCTTCCTGGCTCCTGCACCTTCCTCACTAGTTTGGCTGCTACCATGCGCCCTGGTTAGTCCCTCTCCCCCACCCTCCCATGCCAGCCGCCTTGGTGCTGCCGACCGTCTGGACCTTGCAGATGTTAGCCCTTCTGCATACAACTACTCCTGCTCTACTTCCTCCACCTCCTCTTGTTCCACCACCTGACTCCGAATTCTGTTTAACATTTGCTCCACCATGTAAATCACCGGAATAGTCATGCTGATAATGGCATCGTTAGCACTAAACATCTTCGTGGCCATTTCAAAACTGTGCAGAAGGGTGCATAGGTCCCTGATCTGAGACCACTCCTCCAGCGTGATTTGCCCCACCTCTGGATCTCATTGGCCCAGGCTATAGTTCAGAACATATTGCACCAGGGCTTGTTGGTGCTGCCACAGTCACTGCAACATGTGCAGAGTTGAATTCCACCGTGTTGGCACATCGCATTTTAGCCGGTGAAGTGGCAGGCCCAATGACTTCTGTAGAGATGTAAGTCGCTGAGCTGCGGGATGCAAACGGCGGAAGTGAGCACACAGCGACCGTGCCCTCTGCAGAAGGCCATGTAGTCCGGGATAGTGGGCTAAAAATTGCTGGACAACCAGGTTCAACACTTGAGCCATACAAGGCACATGTGTGACATTGCCCCGGCGAAGGGCCGCACCCAGGTTTGTGGCATTGTCGCACACGGCCTTCCCTGGTTGCAGGTACAGTGGAGACAAACATTCATGAAACTGGTTCTCCAGAGCTGACCACAACTCCTCAGCTGTGTGACTCACATTTCCCAGACATTTCAACGTAAAAACCGCCTGATTACGTTGAGCCCTTCTGCCAGCATAGCAAGGAGGTGTGCTGCAGGATCCCTTCTGCGCAGTTAGAAAGCCCGTGGCATGACCAGACAGGTTTTGGGTGCAGGTGGAGGACCGAGAGGAGGTTGAGGAGGCAGAAGAAGTGGAGGAACTTCGAGATAAAGAGGATTGACGCACAACTCGTGGGGACGGCAAGACTTGGACAGCAGCCCTTTATCTTGCTGTCACCATAGTTACCCAGTGCCCAGTCAGCGACATGTAACACCCCTGTCCATGCCTACTCGTCCAAGTGTCTGTGGTGAAATGCACCCTGTCACACACTGAGTTTCTCAAAGAAGCGGCGATGTTGTGTGCGACATGCTGGTGGAGCGCAGGCACACCTTTCTTTGAGAAGTAGTGCCGACTGGGCATTTGGTACTGGGGCACTGCGACGGACATAAGGTCTCAAAAATCCTCTGTGCCCACAAGGTGGAAAGGCAGCATTTCTGTAGCCAAGAGCTTGCAGATGGTGAAATTCAACCTCTTAGCTTTCTCATGGCTAGGAGGAAATGGTCTTTTACTTGTCCACATCTGAGGGACCGAGGGCTGACTGTTGTGCGTATACGGGATTGAGTAGGGTGTCCCCGGACAACTGACGGTCTGTGAGGAAGATGCAGGCGCAAAAGTTAGGTTGCCTTGATCCAAAGGTGGTGCTCTCGATGTCGGAGAGCGTTCAACACCAGCTGGTGTTTCCACTTCCAAATGAACTGATGACCTGCCAATCTGACTGGCTGTTGCTGGTAAAGAGGTGCCAGGTCTGAGTCTCAAAACAGGTCTGACTGCTGTCCCCCCAGTCACAGAGGATGAAGAGGCCGCGGTCGCAGATGCACAAGATGGGGCAGACGGTGGTTGGCCCAGCCCGCTAGGCCGCATTGTAGCACAATGAGCTTGCCACTGCAACTTATGCTTCATATCCATGTGACGGTTCATGCATGAAGTACTCAAACTATGGATTTTTTGGCCTCTACTTAGCTTTTGGTCACAAATGTTACAGATAACACGAGTTGGGTCATCCTTATCGATGTTAAAAAATGCCCAGGCTATGCAAGGCTTAGAACCCATGCGACCTGAAGAGCCGCCTTGACTTATGGTCAGAGGCAGAGTTCTGGTTGAGGATGTAGTTGGTGACATGCTTCTAGTACTATGTCTCTATCCAGGAAGGCGCACCCTGACCTCGTCCTCCTCTGCTGACCTCATCGACTGTCTGACTGTGGGTTGACAGTAAGTGGGAACTACAACCTCATCATCATCACCCTGTGTGTTCTCACCCCCGTCGTCCTCATAGCCAACCTCTTCCTGCCCTGACACAAAACTCAAGTTGTCGCTCACATCAGGTATTTGAGTCTCATCGTCTTCCTCATTGTCTCCACCAACAGGAGTTACAGTTTGGGAACGAGGGTCTACATTATGCTCAGAACCTTCTTCATCTGGTCCTGGATCCGACTCATAAACATTCTGGGCATCAGTGCAGATCATTTCCTCGTCTGGATTCACAGAAGCTGTGGAGACGACCTCTGATTCCCAGGCTATAGTATGAGTAAACAGCTCTGCAGACTCAACCATCTGTTCTACCCCATACTCAGACGGGCAGTTGGAGACTTGGGAGCTGTGAGGAAGCAAGTGCAATTGGGGTGACACCTCTGAGGACTGGAGTTTTTGTGTTGTTGAAGTTGAGGTGGAGAGCCGACTTAAAGGAGCACTTGATATCTGTTGAAGCACCTTTTTTTTTGTGCCTCATCTGAAATTTGTAGCGATGGGCATGCCTGTAAGAAAGGGATCGTACCACATTGTCCACTAAAAGAAGTAGACATCTTAGTTTGGCTGGAAGATGGTCTTTCTTCTGCAGATGTTACTGTTGCTTTAACACATACCCCACGGACACAACATTTTTTTCCCTTCCCAACACGCCTATTCCCTTTTCCACCAGCAGCAGGCCTTTTGCCACTCATTTTGGTGGTTACCTATTTGACAACTGTGGAGTTGTTTGCACAAAAAACGATGGCTGTAAAAAATTCTTAGTATTTGAACGCTGGTGGAGCTATGTATAGATGGCCTAATACAATGAGTACCACAGAGTGCTACTATGCCCACAATTATTCTACAGGCAAGATGCAGCAAAAAATTATGAGTATTTCAATGCTAGTGGAGCTTTGTATATATCGCCTAATACAATGAGTACCACAGACTGCTACTATGCCCACAATTATATTACAGGCAAGATGCAACAAAAAATTATGAGTATTTCAACTCTGGTAGAGCTTTGTATAGATGGCCTAATACAATGAGTACCACAGACTGCTACTCTGCCCACAATTATTCTACAGGCAAGAAGCAGATAGAAATTCTTTTTTTTTTAAACTCTGGTGGAGCTTTGTATAGATGGCCTAATACAATGAGTACCAAAGACTGCTTCTATGCCCACAATTATTCTACAGGCAAGATGCATCAAAAAATTATGAGTATTTCAACGCTGGTGAAGCTTTGTATAGATGGCCTAATACAATGAGTACCACAGACTGCTGCTATGCCCACAATTATATTACAGGCAAGATACAGCAAAAAATTATGAGTATTTCAACTCTGGTGGAGCTTTGTATAGATGGCCTAATACAATGAGTACCACAGACTGCTACTATGCCAACAATTATATTACAGGCAAGATGCAGCAAAAAATTATGAGTATTTCATCTCTGGTGGAGCTTTGTATAGATGACCTAATACAATGAGTACCACAGACTGCTACTCTGCCCACAATTATTCTACAGGCAAGATGCAGATAGAAATTCTTTTTTTTTTTAACTCTGGTGGAGCTTTGCACAGATGGCCTAATACAATGAGTACCACAGACTGCTACTATGCCCACAATTATTCTAAAGGCAAGATGCAGCAAAAAATTATGAGTATTTCTATTCTGGTGGAGCTTTGTTTAGATCGCCTAATACAATGAGTACCACAGACTGCTATTATGCCCACAATTATATTACAGGCAGGATGCAGCAAAAAATTATGAGTATTTCAACTCTGGTGGAGCTTTGTATAGATGGCCTAATACAATGAGTACCACAGACTGCTACTCTGCCCACAATTATTCTACAGGCAAGATGCAGATAGAAATTCTTTTTTTTTTAAACTCTGGTGGAGATTTGTATAGATGGCCTAATACAATGAGTACCACAGACTGCTACTATGCCCAAAATTATTGTCCAGGCAAGATGCAGATAGAATTTTTTTTTTTTTGTTAAGGCTGGTGGAGCTTTGTGTAGATGCCTAATACAATGAGTACCACAGACTGCTACTATGCCCACAATTATATTACAGGCAAGATGCAGCAAAAAATTATGAGTATTTCAACTCTGGTGGAGCTTTGTATAGATGGCCTAATACAATGAGTACCACAGACTGCTACTCTGCCCACAATTATTCTACAGGCAAGATGCAGAGAGAAATTCTTTTTTTTAAAACTCTGGTGGAGCTTTGTATAGATGGCCTAATAGAATGAGTACCACAGACTGCTACTATGCCCACAATTATTATACAGGCAAGATGCTGCAAAAAATTATGAGTATTTCAACGCTGGTGGAGCTTTGTATAGATGGCCTAATACAATGAGTACCACAGACTGCTACTGTGCCCACAATTATTCTACAGGCAAGATGCAGCAAAAAATTATGAGTATTTCAATGCTGCTGGACCTTTGTATAGATGACCTAATAGAATAAGTACCACAGACTGCTACTATGCCCAAAATTATTGTCCAGGCAAGATGCCGATAGAATTTTTTTTTTTTTAAGGCTGGTGGAGCTTTGTATAGATCACCTAATACAATGAGTACTATAGACTGCTACTATGCCCACAATTATATTACAGGCAAGATGCAGCAAAAAATTATGAGTATTTCAACTCTGGTGGAGCTTTGTATAGATGGCCTAATACAATGAGTACCACATACTGCTACTATGCCCACAATTATATTACAGGCAAGATGCAGCAAAAAATTATGAGTATTTTAACTCTGGTGGAGCTTTGTATAGATGGCCTAATACAATGAGTACCACAGACCGCTACTCTGCCCACAATAATTCTACAGGCAAGATGCAGATAGAAATTCTTTTTTTTAAACTCTGGTGGAGCTTTGTATAGATGGCCTAATACAATGAGTACCACAGACTGCTACTATGCCCACAATTATTCTACAGGCAAGATGCAGCAAAAATTATGAGTATTTCAACGCTGGTGGAGCTTTGTATAGATGGCCTAATACAATGAGTACCACAGACTACTACTATGCCCACAATTATTCTACAGGCAAGATGCAGGAAAAAATTATGAGTATTTCAATGCTGCTGGACTTTTGTATAGATGGCCTAATAGAATGAGTACCACAGACTGCTACTATGCCCAAAATTATTGTCTAGGCAAGATGCAGATATAATTTTTTTTTTAAGGCTGGTGGAGCTTTGTATAGACAGCCTAATAGAATGAGTACCACACACTGCTACTATGCACACAATTATTGAACAGGCTAGATGTAGATAAAAATTCTTTTTTTTTTAAACTCTGGTGTAGCTTAGTTTAGATGGCCTAATAGAATGAGTAGCACACACTGCTACTATGCACACAATTATTGAACAGGCTAGATGCAGCGAATAATTAGGAGTAGTGTTGAGCGATACGATACTGCAAATATCGGGTATCGGCCGATATTAGCTGTATCGGGCTTTCGATTCCGAGTACCGATATTTTCGTCATATCGGATACCGGAATCGGATTTGTCACTGTCACTGTGAGTGTCCGTCGGTCGGGTCTGTCAGGAGTCAGCGGCACTTACCTGGCAGAAGATCTCCGGCGGTCACGTCCTGGACTGCTTGATGGCCGCCATTATCTTCTCCCTGGCGGTCACATGCAGTTTTTCGCGATAACTGCAGTGACTGCAGGGTAATCCCGGCCGTAAACCAGTCCGATGACGTCACCGCCGTGGAAGCAGGTAATCAGCTGTGCTGCGCCGGGATGACAGGCTCTGCCTGTCATTCTGATGTAGCAGAGCTGGATCGTCATGGGACACTCGTTACTATGGACTGCGTCGGACAGGTGGTATACTGCTGTTTTTTTTTTTTCATTTTTTACAGGAGATCGATGGCGTTGCAGGATGAGACTGTAATAAAAGTAATGAAAACTGTGTTGTGTTTTTTATTAAATTAAAAAACTTTTTTATGAACATTCACCCGTCCGGGTACATCAACAATTTAACTATTTACATACAGGGACCCTGTCCGGGTTATTTATAATTCTTTGGCAGGGGTGTTCCAGGTACCACCTGGTACTCTTCTGATGCTTGCCAAACATCCGAGACACCAAGGACCACCAGGACCTGATGACGTCGTGTGGCCTGTACAGTCAAGTCGTGACCCGCTATCTGTGTCTGTGTGGCCACCTCTTTCATCTCCCTCCGGGTCTGGAGCCCTATGTCCCGGACTGAACGAACCCCAGGGGGCCTAACAGGCGCCGGGTACGGGCCAGCTATAGTTATCATGTCCATAGCTGGGGCTGCTGAGGAGACCACTGAGGGAGGCTGGGGAGATTTACGGCGTGGGGTGGGCACTTGTGCAGAGGCCTGGATGTGGGAGGCTGAAGGCTCCGAGGGTCTCACAGGTTCCTGACACTCTGGGGAGTAGGGGTCGCACCTGGTAACATTTAGGGCGTACCATCCATTGTAACCCCAGTGTTGGGTGTAAGTCACCAAGTCTCCTGGCAACAGGTCCCTCCCCGGGTGTCCTTCTGGGAGGTGAGCCTCCACGTCCCGCCGGTTCACAAAAACTTCTAAATAAAGTCCAGGCTCCTGGATGAAGCCCCAACCACCTTTCAATTTAAAGTTCCGTACTGCACCCTTACGCCGCGGCTCCCACAGGGTTCCTTTATCTTTTCTCATCCGGTCCTTATCTGCCCGGTCCTTCTCCAGGTTACGTTGCCGAAGCTTTTAGGATTCTCGCTGCTCCCTTTGTCGCTCTGCTTCCCACTCCCAACATCTCCACTCTTCCTCCTGACGCCGGTTGTAATTCTCCTCCACCAGCAGCTCCATGTCTCCACCATCAAACTGCAGCTTACAATGTCCGGTTTGCGGCAGCTCTCCTGGCGCCCCCCAGTCCTGGCGGCGCTCACCTGCGGAGGAAGCAGCCGGCTCTGGAACAGATGACAGTCGGGGCTCCGGTACAGACAGGTAGACCTCTGGTGCCTGCGCGGCCTCCTCCATGAGGACGGGTGTCGCTTCTTCTGTCTCAGCGACGGGGGCAGACAGCGGGATCTGGGGTGCTGCCGGTGCAGAGTTTTTTGCAGGAACGGGTGCCTCCACTGCGACAACGTCAACCGGATCACATTGCAAGGGCTGGGATGCCCGCACGGACTCCTCTACTAGAACGGGTGCCTCACCTTCCGGTACAGACACTTCAGGTAAGAGGGATTGGCGCCGCTCCAAGTTTAGTTTTAGGGCACGCCAGCTGGCTTCCATCCTGGCGACCTCCTCCCGGTGCCGGGCCAGGCCTCTTAGGGTATCCTCCGCTTCTTGCAGCGTAGGAGGGTTTCCAGGCCGGGTGCCCAACGGTGGTTCCGTGGCGATCGGGTCGCTTCCGTGGGGGGAGAGCTCTGACTGCTCCATCCCTTCACACTTCTGCTCGTGTCCATTAGCCATCTCTGCCAAGTCACATGTGTCATTAGCATCTGAGAGGGCCCTTCTTTTGTAGGGAGGCGGGACCTTCGTGTTAGTTTCCGCACACTGAGGAGGATGAGGAGGCGGAACTGAAGAGCTGTGGGGCACGATCTTACATTGAAGTACCATTTAGAGCCATCGTTTTTGCGCCACTGAGTGAGTGTACACCCACGAAGAGCACGCCCTTCTTCTTCACCAGTGCCTCGTCGTGACGCAGATATGCCGAAAAAATGGCAAATACATTCTCTGATGATTTTAGCAATTCTCAAGCACAAAACCAGTTCAATTCAGGCACACAGGACTCGCTTATAGCGAGCTACAGAATCCTGTTTGTGACGCCCAAGTTGAGTCGCACAGAGCCAGAGGTTTTGGGGGTACTCGGCACCGAGCCCGTCGACTTCTATGGGGTATGTCACGGCTTTACCCGGCAATTGAATCAGAGTCTATTTTACTATGTAGAAGTGTATAAACTATAAATATATGTATATATATATGTCACAATGACATGTATATATATATATGTATTCTATGTGTGTATATTTTGTGTTTACAACGAAAGAAAGGGTTTTTTTTGTTGCGATATTTTGTTCCCATAGACTTACATGGGACTTCCGGTATCGGAATCGGATATCGACGATATTTAGTGATATCGGCGATACCATCCCGATACGATATTTTTAGATATCGAGCAGTATCGCTCAACACTAATTAGGAGTGATTTGAACGCTGGTGTAGCTGAAAAAAAATTAATAGCAACTGCTGTAACCTAGCCCTGAAAAGGGCTGCAATTACAAATAGTCACTGTCTCAAGTTGACCTATCTGTCTATTGAAAACTGAGCACAGACCTGCCTGCTAAAAATGCTAAGAACTGATGTAACTTAGCCCTCAAAAGGGCTGCAGTTATGAACTAGTCCCTACTCCCTAAACCTTCCTCTCTATTTCTCAGCTATTTCGCTTGCAAGTCGCAGTTGCACAATGCACACACAATATAGCGCTAACAGCAGCAGTGCCGTCTATCACTGAGCTGCAGAAGTGAGAAAATGGTGGCGAGAAAATGGGTCTTATAGAGCAAGGACATGTGACATACACAGCCAATGACACATGCCCTTGCTTGTATGAAAAAAAAGCACCTCGCTCTGTGTGTGCGCTGCTGATAGGCTGACAGACTGCACCGCCCACTGGAAATGCGGGAAAGAGAAAAAAAAATGGAGATCTTCATTATCTCTGCAGAGATCCATGCCATGCCCCTCCCCCACCACGCTGGACTCAAAATGTGTATTAACAGTGATTCACAGCATAACTGTGAAAAAATCCAGTGACGATTTAGGTGCACAAACAATTATCGAACATAACCTCGAACAGCCACATTTTTTACACATCGTTCGGGTTCATCGAACGACTCGAACACCGCCCAAAACAGCTCGAATTTGAGATTGGCGAAAAATTCGCTTCGAACACCGCTCATCTCTACTGTGGATTGATTGACCACAATATTTATACTAGACTGTGGACCGACTGACCAAAGCATTTACAATGGACTGTGAACCAACTGACCACTTAATTTACACTAGACTGTGGACTGACTGACCACAGCATTTATACTGGACTGTGGACCGCCTAACCAAAGAATTTATAATAGACTCTGGTTCAACTGACCACATCATTTACACTACACTGTGGACTGACTGGCCACATTTACAGTAGACCTTGGACTTGACAGACCAAAACTTTTACACTAGTCTGTGGATGAATGATCAAAGCATTTACATTAGTCTGAAGACTGACTGACCACAGCATTTACACTATGTTTGGACTGCCTGGCCACATTTCCAGAAGACTTTGGTCTTTCAGAGCACAGCATTTGCATTTGTTTAAGGACTTACTGACCATGCCATTTACAATAGATGTGGACTGATTGACCACATTTCCAGTAAACTTTGCACTGTCTGACTATAAAATTTACACTAGTCTAAGGACTGACTGACGACAGCATTTATGCTAGTTCTGGAATTTCTGACATTTCTAGTAGACCAGAAGACTGTAGATTGATTGACCACAACTGTTGTGAACGTGTTGGAGACGACTTCGGAGCTGAGGCTCCCTCTTGTGGTTGCTGAGGGTATTGAACCTATGTTGAACAGCAAAAGTCCACCACCTGCAATTGATGAATGGTTATCAGGTTGGACAGACAGGCCTGATATAAGTGAGCTGACCTCCCATGATCCTCGCCGGTGATCAATTGTTTCTTCCTGGTCTAGGTTGGAATTCAGCTTGCCTTTCTGCTGTCTCCTGCTATCATTCAGATAAGTTACTTTCTGCTTTTTTTTCTGTGGTTTGATTTTCCTTGTTTTTGCTGCCTTGCTTTTTGAGTTCAGCCGGGTCCCTTAGGGGGCTTGTGCTGGTCTCTGTTCTCTTTTTGTATTTGTTCATTTGCTCAGTTCTTGTGATTTTTTACTGCTGGGTAGCTGCGTATTCACACCAGAGATCTGATATAGGTGGTCGAGACCATGTGGTCTCAGCATTTTTGGATTCAGAAGTGTTGGAGCTTTTCCTAGGGTTTTTCTGGGTTGCAGACAGTATTCTCTCATGTGCTGTCCTATCTAGTCAGTTTTGGGCCCCAGCGTTTGCTCATTCTATTTTCTGTCTGTGTTCGTGTTTTCATCTTGTCTAACCGCCATTATATGTTTGGGGCTTCCTATTCTTTTGGGACTCTACTCTGGGGCAGTTAGCTTTCCTCTTTCCATCTTCAGGGATAGCTAATCTCTCCGGCTATGACGAGGCATCTAGGGCATCGAAGGAACGTCCCACGGCTGCTTCTAGTTGTGCGGTTAGTTTAGGGGTCTGCAACCTATTAGTTTCCAACCTCTCTGGTGTTTGGCTGCCTTTGCGGTTTTTTTGCTCCTGCCCTCCTCAGCTACCAAAACATAACATACAACATTTACACTAGAATGTGGACTGACTGACCACTTTTACAATGGACTGTGGACTGGCGGGCAAAAACTTTTACACTAGTTTATGGAGTGACTGACTATAGCATTTACACTAGGTGTGGACTGCCTGACCACATTTTCAGTAAAGTTTTGACTGCTTGTCTTTAAAATTTACATGAGTCTAAGGACTGACTGACCACAACATTTATGCAAGGTTTGGAATTTCTGACCACATTTCCAGTAAACTGTAGTCTAACTATAACATTTATAGAAGACTGCAGAATGACTGAACATAACATATACAGTAAACTATTGAATGACTGACTACAGCTTTCACACTAAACTGGCCACAGTCTTTATACCTGAGATAAAGGAAAGATGTGTATCTTCGTACCGTGTTAGCCATTAAAAGGTATCAACCACTGAGGACTCTCAAGTCTAAATATTTTTCTACCTGAGATAAGTAATTTTAGCCCTAGTGTGTTATATTTTCTTTGTGTGTAGCATGTAGTAGGAACATATTATCACACCTTTGACTATTTACAGGTGACTGACGCCCAGTGAGATGGTGGAACGTGAAATTTTTACTTGTGGATTTCAAGAAAAGAGTAAGAAAAATCTCATAACAGGGAATTAATAATTATACTAATTACTGATAATCATCAGTTTAGGCATAAGTTCTAGGTCTGCGGAGGTGTAATAACACCTTCCTGGTACATGAGAATATACTGTTTGTGTTTTTCACATGTATATCTTCTATACCCAAATCCTAGTATAACATAACCATATCTCAGGTAAAGATGTAAGGAACATTTTTTCTCCTTATCCTCTGTCTTTTAAAATAAGAAAATGTTCCTATTTGTCATAGAATAGGCTTCTTATCAGCAGTATAACATTCAATGCCTCGATTATAAGATACTGATCTCATTATTTACTGCAGACTGTGGAGCAACTGACCACAGACTTTCCATTAGACTGTGGATCGACTAACAACAATATTTACACTAGACTGTTGACCGACTGACCACAGCATTTCCTGTAGACTGTGGACGGACTAACAACATTTACACATTTACACTAGACCTAGATTATGAATCAACTGAACACAGAATTTACACTAGACTGTAGACTGATTGACCACAGTATTTAGACTAGACTGTGGACCGACTGACCAAAGCCTTTATAATAGACTGTGAAATGTGGCCACAAATGAATGTGGCCACTTCATTTACACTAGACTCTGGACTGACTGACCACATCATTTACACCTCACTGTGGACTGACTGGTCACATTTACAGTAGACCTTGGACTTGACGTACCAAAACTTTTACACTAGTCTGTGGACGATTGATCAAAGCATTTACATTAGTTTGAAGACTGACTAACCACAGCATTTGCATTATGTTTGGACTTCCTGGCCACATTTCCAGAAGACTTTGGGCTGACTGAGCACTTGTTTATTGACCTACTGACCATATCATTTACATTAGATTTGGACTGTTTGACCAAATTTCCAGTAAAGTTTGCACTGGCTGACTATGAAATTTACACTAGTCTAAGGACTGACTGACCACAGCATTTATGCTAGGTGTAGAATTTCTGACAACATTTCTAGTAGACCAGAAGATTATAGACTCAATGACCACAACATTTACGTTAGAATGTGGTCTGACTGACCTCTTTTACCATGGACTGTGGACTGGTGGACAAAAACTTTTACACTAGTTTATGGACTGAATGACCATAGCATTTAAACTAGATGTGGACTGCCTCACCACATTTCCAGTAAAGTTTTGACTGGCATACTTATTTACACTAGTCTACAGACTGGCTGATGACAGCATTTATGCTAGGTGTGAACTGTCTGACCACATTTCTAGTAAACTTTAGTCTAAATATAACATTCACAGAAGACTGTAATATGACTGAACATAACATATACAGTAAGCTATCGAATGACTGACTACACCTTTCACACTAAATTGGCCACAGTCCTTACACCTGAGATAAGTAATCTTAGCCCTAGTGTGTTATATTTTTCTGTGTGTATAGCATGTAGCAGGAACATATTATCACACCTTTGACTATTTACAGGTCACTGACTCCCAGTGAGATGGTGGAACGTGACATTTTTACTTGTGGATTTCAAGAAAAGAATAAGAATAATATCATAACAGGTAATTAATATTTATATTAATTACTGATAATCATCAGTTTAGGCATAAGTTCTAGGCCTGCTGAGGTGTAATAACACCTTGATAGTACATGAAAATATACTGTTTGTGTTTTTCACATGTATATCTTCTGTACACAACTTCTAGTTTTACATAACCATATCTCAGGTACAGAGGTAAGGACCATTTCTTCTCCTTTAGTCTTCTAAAATAAAAAAATGTTTCTAATTATCATAGAATAGGCTTCTTTTCTGCAGTACAAAGCTCATTGCCTCGATTATAAGATTCTGATCTCACCATTTATTCTAGACTGTGGAGCGACTGACCATAGCGTTTCTACTAGACTGTGGACCGACTAACAACATTTACAGTAGACTGTTGACCGACACTACAGCATTTCCTCTAGACTGTTAATGGACTAACAACAACATTTAAACTAGACTGTGAACCAACTGAACACAGAATTTACACTAGACTGTGGACTGATTGACCACAATATTTATACTTGACTGTGGACCGACTCACCAAAGCATTATACTAGACTGTGGCCTTCCTGGCTAAAACATTTAATGCGGAAGGGAGATGCTATTGCTTACCATGATGGAAAGTTAAGGATGTCATTTTGTGGTGGCATTGGCCACCAGGACTGGAGGTTATCTGTGGCCTGGGCGGAGATGGGCCTGCGTTTCGAGTCGTTGTGGTCGGAGGAACTGAGGGAGCAACACCTTTTTTGCATGCTGGATAAGCAGCCAGAGGAAGACAAAGACCTGGCCGGACAAGCGACGGCCAAGACAGAACCGGAAAACTTCTGGAAGTCTTTGTAGGCTGCCCTGCGAGGAATACTGGTGAGCGCAATCACTGGCTTCTGCGGCCACTCAAGAGGATCACTGTTATGATTTGGTAGCTGAGGAGAGCAGGCAAAAAAGGCAATACACCAGAGAGGTTGGAATCTACTGGATTGCAGTACCCTGACTAACCACCACAACTAAAGGCAGCCGTGGAGCGTACCTACGTTGGTCCTAGATGCCTCGTCACAGCCTGAGAAGCTAACTACACCTAAAGATAGAAAGAGGAAAACTATCTGCCCCGGAGCAGATCCCCAAAGAACATAGAAAGCCCCCAAACATGTAATGGCGGTTAGACAAGAGGAAATACAGACACAGACAGAAAATAGTATGAGCAAACGTTGGGGCCCAATCTTCCTAGAAAGAAAAGGATAGGAAGGACACTTACTGCAATCCAAAAAACCCTAAAAAAATACCAACTCACTAATTGCAAAAACACCTGAGATCACACGACCTCTACCACCTAAATTAGTTCTCTGGTGTAACAAAACTAAGCAGCAGCCACTGAAAAAACTGGAAAAGGCAAATGAACAAATAACAGTGGCTCAGATAAACTGAGAGGAGCACAAGCCCCCGGAGGGGACCTGGCTGACCTCCACAGAAGTGCAGGACAAAATGCAAAAAGCAAGCACAAAAATAAAAGCAGAAAATATCTTATCTGTTAGCAGAAGATGCAGGCAAGACACAGCAAGCTTCCAAGTGAACCAGGAACCAAAGTTGAGACAAGAACAATTGATCACCGGCAACCCTGATGGGAGGGAACCTCCCTTATATAAGTCCAGTCTGTAACACCTGATTGCCAATCTTCACAATCTTCATTGAATAGTTCAGTACTGTTTGTAACCACCAGAGGGAGCTTCTGCTCAGAATTCATTTCTAACACATTCACAACAGATCACCCTAGGACTCGGCAGTAGCCGCAGTGGTGGTGAGTAGGGGGATTCCGCCTGACCGACCCATCACCTCAGCCCCTACTCCGCTTCCTCCGGTGGCTCCGGAGCTCCGGAATGTTGCAGATTCTGAGGCAGTGGAGAGGCTCCAATTTAAAGAGGGTTTGCTATATAGAAAGTACAGCTGGTGCGAGAGTTAGGGCTTACCTGGCAAGTGCTACTCCCTGAAAAGTTGATCAGCGAATTGGCAACAAAAGCTCATGAGCAAGGGGCTTACTTTGGCTCAGAGAAGATGTACCAGTGGCAACAGAAGTTGGTCTATATTCCCCGACTGTAGACTGCAGTAGATGAAGCTTGTCAGTGATGCAGGAACTGTGAACTAGCTAATTTTAGAACTCTACTGTTAGGTTTTTTCTATCTTACTGGTCACATGACGTTTTTTGCCTATTTAATCCTGCTCCGCCCTTCTGGCTTTGCTGGACTTCATTGTAATTTCTACTCTTAAGCTAGCCAGGTGCTTTGTTACCTTACTCAGTCAGTTTTTGCTTGGTCTTCGGACCTCTATGTTCTATGTTGTTTTTTTTATCTTTTACTGCTACAACTTCTGTTAGGAGGTGTCCATCTTTCTCCCAGTCTCTAGTTCTTGTAGGGATCCCTTCCTCGCATCTATAGGTCTTCGTACAGACTAGCTGAGGACTTTAGCGGGTCTGATCGCAGGATCAGGTTCCCCGTTACATCGTAGGGATCAAGTTTAGTTCTATCGTAGGGACAGATCTACCTTCTTTCCTTAGTGCTTGTAGCAGAACATAACAGTAAGTCCAGCCCAAAAATATCTCTAAGGAAAAGATTTCCAGTTTCCATCATGGTGTCGGTTCAGGACTTGGCTCAACGCCTGCAGGGACTCTCTCTGGAGGTGGCCGAGCTCCAGCAGCAAGTGAGTAGCTGTTCTGGAGCACATTTCGTGGAGCCAAAGGTACGTTTGCCTGATTTATTTTTTGGTGAATAACAAGATTTTTTTTCTTTTAAAAATGCTTGCTTGTTGTATTTTCATTTGAGACCCAGATCCTCTGGTGATGAATCACAGCGCATAGGGTTCATAATGTCACTTTTGCGCAAAGAACCTCGGGAGTGGGCTTTTTCTCTACAACCTAGTGATCCATGCTTTAGATCAGTGGATAGTTTTTTTTTCTGCTTTGGGGTTATTGTATGATGATCCCGATCGTGTCTCATCAGCTGAGACAGAATTGAGACGTTTGAAGCAGGGATCAGGTAATGTGAAAAATATTGTACTCACTTCCGACGGTGGTCTACTCAGGTGGGGTGGAACGAATCAGTTTTGAAAAGTTTGTTTCTGTCAGGGCTAGGTGAAAGGGTTAAAGATTTGCTGATTGCTTATCCCATACCTGGTAACTTGCAGGAGGCTATGCAATTAGCTATACGGGTGGATAGGAGACTGTGTGCAAGGGTTAATGAGAGTAAATCCTCTGCCATGTCAGCTCCAAGTCTTGAGTGGGTCTGTACTGACATTGGAGAGCCGATGGAGATTGGAGCGATGGCACCCCGCTCTCAGGAAAAAGACCGCAGGTTTTCTGAAGGTTTGTGCTTTTATTGCGGCAAATCTGACCATTTCATTAAGAACTGTGTGCTTCGTATGAACAAAGAAAAAAAAAAAAGAGGTCAGTTTCGCCCGTATAGCCTGTTTAAACACTAAGGGCGTCTTTCTTTCTGCCACTACTGCTGCTCAGAACGAATTAATGGAATTTTGGGTTTTTGTCGATTGTGGTTCTACTCTGAATGTGATTTATGGGGATTCTTGGAAAAACTTAAATTAAAACCCAAACTTTTGTCATCCCCTATTGCCGTGGTTTCTGTTGATGGCTCTCCCTTGAAGAATGTTACTCACAAGGTCTGTGAAATTCCCCTCACTATTAATGGTGTTCACCAAGAGAATTTGGATTTGGTAGTATTGAATAATTTGCCTTCTCCGGTGGTTTTGGGGTTACCCTGGTTAAAATTGCACAATCCTGCACTGGATTGGTCTACCAATGAAATTAAGTCCTGGAGCCCTAAGTGTTATGACAAGTGTTGTAACTGGCGTATTGCTGCTCTGAATAAAGGGGAATTACCTGTACCTATTCAGGATTTTTGGAAAGTTTTTTCTGAGAAGGAATCGCAGATTTTGCCTCCCCATAGAGACTATGATTGTACTATTGAATTTGTCCCTGGAGCGAATCTTCCTAAAAGTCGTTTATTTAATCTTACTATTCCTGAGAAAAAGGCTTTGGAGGAATACATACAGACAAGCTTGGCCGCCGGTCACATTAGGCCTTCCAAGTCTCCTGTGGCTGTTGGATTTTTTTTTGTTAAAAAAAGGACGGCGGTTTACGTCCTTGTCTGGACTTTCGTGAGATTAATAAAATTACTGTATGCAATCATTACCCACTGCCATTGATTCCTGATTTGTTTAACCAGTTAGTGGGGGCCAAGTGGTTCTCTAAAATTGATCTTCGGGGGACATACAATTTGTTGCGCATGAAGGAGGGTGACGAATGGAAGACTGCTTTTAACACTCCTGTGGGTCATTTTGAGAATCTGGTTATGCCTTTTGGTCTTACCAATGCTCCTGCATTTTTTCAGAATCTTATTAATGACATCCTTAGACCTTTGATCGGCAAAAATGTGGTTGTGTATTTGGATGACATTTTGATTTATTCGCCGGATCAGGAGTCTCATTGGTGGAGCGTTCGTGAGGTATTACAGTTATTCAGTGAAAATTCACTTTTTGCTAAGCTAGAGAAATGTGAGTTCGCTGTACAGAGAATTAGTTTTTTGGGCTACATTATCTCCAGCGAAGGTTTTGAGATGGACCCGGTGAAAGTTCAAGCTGTGCAGGAATGGCCTAGGCCTATTGGTTTGAAATCGATACAGAAGTTTTTGGGTTTTGCCAATTATTATAGAAAATTCATTAAAAATTGTATCTATTATTGCCAAACCACTGACCGATCTCACCAGGAAAGGTGCTAATGCGGTTCAGTGGACTACTGAGGCCATTGAAGCTTTTGTGTTTCTAAAGGAGAGCTTCAGCTCTGCTCCCATCCTTATGCAGCCTGATGTGACTAAACCGTTTTTGGTTGAGGTTGATGCTTCTTCTGTGGGGGTCGGCGCGGTGTTGTCTCAGGAAAACAGTGATGGAGTACATCCCTGTGCCTTTTTTTCAAAAAATTTTTCTGAGACTGAACTGAATTATGATATTGGTAATAGGGAATTGTTGGCTATTAAACTCGCATTTGAACACTGGCGTCATCTCTTGGAAGGTGCTGAATTTCCCGTTCAGATTTTCACTGATCATAAAAATCTGATCTATCTTGATGCTGCCAAATGCTTGAATGCCCGTCAGGTTAGGTGGGCACTGTTTTTCTCGCGGTTTAATTTTTCCGTTACTTACATCCCAGGTACTAAGCATGTTAAAGCTGATGCTTTGTCTCGCAGCTTTTCTCCCATGGTCGGTGCTGAGGAGGAGGAGAACATTTTACAAGAAGGGGTTGTGATTGCTGCTTTGGACTCTGTGTTGGAAGATGAGATTCTTAAAGCACAGGAGAATGCCCCATCTAACACTCCCCATGGGAGGTTGTTTGTGCCTGGGACCTTTAGGAGAGATTTGTTTGTTGAGTGTCATGAGTCTCGGTTGGCAGGTCATCCTGGAATCTCTGAGACCAAGAGACTTGTGGGTCACAGTTTTTGGTGGCCTGGATGGCAGAAGGAAGTCATTAAGTGGGTGCGTCAATGTACTGTGTGTGCTAGATCTAAGTCTTCACATACTCCTGCTGCGGGGTTGCTTTGCCCTCTGGAGGTTCCTAGTGCACCTTGGACACATTTGGCTACGGACTTTATTACTGACCTTCCCCCCTCTGAGGGTTTCACTGTCATCTGGGTGGTCGTGGACCGTTTTAGCAAGATGTGTCACTTGGTTCCTTCCGTCAAACTGCCCTGCGCTAAGACTCTCGCTAAGGCCTTTGTCAATGAAATTGTCAGACTACATGGCGTTCCTACTGAAATTGTTTCTGATAGGGGACCTCAGTTCGTGGCTCGTTTTTGGCGCGCCTTTTGTGACAGGTTGGGAGTTCATTTGTCGTTTTCATCCAGATATCATCCTGAGTCTAATGGCCAGACAGAAAGGAAAAACCAGGATGTTGAGCAGTTCTTGCGTTGTTTTGTGGCACACAATCGAGAGGGGTGGTCTGAGTTTCTGCCACTTGCTGAATTTGCTCTTAACAACCATACATCCTCTTCTGCTGGTTGTTCGCCTTTTTTTTTGTTGTACTGGGAGACATCCGTCATTTGGATCATTCTCCAAATTGGTATCGGCCGTGCCTGAAGAGGAAAATTTTTCTGGTGATTTGGAGAGAGTTTGGACGGATGTGCGTGTTAATCTTCAGGAGGTTAACAGAAAATCTAAAAGGTACTTTGATAGGAAACGGCAAGAGGTTTTGTTGGCTATTGGTGACATGGTTTGGTTGTCCTCTAAAAATCTGCGGTTGAGGATTCCTCCTAAAAAATTGGGTCCCAAGTTTGTAGGGCCCTTTAAGGTGCTTCAGGTTGTTAACCAATCTGCTGATAGGTTGGAGGTTCCTAACTCCTGGAAGATTAATCCGGTGTTTCATGTTTCTCTATTGAAAAGAGCTGATGTGTCGGATGGAGACGCCTCTGCCACTGTTCCCCCTGTGGTGGAGGATGGGGAATATGAAATTTCCCGCATCCTAAATTCTAGACGGTATAGAGGGAGTTTGCAGTATCTCGTCGCTTGGAAGGGTTTCGGACCCGAGGATAACTCATGGGTGAGGGCGGAGGATTTTTCTGTGTCCAGACTTGTCAGAGCGTTTCAAAAAAGGTTTCCGGATAAGGCTTGGCCTAGGGGATCTGGAGGATCCTCTTAGAAGGGGGGGTACTGTTAGAACTCTCCTGTTAGGTTTTTTCTATCTTGCTGGTCACATGACCTTTTTTGCCTATTTAATACTGCTCCGCCCTTCTGGCTTTGCTGGACTTCATTGTAATTTCTACTCTTAAGCTAGCCAGGTGCTTTGTTACCTTACTCAGTCAGTTTTTGCTTGGTCTTCGGACCTCTATGTTCTATGTTGTTTTTTTTATCTTTTACTGCTACAACTTCTGTTAGGAGGTGTCCATCTTTCTCCCAGTCCCTAGTTCTTGTAGGGATCCCTTCCTCGCATCTATAGGTCTTAGTACAGACTAGCTGAGGACTTTAGCGGGTCTGATCGCAGGATCAGGTTCCCCGTTACATCGTAGGGATCAAGTTTAGTTCTATCGTAGGGACAGATCTCCCTTCTTTCCTATTTGCTTGTAGCAGAACATAACAGTTAAGCCTCCGGAACAGAAGGCCCCTACGCAGACTGTCATGACTTCTTCTCCCCTAGAGGTGTTAGACGAGGAGCATTAGTATTCTCTCTTGGTTTCCAAGACCGCTCCTCCGGACCAAACTCTTACAGTCGACCAAAAACAGTGTTTTGTTCCTTCTCCATTTCACATCCAGTGTGGCCTTGACCTTGAAGACATCACCAGCAGAGATAAGGGAAGGAAGAATACCAGTATCCCAGAAGTAGCATCCAAGTACAACAGATTTAAGGAGAGAGACATGAAAAGAGTTGTGAATTCGCAATGAGGGAGCCAATTTCAGCCGGTAGCATAACTCATTGATTCTCTGAAGCACTTCAAGTGTGCCGATAAACTGAGGAGCAAATTTGTAGGAGGGAACCTTGAGGCGAATGTGCCTAGAAGAGAGCCATACCTTGTCCCCAGATTGAAATGGAGGGGAATCCAGACGTCTCTTGTCTGCGTCATCTTTCATTTGCACAAATGCCCGCTCCAAAGAAGCTTTGGTCTCGGACCAGATATTGGAGAAGTCTCTAGCCAGATCCTTGGCTGCTGGATTACTGGAAGAGGTGTTCAAGGGAGTTGGAATCCTAGGGTGGCACCCATAAACCACAAAGAATGGAGAATTAGAAGAAGACTCACCGGCATGGTTGTTGTAAGAGAACTCCGCTCATGGCAACAAGGCAACCCACTCACTGTGGTGTACGTTGACAAAATGACGCAGGTAGTTTGTGAGTACCTGGTTTCCCCATTCCACTTGGCCATTGGATTGCAGGTGATATGCTGAGGAGAAGTCCAGAGAGACATCCAGCTGTTTGCAGAGGGATAGCCAGAACCGGGAAAAGAACTGCACTATCCTGTCAGACACAATATGAAGCGGAAAACCATGAAGACGAAAAACATGTTGAACAAACAACCAGCTTGGGTGCAGAGGGTAGACTGGACAAAGAGATAAAGTGACCCATCATGGAGAACTGATCCACCACGGCCCATATCACTGTACTGTAAGCAGGTTGTGGGATGCAGTGACAGGCAAAAGGCAGAGCAAGGGTTAACAAAATGTAACAGTTTAATATAACAAGATATTAACTCCTCGCAGGGAGGTAAATGGTTAAGTATGGATAATTGGAATAACAAGTATAAAACAATGGCAGTCCAGTTAGGGAACTTATCATGTCCTTTGAGCTCCTTGCAGTCGATGATCATGCAGGGAGTTTAGAACCGGCAGAGGCCAGGGAGGTGTCCTCAGATGGGGTGCTTTAAATGAGGGTCCGTCTTCTGGCAGTAGCGGTCGGTCTCCGGTACCTTCCGCTGAACCCCTTGTCCATGAACACTTGTGGCCGAAGCATACAGGGCCGTGACACTCCCAGGGTTAAATGTGAACGGGCCTGAAGCAACTGGCAGGGAAGGCCGCAAGAGTATGTTCGGTACTCAGCTGTTTCTGCTATGTATGTCCACGTTACTCACAGTTACTGAGCGCACTTCACCTCTCTATCTCACATTGACTGGGCGCACGGCACTTTTCTCCTCAGCGGTCTAGCTGGAGACGGCGGGAACCAAACAACACAGCCTGTTGTGGAACTAGTACTCAGGGGATGGAGCATGCTACTCACCTTGCTGCACGCTGCTCCTCATTCGCGCCTAACTGCCTGCCGCTAGGCATGCTTTTTATTTTATAATGCCCCTCCTACCTGGGTCATGAGGTTTGTCCGGCTCCTCATTTCTTCCCCCAGGCAACATGGGAGACAGCTTCAACAGTTCCGGACCCGGCTCGGTACAGGTACCCGCAGCCCAGTCTTCTTCCTTACAGTACAACCGGAAGACACCGGCAAGACGGTAATAAAATCTATCGCGATCTGCCTCCATGGAGCAGAAGGTACAGGGAGGGGCAGAAGACGACCAGTAGAAAGCCTCCTGGGGGTCTTATTGCGGGCACACGAAGGAGAAAGAATAACGACCATTGAGCTTGATGAGGGTTAAGCCTCTGAGCCGACTGAAGGTAGGACAAGTTCTTATGACCGGTGTAGATAATGACCGGATGAACTGCACCCTCCAGAAGGTAACTCTATTCCTCCAAGGCCAATTTGACGGCCAACAACTCCTTGTCACTAGTGATGAGCGAACGTGCTCGGTAATGCTCGTTCCTCGCCCGAGCATCGCTGTACTCGCAGTACTCGGCGAGCACCGAGCATTTCCGAGATTGCTTGGCGGGAGTTCTGGTGCATGCCATCTTTAGAGCGCCAATCAACATGAAGGGATTGTCTGCCAAGCACTGTAATGCCGAAGCTACCTTGGTTGTGGAATGACAGTGATTGGCTGGCCGCACAGCGTCATCAGGTGTATAAGAGACCTGGCACCGCCATGCTCGTCATAGTCTGCTCCGGAATTAGCGAGTGTAGGGAGAGCTGCTGCCGAGATAGGGTCAAATTTGGGGGCTTATAAGGTAGTGTGGGTATACCATCAAAGTATACACAAATCCAGCTAAATCAACAGTCCTTCTAAGGACTAATTGTCACGTCGCCGTTGGATTCAGTGTCTGGTGTTCCTACCTCAGCCGCTGGGAGGCACCGGACTGCTTCAGCTGGTGGTGCCGGTGATAGGAGAGCGGTATCCTCATATGGTTCCACTCCTTTGACGCCGGCCTCTGTTACTGCACATCCCATGTTTCGCCTGTGGGTAATGTTGGAGACAGAGAAAGGTTCCCTGCGCAGGCATCTGGTGGGCGTAGGCTTCTGTTATGAATGTGCTAGAGATGGTTTCTGAGCAGAGGCTCCCTCTGGTGGTTACAGACAGTACTGAACCTTTCAGCGAGGAGTGGCAATCAGGGATCACGGACTGGTCTGATATAAGGGAGGTTCCCTCCCATGATGGTTGCCGGAGATCAATTGTTCTTGTCTCAGTTGTGGTTCCTGGTTCATTAGGAAGTTTGCTGGAGTCTTGCCTGCATCTCCTGCTTTCAGATAAGATATTTTTTGATTTTCTTTTTGTGCTTGCTTTTTGCATTGTTTTCTGCACATTTGTGGAGGTCAGCCAGGTCCCCTCCTGGGGCCGGAGCTCCTCACAGTTTATCTGCAGCCACTGTTATTGGCTCATTTGCTTTTTCCTGTTTTTTCAGCGGCTGCGGCTTGGTTTTAGTTCACACTGAGATCTGATTTAGTGGGTGGCGAGATTGTGTGATCTCAGTATTTTTGTAATCAGAATTGTTGGATTTTTGTAGGGTTTTCTGGGTTGCAGAAAGTAATCTCTCCTGTCCTATCCTATTTAGTCAGCTTGTGGCCCCAGCGTTTGCTCAGTCTATTTTCTGCCTATGTTTGTATTTTCATCTTGTCTAACCGCCATTATATGTTTGGGGGCTTCCTATTTTCTTTGGGGATCTGCTCCGGGGCAGACAGCTTTCATCTTTCTGCCTTTATTTATCTCTCAGGCTGTGACGAGGCGTCTAGGATCAACGTATGAACGCTCCACGGCTACCTCTAGTTGTGTCGTTAGTTTAGGAATCTTCAACCCATCAGTTACCAACATCTTTGGTGTTCGGCTGCCCTGCTGTTGTTCCTGTCCTCCTCAGCTACCGAAACATAACAGGCTTCGCTCTTCTGTCAGAGGTGAAGTGGTTGGTGTCAGTCATGCATCACCATCTGGCCTGGTTCTGGGGGCAGTCCAGATGAGGTCATCAGACTGTGAGCCTGTGAGAGGTAGCCATGCCCTTCAAATGCCTTGGAGCCTGACTTGTAGGCCGCCAGGTATAGTCTTGGTTTCCCCAGTGTGCTAGTTTGTTTTGCTATTGTATTTCTGACCTTTGCTTGGATTTCTGACTGTTCTTCTGCCTGTCGATTTTGTACCTCTGCTGCCTGCCTGGTTTTGACTTTAACTTTAGCCTGAATTTCTGACCCTTCTACTGCCTGCTGATTTTGTAGCTTTGCTCCCTCCTGGTTTTGACCCTTGGACTTCTGACTACGCTTTTTATTCCCTTCCTAGCGTCCTTCCTACTCTGGTCCACTGCTCTCATAGGCAGCTACCCCCTGGGCTTCGCTATAATTCCAGATCCCTGTATAGGTGTAAAGGGTCTCGGGGTTTCTCGGGGTGCTGTCTTACCTGCAGTTGGCGGACGTCACATTATATCTGGCCTTAAAAACCATTTTTATATATATACTGGATATATATAAAAGCATTTCCTAACCCTTTCTCGGAATTTTTTTTTACCTTCCTCTCCTTTTCTGAGCTGATTTTGTTGCTAAAGCACCTGTGTCCTGCTTCATTGCTCAGTCCTGTGGAGGATCACTCCCATCATCTACTAACATGCTGCACAAGCCACAGTCTGGAGATCTCTGGAAGAACACTGGACGTCAGAAGCCTTCACTCTCTGGACGTCAGCACCTGGGTAGCTCTGGCCATGCCTGCCCAGGTGCCCGCTGATGCGGCCAAAGTCCTTTTACCTACTTCTTTGTCTTACCTGAAAAGATCTGTGTGTGTGGAGGCTTATGTGGATAGTGGCTCAGAAGGCAATTTCATAGATTTCCTGTTAGCGAGAAATCTTGGTGTACCACTGCTAAGGCTTAATGCGCCCATTAAAACCACTGCTATTAATGACACTCCTATCGTCCAGAATGGAGTGGAGTTTGTCACTGAGGAAATATCAATGTCAGTGGGATCGTTACATGCTGAACATGTGTCATTTTTTGTTATCCATAATATATCATCCGCTGTTATTCTGGGTATGCCATGGTTACGCAAACATAATTCAGTCATTGACTGGCACTTGGGTGATATCGTGCGCTGGAGCCCAGAGTGTCAGGATAATTGTATATCGCTATCAGTGAACCAAGTTAAAATCACACCTCCCCCCTTTGTACCCTATGCATTCAGAGATTATGAAGATGTATTTTCTGTATTGGAATCAGAGAAATTACCCCCTCATAGAAAGTACGATTGCCCCATAGACTTAGTACCGGATTCTCTCCTCCCTAAGGGGAGAATATTTAACCTCTCTGGTCCAGAACATCAGGCCATGAAAGACTACATAACAGACAGTTTGCGAAAGGGGTTTATTAGACCATCCACCTCACCAGTGGGGGCCAGGTTCTTTTTTGTGGAAAAGAAAGATGGTGGTCTCAGACCTTGCATTGATTACCGTGAGTTAAAAGCAATCACTGTGAAAAAACAGTATTCGCTTCCACTCATTCCTGATATTTATAATCAGCTGTTGGGAGTCCGTTGGTTTACTAAACTTGACCTCCGAGGAGCATATAATCTTGTCCGTATAAGAAAGGGAGATGAGTGGAAGACCACGTTTAACACACCCCTCGGCCACTTTGAGTATCTGGTAATGCCGATCGGGCTCGGTACTGCACCTGCAGTGTTTCAGAATTTTGTGAACGAGATTTTCAGAGATATTAGTGGTGTTTATGTGGTCGTTTATTTGGACGACATCCAGATTTACTCTTCTGACATTGTGACGCATGTCCAACACGTCTGCTCTGTCCTCCAGAGACTCAGAGAGCATTCTTTATTCGCCAAACTAGAGAAATGTGTCTTCATGACACAGGAGATTCAGTTTCTGGGGTATATTTTGTCAGCTAAAGGGTTTTGCATGGATCCTTCTAAAATTCAACCCATTAAGGAATGGGTACAACCCCAGTCTCTAAAGGCACTGCAGCGATTTTTGGGTTTCGATAACTACTATCGTAAATTTATTAAAGGTTTTTCCGAGATAGCCAAACCACTCACTGATTTGACTCAGAAAGGGGCGGATGAGGTTAACTGGAAGCCTGAAGCACTTCATGCATTTTCTGCCTTAAAGAAATGTTTTTTCCTCTATCCCGATATTGGTTCAGCCTGATCTGGACCGCCCCTTTATTGTAGAGGTAGATGCCTCTGAAGTTGGAGTCGGAGCAGTGCTATCGCAAGGCACTGCATCCCTCACTTACCTTCGTCCATGTGCCTTTTTTTCCTGAAAATTCTCTTCCACCGAGGGGAATTATGATATAGGTAATCGGGAATTGTTGGCAATCAAATGGGCCTTTGAGGAATGGCGCCACTTCCTCAAAGGTGCCAAACATAAGATAACTGTAATAACTGACCCAAAGAACCTGACCTACTTGGAGTCAGCAAAAAGACTGAATCCTAGACAGGCAAGGTGGGCCTTGTTCTTTTCTAGTTTTGATATTGTGATTATTTTTCGACCGGGTACTAAAAATGTAAGGGCTGATGCCCTTTCTCAACGTTTTTTGCCCCTCACAGGTCGAAGACTCTAAACCGACTCCAATACTAGCCAAGGGAATTGTTATTTCAGCTGTATCCTTGGATCTTCTGGAAGAAATCCATAGATCCCCAGAACAGGCATCTGACACTACTCCTCCCCAAAAACTATTTGTTCTGGCCATATTCCGCCTTCAAGTTTTGAAGGATTCACATGATTCCCTCCTTGCAGGGCATCCAGGCATCAAAAACACCATCAGACTTGTAACTAGGAATTTTTGGTGGCCAACTGTAGTTAAGGACTTTAAGGACTATGTACTGGCCTGTGAAACCTGTGCTCGCTCTAAGTCTCCCCATAATCTCCCTGCCGGGTGGCTCCAGTCCCTGCTTGCCCCTGAGAGTCCTTGGACCCATATCTCCATGGACTTTATTATTGATCTGCCACTCTCAGAAGGGAAGATGTGTATCTGGGTGGTGGTGGATAGATTTAGCAAGCAGTGTCATTTTGTTCCTCTGTCCGGATTACCTAATTCCGAGATCCTGAGCAAATTACTCATTACTCATATTGTGAGATTGCATGGTATTCCTGTGAATATCGTGTCCGATAGGGGCACCCAGTTTGTTTCGAAATTTTGGAGGGCATTCTGTAAACGAATTGGAATGGAATTGTCCTTTTACTCTGCCTATCACCCTGAAACCAATGGTCAAACCGAACACACCAACCAAGCGCTTGAGCAGAATCTACGTTGTTATGTCTCTGAGCATCATTCCGATTGGGTGGAACACCTACCGCTAGCAGAGTTTGCCATGAATAATCAGTACCAGGAGTCCATCAAGACTACCCCTTTCTACTGTAATCATGGGCTGCACGCATGTTTTGGTTCATTCTTTTCTAGGATGTCAGATGTCCCTGGGGTAGAAAGGACCATAGACCAGTTAAAAACTATCTGGTCAGAAGTCAACGTAAACTTGAAAGGGGCTCAGACTAGACAGGCTTCATCTGCTAATAGACGGCGCTCCAAGGGCCTGGACCAGGAAGTTGGGGACAAAATTTGGCTTTCTACCAGGAATATTAAGCTCAAAGTGCCATCTGCTAAACTAGGTCCCAGGTTTATAGGTCCGTATGAAATTATTGAGGTGATTAATCCAGTAGCCTTTCGTCTGAAGCTCCCTTAATCATTTAAACTGCCCAATGTATTCCATAAGTCCCTTCTCAAATTGTATCGCTCTCCAATTCGTCCTGTCCAGTCCCCTCCTCCTCTGGTTTTGGTAGGGGGTGCTTTGGAATATGAAGTCCAAAGGATCCTTGATTCCCGTTTAGTGAGAGGATCTGTGCATTATCTGGTGCATTGGAAGGGCTATGGTCCGGAGGAAAGGTCCTGGGTGCCTGCCAGTAACGTCCATGCCAAGGGTTTGATCAGGAAGTTTCATCTCCTTCATCCCAACAAACCGGGTTTTGAGGGTCCAGAGGCCCCTCTTAGAGGAAGGGGTACTGTCACGTCGCCGTTGGATTCAGTGGCTGGTGTTCCTGCCTCAGCTGCTAGGAGGCGCCGGACTCCTTCGGCTGGTGGTGCCGATGACAGGAGAGGGGTATCCTCATATGGTTCGGCTCCTTTGACGCCGGCCTCTGTCGCTGCGCATCGCCATGTTTTGCCTGTGGGTAATGTTGGCGACAGAGAAGAGGTCCCTGCGCAGGCATCTGGTAGGCGTAGGCTTCGCTCTTCTGTCAGAGGTGAAGTGGTTGGTGTCAGTCATGCATCGCCATCTGGCCTGGTTCTGGGGGTGGTCCAGATGAGGTCATCAGACTGTGAGCCTGTGAGAGGTAGCCATGCCTTCAAATGTCTTGGAGCCTGGCTTGTAGGCCGCCAGGTATAGTCTTGGTTTCCCAGTGTGCTAGTTTGTTTTGCTATTGTATTTCTGACCTTTGCCTGGATTTCTGACAGTTCTACTGCCTGCCGATTTTGTACCTTTACTCCCTCCTGGTTTTGACCCTTGGACTTCTGACTACGCATTTGGTCTCACTTTTTATTCCCTTCCTAGCGTCCTTCCTACTCCGGTCCACTGCTCTCATAAGCAGCTACCCCCTGGGCTTCGCTATAATTCCAGATCCCTGTTAAGGGGTAAAGGGTCTCGGGGTGCTGTCTTACCTGCAGTTCAGACCTGCAGTGGGCGGACGTCACACTAATTATGGGGTATATAGATTGCAGTGCTAGGTAGGCAGGGAGTGTATGTGCGTATATATATCATTACATTCACTGGGCGACAATGCCTTAGAGAAGAACCCACAGGTCACCATTCTTCCGGAAGGAATTTTCTGCGTGACTACGGCTCGAGCTCCAGAAGAGAAAGCGTCCACTTCCACGAAGTGCTGCTTTTGGACCATCGGCCTATAGAGAATGGGATCAGTAGGGAAGGCCTTTTTGAGAGACAAAAAGGAAGACTCCAATTATGGAGGCCACTCCTTAGGATTGGATCCCTTTCAAGTCAGGGCGGTTAGAGGTTTTGTCAGATCCAAGAAGTGTGGGATAAACTGCTGGTAGTAGTTGGTGAACCCTAGGAATCGCTGAATAGCCTTGGCTCCAGGATCGGACTGAGGCACCGGGACACTGGAGAAAACTCCGGTGGGCCCCGCCCCTAGCCCCTGTGTATGGGGGTACTGTGTCCGTCCGTCACTGTGTATGAGGGTCCCGTGTCCGTCCGTCACTGTGTATGAGGGTCCCGTGTCCGTCCGTCACTGTGTATGAGGGCCCCATGTCCGTCCGTCACTGTGTATGGGGGTCCCGTGTCCGTCTGCCACTGTGTATGAGGGCCCCGTGTCCGTCTGTCACTGTGTATGGGGGCCCCGTGTCCGTCCGTCACTGTGTATGAGGGC
The DNA here is from genome assembly GCA_033576555.1 of Oophaga sylvatica. NCBI lineage: Eukaryota > Metazoa > Chordata > Amphibia > Anura > Dendrobatidae > Oophaga > Oophaga sylvatica. Next base: position 175,417,372 of record JARQOD010000006.1, read on the forward strand.
CCCGTGTCTGTCCGTCACTGTGTATGGGGGCCCTGTGTCCATCCGTCACTGTGTGTGGGGGCCCCGTGTCCATCCGTCACTGTGTATGAGGGCCCCGTGTCCGTCCGTCACTGTGTATGGGGGCCCTGTGTCCATCCGTCACTGTGTGTGGGGCCCCGTGTCCATCCGTCACTGTGTATGAGGGCCCCGTGTCCGTCCGTCACTGTGTATGGGGGCCCTGTGTCCATCCGTCACTGTGTGTGGGGGCCCCGTGTCCATCCGTCACTGTGTATGAGGGCCCCGTGTCCGTCCGTCACTGTGTATGGGGGCCCTGTGTCCATCCGTCACTGTGTGTGGGGCCCCGTGTCCATCCGTCACTGTGTATGAGGGCCCCGTGTCCGTCCGTCACTGTGTGTGGGGGCCCCATATCCATCCGTCACTGTGTATGGGGGACCCGTGTCCGTCCATCACTGTGTATGGGGGTCCCGTGTCCGTCCGTCACTGTGTATGGGGGCCCCGTGTCCGTCAGTCACTGTGTATGGGGGCCCGTGTCCATCCGTCACTGTGTATGGGGGCCCCGTGTCCGTCCATCACTGTGTATGGGGGCCCGTGTCCGTCCGTCACTGTGTATGGGGGCCCGTGTCCGTCCGTCACTGTGTATGGGGGCCCGTGTCAGTCTATCACTGTGTATGGGGGCCCGTGTCCGTCCGTCACTGTGTATGGGGGCCTCGTGTCCGTCCATCATTGTGTATGGTGGCCTGTGTCCGTCCGTCACTGTGTATGGGGGCCTCGTGTCCGTCCATCACTGTGTATGGGGGCCAGTGTCTGTTCGTCACGGTGTATGGGGGCCCCGTGTCCTCCATCACTGTATGGGGGCCAGTGTCTGTTCATCACTGCGTATGCGTGTCCGTCCATCACTGTGTATGGGGGCCAGAGTCTGTTGGTCACTGTGTATGGGGGCCATGTGTCCATCACTGTATATGGAGGTCCCGTGTCCATGAGTGGAGCCGCATGTGTATGGGGTGTGCGGAGCGGAGCGTGTGTGTACAAAGTGTATGGAGCGGAGCCGCATGTGTATGGGGTGTGCGGAGCCGAACCGAGTGTGTACAAAGTGTACAGAACGGTGCCCTGTGTGTATGAAGTGTACGGAGCCGTGTGTGTACAGAGCGGAGCCGTGTGTGTACGGGGTGTACGAAACGGAGACCTGTGTGTGTGAAGTGTATGGAGCTGAGCCGTGTGTGTATGAAGTGGAGCAGAGCCATCTGTGTACGAGGTTTACGGAGTGTAGCCATGTGTGTACTGAGTGGAGCCATGTGTGTGCAAGGTGTATGGAGCGGAACCATGTGTGTATGAGCTGTGCAGAGCCGTGCGTGTACAAGGTGTGTGGTGGGGAGCATTCATACCTCCCAACCGTCCCAAATCCAGCGGGACAGTCCCGATTTTGAGAGTCTGCCCGCTGTCCTGGCCAAGAGCTTATTTTTCCCGCGCACACAGGAGTACACGGTGGAGCCCTGAGGAGCACTTTAACATTCGCACATGACGTTCTACCGGAAGTGACGTGTTGGAAGCTGACCGGAAATTAGGTAATTTTGGGAGGAGATTGTGACGGAACCATGGAGGCACGTCAGGGAATGCTTCAGATCCATCACTGTGTACTCCTCCGACAGCGCAGACAGCGGGATCTCGTTGGAATCGGGGATGTCGGCCATGTGAGCGGATCATGATATGTCCTGCATCAGGAGGCTCAGGTGGGCATTACAATGGGAGCCAGGCTGCTATAGTATCTTTATATAATCTTTCTTTCTCTTTCTGTTTCTTTCTCTCTGTTCTTTCTTTCCCTCTCTAATCTTTCTTTCTTGCTCTCTCTGTTACTTTCTTTCTCTGTTCTTTCTTTCTCTCTCTGTCCTTTCTTTCTCACTCTCTGGTCTTTCATTCCCCTTTTTTTCTTTCTTTCTCTCTGTTCTTTTTTCTCTTTCTCGCTGTTCTTTCTTTCTGTCCTTCCTTTCTCTCTTTCTCTCTGTTCTTTCTTTTTCTCTCCTTCTCTGTTCTTTCTTTTTCTCTGTTCTTTCCCCTCTTTCTTTCTCTCTCCCTCTGTTTTTTTTCTCTTTGTTCTTTCCCCTCTTTCTTTCTCTCTGTTTTCTTTCTCTCTCTATTCTTTCTCTCTCTATTCTTTCTTTCTCTCTCTTTTCTTTCTCTCTACTCTCTCATTCTCTCTATTCTTTCTTTCTCTCTCTATTCTTTCTTTCTCTCTCTATTCTTTCTCTCTATATTCTTTCTTTCTCTCTCTATTCTTTCTTTCTTTCTCTCTATTCTTTCTTTATTTCTCTCTATTCTTTCAATCTCTCTGTTCTTTCTCTCTATTCTTTCTTTCTTTCTCTATTCTTTCTCTCTATTCTTTCTTTCTCTCTATTCTTTCTTTCTCTCTCTAGTCTTTCTCTCTCTCGGTTCTTTCTTTCTCGCTCTGTGTTCTTTCGTTCTCGCTCTGTGTTCTTTCTTTCTCTCTCTCTGTTCTTTCCCCTCTTTCTCTCTCTGTTTTCTTTCTTTCCCCTCTTTCTTTCTCTCTGTTTTCATTCTCTCTCTCTGTTTTCTTTCTCTCTATTCTTTCTTTCTCTCTCTATTCTTTCTTTCTCTCTCTATTTCTCTCTCTATATTCTTTCTTTCGCTCTCTCTAGTCTTTCTTTCTCTCTAGTCTTTCTCTCTCTGTTCCTTCTTTCTCTGTTCTTTCTTTCTCTCTTTTTCTTTCTTTTCTTTCTTTCTCTGTTTGTTCTTTCTCTCTTTCTCCTTTCTTTCTCTCTAGCTGCTCTTTCTTCCTTTTCCTCAGTACCAGCCACTAATGCCCACTAGTGCCCATAATGCCAGCCCCTGTGCCCTCAGTACCAGTCAGTGTGATCAGCAGTGCTAAATGGGTGCGGTTGGGGTGTGGACATGGGTGTGATTAGTTGTGAAATGGGTGTGGTCAGGGCGTGGCTTAAAATTTGCTTCCTGTCTTCAAAGTTGGGAGGTATGCTGTATGACCTCCCTACAACATCTGGGCATGCTCCTGATGAGCGCGGTGGATGGTCTCCTGAGGGATCTCCTCCCACACCAGGACTAAACCATCCACCAACTCCTGGACAGTCTGTGGTGCAATGTGGCGTGGCCTAAAATTTGCTGCGGCAGGCACAGTGTGCCACAGCCTTTGTCCCTCTTTCCCTTCTTCAAAGGTTGGGAAGTATGATGGTGGGCCCCAAGAATGATTTTTCTCTAGTGGGCCCAAGGTACTCCAGTCCGACGCTGCTTGGCTCCCACAGGATGTGGCCACTTGAGAGCGGCAGACACCTTCTCAGGATCCATTTCGAGACCCGTGTCAGAGTTGATGTAACCCAGGAAGGGCAGAGAGCTCCGCTCAAAGAGGCACTTCTCAAATTTGGCATACAAACGATTCTTTCTCAACCGCTGGAGAACCTGGCAGATATTTCTTCTACGAGTAGGAAGGTCCGGAGGAAACACCAGGATATCATCCAGATATACAGTACAGACCAAAAGTTTGGACACACCTTCTCATTTAAAGATTGTTCTGTATTTTCATGACTATGAAAATTGTAGAATCACACTGAAGGCATCAAAACTATGAATTAACACATGTGGAATTATATACATTACACTTTACAAAAAAGTGTGAAACAACTGAAAATATGTCTTATATTCTAGTTTCTTCAAAGTAGCCACCTTTTGCTTTGATTACTGCTTTGCACGCAGAAAAGGTGAACGGCTGGACTCTACATTCCTAGTTCCCACCGCGAAGCATGGAAGAGGTGGTGTGATGGTGTGGGGGTGCTTTTCTGGTGACACTTTGGGGATTTTTCAAAATTGAAGAGGTGAGCGGTCCAGCTCACCCCAAACCATCTCGATTGGGTTCAGGTCTGGTGACTGTGGAGGCCAGGTCATCTGGCGTAGCACCCCAACACTCTCCTTCTTGGTCAAATAGCCCTTAAACAGTCTGGAGGTGTGTTTGGGGTCATTGTCCTGTTGAAAAATAAATGATGGTCCAACTAAACGCAAACCGGATGGAATAGCATGCTGCTGCAAGATGCTGTAGTATCCATTCTGGTTCACTTTGCCTTCAATTTTGAATAAATCCCCAACAGTGTCACCAGCAAAGCACCCCCACATCATCACACCACCTCCTCCATGCTTCACGGTGGGAACCAGGCATGTAGAATCCATCCGTTCACCTTTTCTACGTAAAAAGCAGTAATCAAAGCAAAAGGTGGCTACTTTGAAGAACCTAAAATATAAGACATATTTTCAGTTGTTTCACACTTTTTTGTAAAGTGTAATGTATAATTCCACATGTGTTAATACATAGTTTTGATGCCTTCAGTGTGATTCTACAATTTTCATAGCCATGAAAATACAGAAAAATCTTTCAATAAGAAGGTGTGTCAAAACTTTTGGTCTGTACTGTACCCCTACACAGATGTAGAGAAGGTCACGGAAGATGTCATTGACGAACTCCTGGAATACCGCAGGCGCATTATTTAAACTGAAAGGCATTACCCGGTATTCGTAGTGACCATCATCAGTGTTGTTTGATGTCTTCCACTCATCCCCAGAATAAATCCTAATGAGATTGTAGGCTCCTCGGAGGTCCAATTTAGTGAAGAACCTGGATCCATGAAGGGAATCGAAGAGCTCTGGAATAAGAGTTAGCGGATACTTATTCTTCACCAAGATAGCATTGAGACCTCGATAGTCGATGTATGGACGCAAATACCCGTCCTTTTTCACAAAGAAGAACCCCACACCAGCTGAGGAAGAGGATTTCTGGATAAACCCCAGAGCCAGGTTTTCTTTAATGTAATCGGACATAGCTTGGGGCTCAACAGGTGACAGAGGGTAAATACGACCTCTGGGAGGAGTAGAACCTGGAATGAGATCAATTGGGCAGTCACACGACCTCTGTGGTGGTATAGTCTCTGCCTCATGTTTGTTGAACACATCCACAAAGGACCAGTAGGCCGTCGGTAACCCGGGCAGGGCCGAAGGAGGTCGCGGAGTGTGACCTGGTTGTACAGGTGTGAGAAAGTGATGTTGACATGACTGACCTCAAAGAAGGACGTCTCCTGTCCGCCAATCCAGCACTGGTTCATGGGTACAAATCCAAGAAAGACCTAACAGAAACGGAGGAGAGAGGTTTGGTAGTACATAAAAGATGATCTTCTCTTTATGGAGAGCCCTAATATAAAGTTCCACCTCCTCTGTGATGCCTTGGATGGAATCTTGCAAGGGTATTCCATCCAAGGAAGTGATAAGACAAGGATGCTGCAAAGAAATAACTGGAATCCTAAACTGATGAACCACAGCTTGCTGCACAAAGTTACCTGCTGAATCGGAATCAAGTACGCCGTCTCAGAAAATTGCCTGCTATCAGCTGACATCTGTAAGGGGTAGAGAGGATTCACTCTCACCTAGGAAGGCCTCTCTTTCCAGACCTAGGCAGAGAAGTTTTCCGGCCTCTTGGGATATCGACGACAAAGATGGGTAGCACTCCCACAGTATAGACACAGCCTCCTGGCAAATCTTTCCCCATGTTCTCGTTCACCCAACTTGATTCGGTCAACCTCCATAAGCTCGGGAACTGAAGTTGGGGCTGGATCAGAAGAGATGAGGGGTCTTTGGAAAGATGGAGCTAAATGGGGAAATCGCCTCTCATGGGCTCTCTCCTTTGATCGTTCCTGAAGGCGGAGATCGATTCGGATGGCGAGAGAGAGGAAATCATCCAAGGTATCGGGAAGATCCCAAACCGTCAATTCATCGTTAAGTCTCCTGGATAACCCCTGTTGGATGACTCCAATCAAGGGTTTGTCGGACCATTGTAACTCAGAAGCGGATAGCATACTGACCGACCGAGAGAGAACCTTGTTGTAGATTGAAGAGAGCTTCCATCGATGACGCCACTTGTCTCGGTTCGTCAAAGCTCTTGTGGAAGGTGTCCAGGAAATTTTGGAGATGAGACACAACAGAATCTTTCCTCTCCAGTAAGGGATTAAACCACACTAAGGCCTCTCCCTCCAAGTGGGAGGCAAGGAACACTACTTTATCTACATCCGTCGGATACTGATGGGGTAACAACCAAAAAAGTAGCTGACACTGGTTAAGAAACCCCCTTTACAACTTGGGATTACCAGAGTACCGAGTGTGTTTGCAGAGTGGAGAAGAAGGGCCAGATGCAACCACCAGATTGAGCACTGGTACAGGTATAGGAGAAGGAACGGGCGCCCTTTGCATGCTGGTAAGGCATTCATCCACATAAGTCAAGTAACTCAACATCCGAGTTTGCATCTCACGTTGTCTGTCAAGTTCCTGATGCAGATATTCAAGTTGTGTAGCATTGGTGGGTTTGGCAGCCTGAGGTGAGCATCCAGAATCTGCATGAAAGTCACCAGTTGGTTCTGACTTTGACCAAGACTGGCTAGTTCCCTTTGAGTGGAGAATCAGGAATCAGCGGGATCTATGGCCTGGGTAAAATCTGTCACGCCAAGACAGGCGGAGCGAGGTTAGTGAATTCACTTGACCACAGGGGCGCTGTGGAAGCTGAACCCTAGGAACCACCCGGACAAGGTTTTCAGATGAATTGCAAGGCTTTATTTAGACTCTTAGACAGGAGACCCTACAAAGGAGAACCCTCTGGACCCCTTGCTTCAGGGGTTTTAACCAGACCCGGCCTGGAGGAAACGGACCACCCCACTACCTTCCTGCATTTCAAAAATAAAAGCCCATAAAGGGTTTTCCTGAACAATGCTTTGGCCAAATAGCTTGACCAGGTCCATGCTAACTTTTATTTTGCTTCGTGACTCACAGGCGTCCTGCTGTGACCACAAGGCAAACCATCGGGTCTAATAAGACTCTGTCCGCATCCTGGGGGATACATATCGACCCTCACATATGATCCCCCTCCCTGCCTCACATATCTCCCTCTGTTCAAACTTGTGGGGTTGAACGCTTGTCATCATACATGGGGCCGGTGACAGGGCATCAGCATTTCCCTGCGATTTCTCCCCCTGATGTTCAACAGTGAAATTAAAATTCTGCAGGGAAAGAAACTGGTGACCCGAGCATTCCTCTCCTTGGCGTTCCTCATCCATACCAAGGGTGAATGATCTGTCACCAAGCAAAACTGTCAACCGAGCAAATAATAGCATAGGGAGGGACTCCAAGGCCCACTTAATGGTGAGGCACTCTTTCTCCACTTCGCTATAATTTTTCTCAGCCGGGGTGATGTTATACTCGCGCCATGACTGGTTGGCTCAAGCGTGGGAGTTGTGTCTCCACTGTGCCACAAACCAGACTACCCTGGAAGGGGCATGACTAATCAGCTACCTTGGTGTTCACTGGAGCTTCTGATGGTGAGGTCAGGCTTGTGCGGCAGGTAGCTGCCAGGTGCCACTCCAGGGTGGCGTCTGACTGTGGCTGCTGATCCCACTGGAACCAGAGCACTGTGACAGGTGCAGTCAGGAGTCGACGGGTATGACTGGTACTGTGGCGGGCACGGCAGGCACTCTGTTATGATTTGGTAGCTGAGGAGAGCAAGCAAAAACGGCAATTCACCAGAGAGGTTGGAATCTACTGGATTGCAGTACCCTGACTAACCACCACAACTAAAGGCAGCCGTGGAGCGTACCTACGTTGGTCCTAGACGCCTCGTCACAGCCTGAGAGGTTAACTACACCTAAAGATAGAAAGAGGAAAAGCTATCTGCCCCGGAGCAGATCCCCAAAGAACATAGGAAGCCCCAAACATGTAATGGCAATTAGACAAGAGGAAATACAGACACAGACAGAAAATAGTATGAGCAAACGTTGGGGCCCAATCTTACTAGACAGAAAAGGATAGGAAGGACACTTACTGCAATCCCAAAAAACCCTAAAAAGTACCAACTCTACTAACTGCAAAAACACCTAAGATCACAGGACCTCTACCACCTAAATTAGTTCTCTGGTGTAACAAAACTAAGTCGCAGCCACTGAAGAAAAACTGGAAAAGGCAAATGAACAAACAACAGTGGCTCAGACAAACTGAGAGGAGCACAAGCCCCCGGAGGGGACCTGGCTGACCTCCACAAAAGTGCAGGAAACAATGCAAAAAGCAAGCACAAAAATAAAAACAGAAAATGTCTTATCTGAGAGCAGGAGAAGAGGCAAGATACAGCAAGCTTCCAAGTGAACCAGGAACCACAGTTGAGACAAGAACAATTGATCACCGGCAACCCTGATGGGAGGGAACCTCCCTTATATAGGACCAGTCTGTAACTCCTGATTGCCAATCTTCACTAAATGGTTCAGCACTGTCTGCAACCACCAGAGGGAGCTTCTGCTCAGAACTCATTTCCAACACATTCACAACAGTAACCCCCCTTGAGGAGGGGTCACCGAACCCTCACTTGGGCAACCAGGTCGGTCAGGATGAGCTCTGTGATACGCACGGATCAGTCTCCTAGCATGGATGTCCGAAGCAAACACCCAAGAATTGTCCTCCTGACCATAACCTCTCCACTTAACCAAATACTGGAGTTTCCGTCTAGAAAAACGAGAATCCAATATTTTCTCAACCACATACTCCAGATTGCCCTCAACCAAAACAGGGTCAGGAGGCGCAGCCATAGGAACCACTGGCTCGACAAAACTCTTCAATAAGGACTTGTGGAACACGTTATGGATCTTAAATGTCTCTGGAAGAAGTAAACGAAAGGAAACAGGATTAAGAATCTCCATCATCTTATAAGGTCCAATGAATCTAGGCTTAAACTTAGGAGATGCAACTCTCATAGGGATATTTCTTGAGGACAACCAGACCAAGTCCCCCACTTCAAACCGAGGACCATCAGTCCTATGCCGGTTGGCAAACCGCTGGGCCCTCTCCTGAGAGAGGGACAACCTCTCCACTACCTGGTCCCAAATCTGCTGCATACGCTCCACAACAGAGTCAACACCTGGACAGACAGAAGCCTCCGTCTGTCCCGAAGAAAATCGAGGGTTAAACACAAAATTGCAGAAAAATGGAGACATCAAAATGGCAGAGCTAGTCCTATTATTAAGAGCAAACTCAGCTAAAGGCAAAAAAGAGACCCAGTCATCTTGATCAGCAGACACAAAGCATCTCAGATAAGACTCCAATGTCTGGTTTGTTCTCTCAGTTTGTCCATTGGTCTGACGATGAAAAGCCGAGGAGAAAGACAATTGAACACCAAGTTTAGAACAAAAAGTCCTCCAAAATCTGGACACAAACTGGACTCCTCTGTCAGACACAATGTTCTCGGGAATGCCGTGTAACGGAACCACGTGCTGAAGGAACAAAGGCACCAATTCGGAGGAGGAAGGCAACTTAGGTAATGGCACAAGATGTATCATTTTGGAAAACCTATCACAAATCACCCAGATAACGGTCATTCTCTGAGAAACAGGGAGGTCGGAAATGAAATCCATAGAGATATGGGTCCATGGTCTCTTGGGCACAGGCAATGGCATCAACAAACCACTAGAGCGAGAGCAAGGCTTGGAGCGAGAGCAAGTCCCGCAGGACTGCACAAATTCCCTGACGTCACGAGATAATGGTAGGCCACCAAAAGGACCGACTAACCAAGTCTCTGGTACCAAAAATTCCGAGATGACCGGCCAACGCGGAACAATGAATCTCAGACATCACACTCTTTTTCCACCGGTCTGGGACAAACAATTTCCCAATAGGGCAGCGCTCGGGTTTATCCTCCTGACACCCTTCCAGAGCCAGTCTCAAATTGGGCGAGATGGCGGAAAGAACTACACCCTCTTTCAAAATAACAGCAAGATCAGATAACTCAGGAGAGTCCGCAAGGAAACTCCTCGAGAGGGCATCCGCCTTAACATTCTTAGTGCCAGGAAGAAAAGAAACCACAAAGGATTAAGTCGCTTGGCTGACTCCAGATAAACCAGATTCTTATGGTCCGTGAGGACCACCACCTGATGTTTGGCTCCCTCCAGCCAATGTCTCCATTCTTCAAAAGCCCACTTCATGGCCAATAACTCCCGATTACCCATGTCATAATTACGTTCAGTTGGAGAAAATTTTCGAGAGAAAAAGGCACAAGGGTTACTTTTAGAGGTCTCCGGATCTCTTTGGGACAAAACGGCACCTGCCCCAATTTCAGAGGCATCAACCTCCACCTGAAATGGCAGAGAAACATCAGGCTGCCGCAGAACAGGAGCAGAAGGGAATCTCTGCTTAAGTTCCTGAAACGCAGAGACTGCCTCAGGAGGCCAATTCACCACATCAGAACCCTTTTTGGTCAAATCAGTCAATGGTTTAACAATAACAGAGAAATTACCAATAAATTTACGATAAAAATTGGCAAAACCCAAGAATCTCTGAAAAGCCTTTAATGAAGTAGGTTGGACCCAATCACAGATGGCCTGAACCTTGACCGGGTCCATTTCAATAACAGATGGGGACAAAATGAATCCCAGAAATGAGATCCTCTGTACGCCAAAAAGACACTTTGATCCCTTCACATACAGAGCATTCTCTCTCAAAATCTGGAACACAGTCCGAACATGTTTCACATGAGAGTCCCAGTCATTGGAAAAAATCAAGATATCATCCAAATAAACAATCAGAAATTTATCCACAAAATCCCTGAAAATGTCATTCATGAAGGACTGCAAGACGGAAGGAGCATTAGTGAGCCCAAAGGGCATCACTAGGTACTCAAAATGCCCCTCTGGGGTATTAAATGCCGTCTTCCATTCATCCCCGTGCTTAATGCGAATAAGGTTATACGCCCCCCTGAGGTCAAGCTTGGTAAACCAATTAGCACTTTTCACCCTGGAAATCAGGTCAGAAATCAAGGGTAACGGATATTGATACTTCACAGAGATCTTATTCAAGAGACGATAATCAATACACGACCTCAATGAACCATCCTTTTTGGCCGCAAAGAAAAAACCGGCACCCAAGGGTGAAGAGGATGGTCTGATATGACCCTTCTCCAATGACTCCTTGATATAAGACCGCATAGCGTCATGTTCAGGTACAGACAAGTTAAAAAGGCGACCTTTAGGGAATTTACTACCAGGCACTAATTCAATAGCGCAGTCATAGCTCCTATGGGGAGGCAAGGATGCAGATTTACTTTGGCTAAACACATCAGAAAAATCAGTCAAAAAGTCAGGAACATCCTGAGCCTGGGGAGAGGCAGAAAAAACAGGAGTGTTGGCATTAACACATTGGCAGCCCCAACTGGTCACAGACACAGATTTCCAATCCAAAACAGGATTAAGAGACTGTAACCAAGGGAAACCCAGTACAATAATGTCATGCAGATTATACAGCACCAAAAATTTGCATCTCTCCTGATGATCAGGTTCAACCCTCATTATCACCTGAGTAGAGAACTGGGTTTATTCTCAGCCAAAGGGGTAGAATCAATCCCCAGTAGGGGAATAGACTTCCGTAGGGGTATCAAGGGAAACCCACAACGTTTAGCAAAATCAAAATCCATCAGGTTAATAGCTGCTCCCGAATCAACAAAAGCCTGAGCAGAAAATGTGGACAGGGAGCAAATCAGGGTAACAGTCAACAGATATTTAGTCTGAACACTACCCAAGACAACTGAGCGTGCAAAACGTCTTCCCCGCTTAGGGCAGACTGAAATAGCATGAGAGGCGTCACCACAGTAAAAACATAACCCATTGCGTTTTCGAAACTCATGATGCTGTGCCCCAGAAGCCACTCTATCACACTGCATGGACTCAGAAGCTGGTTCACAAGGCAACACCATTCCATGCATACCTCTACGCTCACGCAAACGTCTGTCAATTTTAATCGCTAATGACATAGAATCATTGAGACCAGAGGGAGCAGGGAAACCCACCATAACATCCTTTACATTCTCTGACAGACCCTTCCGAAAAAGGGCTGCCAAAGCATCATCATTCCATTTGGTCAGGACTGCCCACTTTCGGAACCTCTGACAGTACAACTCAGCGTCCTCAAGCCCCTGATTTAATGCCAACAAGGCTTTTTCAGCTTGATCAGTGACATTAGGTTCATCGTACAATAACCCCAGAGCCAGAAAAAATGCATCAACATTACTCAAAAGAGGGTCCCCAGGTGTCAGGGAAAAAGCCCAATCCTGAGGATCGCCGCGCAGGAGAGAGATGACAATTTGAACCTGCTGTGCTGCGTTCCCTGAGGACTTACGTTTTAAGGCAAAAAACAACTTACAGTTATTTTTGAAATTCAGAAATTTAGCTCAATCCCCCAAAAATAAATCTGGCATGGGGATCCTAGGTTCCACAACTGGCAACCTAGCAAGATAGGTAGCAATACTCCGAACTTCAGTGGCAAGCTGATCCACACGGCCAGACAACTGTGCAAACTCCATTGAGAGAAAAAAAAAATCCTCCTCAGCACCCAGAGAAAAAGAGGGAAATGCAACAAACAGAGAAAAAAAAAAATTCTGACAACTTCCTTTTTTCTTTTTCCCTTTACTATTTTTCCCTTCTGTTGAGTACCATATAATTTTCAGTTTGGCCGGTGATACTGTTATGATTTGGTAGCTGAGGAGAGCAAGCAAAAACAGCAATACACCAGAGAGGTTGGAATCTACTGGATTGCAGTACCCTGACTAACCACCACAACTAAAGGCAGCCGTGGAGCGTACCTACGTTGGTCCTAGACGCCTCGTCACAGCCTGAGAGGTTAACTACACCTAATGATAGAAAGAGGAAAAGCTATCTGCCCCGAAGCAGATCCCCAAAGAACATAGGAAGCCCCCAAACATGTAATGGCGGTTAGACAAGAGGAAATACAGACACAGACAGAAAATAGTATGAGCAAACGTTGGGGCCCAATCTTACTAGACAGAAAAGGATAGGAAGGACACTTACTGCAATCCCAAAAAACCCTAAAAAGTACCAACTCTACTAATTGCAAAAACACCTGAGATCACACGACCTCTACCACCTAAATTAGTTCTCTGGTGTAACAAAACTAAGCCGCAGCCACTGAAGAAAAACTGGAAAAGGCAAATGAACAAACAACAGTGGCTCAGACAAACTGAGAGGAGCACAAGCCCCCGGAGGGGACCTGGCTGACCTCCACAAAAGTGCAGGAAACAATGCAAAAAGCAAGCACAAAAATAAAAACAGAAAATGTCTTATCTGAGAGCAGGAGAAGAGGCAAGATACAGCAAGCTTCCAAGTGAACCAGGAACCACAGTTGAGACAAGAACAATTGATCACCGGCAACCCTGATGGGAGGGAACCTCCCTTATATAGGACCAGTCTGTAACTCCTGATTGCCAATCTTTACTAAATGGTTCAGCACTGTCTGCAACCACCAGAGGGAGCTTCTGCTCAGAACTCATTTCCAACACATTCACAACAGCACTCTTGGTGGACAGGCGGGCACAGCTGAGACACTGGCAGACAGGCAGGCATGACTGAGACACTGGCAGACAGGCAGGCATGGCTGAGACACTGGCAGACAGACGGGCACGGCTGAGACACTGGCAGGCAGGTGCTCACGGCTGAGACACTGGCAGACAGGCAAGCATGGCTGAGACACTGGCAGACAGACAGGCACGGATGAAACACTGGCAGACAGACGGGCACGGATGAGACACTGGCAGACAGGCAGGCAGAGACAGAAGGGACAGGAACTGACTTGAGAGGCACAGGAACACGGGCAGGAAAGAATGGAACAAGGGAACAGGTTGGGGCCTGTTCAGACTGGAGACACTGAGGCTGGTTAAGGACGGACAGAGACACAAACTGGAATGAGAGATATGTGGGAACAGGTAAGAGTAGTGTGTGGAAACCGGTAGGGACCTGTTCAGACTGGAGAAGCAGAGCCGAACTGCAGGAGTGCGGAGCAGAGGCAGAAAGTGGTTCTGCAGCAGCAGGAGCAGAGCAAACCGGAACCGCAAGGTATGTGGAGAGGAGCTGCAGCAAGAGGTTCTTCAGCAGCAGGAGCAAAGCAAAGAGGAACCGCAAGGTATGTGAAGAGGAACTGCAGCAAGAGGTTCTGCAGCAGCAGGAGCAAAGCAAAGCGGAACCGCAAGGTATGCGAAGAGGAGCTGCAGCAAGAGGTTCTGCAGCAGCAGGAGTGAAGCAAAGTGAAACCACAAAAAGTACATCGAGCTTTTTGGCAACAATGCCAAACGATGATATATTTGGCGTAAAGGCAACACAGTTTATCACCCTGAACACACCATCCCCACTTTCAAACATGGTGGTGGCAGCATCATGGTTTGGGCCTGCTTTTCTTCAGCAGGGACAGGGATGATAATTAAAATTTATGGGATTATGGATGGAGCCAAATACAGGACCATTCTTGAAGAAAACCTGTTGGAGTCTGCAAAAGACCTGAGACTGGGACGGAGATTTGTCTTCCAACAAGACAATGATCCCAAACATTAAGCAAAATTTACAATGGAATGGTTCACAAATAAACGTATCCAGGTGTTAGAATGGCCAAGTCAAAGTCCAGACCTGAATCCAACGAGAATCTGTGGAAAGAGCTGAAAACTGCTGTTAAAAAACGATCTCCATCCAACCTCACTGAACTCGAGCTGTTTGCCAAGGAAGAATGGGCAAGAATTTCAGTCTCTCGATGTACAAAACTAATAGAGACATACTGTTAAAAATGCTTATTTTCATATGTTTTTTACCAGGACTTGTTACCAGATGCGATACTCTGAGGAAAATGTCGCAATGTTTCTTATAAAAAATTGTAGTGGTTTATTGAACTGTCCATCAAAAAAAACATCATTGCAGGAAAACATGAAATGAGTGAAATAGTTACGAAGAGATTGTCCATTTGTCCATAGCCAAAGCTTGTACACTTCTTTCCTTGGTGTCCTGAGTGGTAAATGACATCTGTCTCTGTCAGGAGCGTCTCGGGAAGTTGGTTACATAGCAGCTGTCCATTCACCATAGTGTCCTCGTAAGATGTCCCTTGTGTCTGAAGAGAGTGAAGAGAGAGCCCCAGAGCACCTCCCTTTGTGTATCTATATAGAAGTCCCTTAGATCACGTGGTCTCTATATATGGGGTTGCCAGAAATAGCATATGTAATGTCAGCGAAAATCAATGTGCTCGGTACAGAATTGAGTGTATAAAGAATAAATCCATAACCAATAATTAATATTTAACACATACCCCAAGCGACTTGCAGTTGTAATCGCAGCAAAACAAAGTATTAAGTTAAAGGGGCGGAATAATATTGCACACCCCACTTTTCAGTTTTTGTATTTCAACAAAAATTTAAAATAACCAATAAATTTCGTTCAAGTTCACAATTGTGTCCCATTTGTTGTTGATTCTTCACCAAAAATTTACATTTGGTTGTTTAAAGCATGATATGTGGGAAAAGGTTGAAAAGTTCCAGGGGGCCGAATACTTTTGCAAGGCACTGTATGCATGTGATTTTATATTGACCTTATCTTAAGTTATGGTGTGCACTTTTTTAATTCTGATCACCCCCATTAATTATAATTGTTGCTCATATTGTTTTTTCATGGATTCTTTATCCTATTGGCAGTGATCAGAAACAAATCTCAGCATTGGCTATTTTTTATGTGCCCTCTCACTTAATTTAATTTGCACTATGCACTTTACTAATTAACCAAGAATATCCAGCTAGCACATACTCAATTTATGTGATACTGTTTCCATCTTTTGTTTTTTTTGCACGTTTGCATTCTGAGTCTCTGATCTTCATACCCTGTTTCATTTCAACAATTTACTTATTTTTCTATATACACCTTTTGAAGCAATTTGAAAATAAACTTCAGCGGTGTCCGGTCTTTCAAAATATTTTTGTACTTCTCATCCTTCTATTTGAAAAAAAACCCCTTTTTCACTAGGTACATTATTTATTGATCTTGGCATACATCTACTAGTTGTTTTAAATGTTGGATGTGATTCATTTTATACACATGTATTTTTCTGGATTTCATTTAGTTTTTCTGTCCAGTGTTATGCTATTTCCAATTTCTGTATGGTTGTTTTCATCCCCAACTATTTTTAAAAAATTTTGATCTAATAAAAATATTTTTTGAATGTTTATGTGGAAGACCTTTGTTTCTTTACATAGTTTCTGTTTCGAGAGGGTGTCTCCTATCTTTATCTCTCCCTCGGCCTTTGTCCGGGCCGATATTGGAGGGTCCCCAGATGATATGTTGCGAGTCACCTCCATAAGAATACACTCCCGCACCTTCCACACTTTCAACAGATTAACGTTATACAACTGTTTGGGTTTTCTTTTCCCGGGCTGGTAAACTCGGTAGTTTACTTCACCCACTTTTTCCCGAAATTCATACGGCCCTTGCCACTTGACCGTAAGCTTGCTTTCGGTAGTGGGCACAAAAACCAACACCCGATCTCCAACGTTAAAGGAGTGGACTGTGGCCTTTTTGTTATATATGCAGCTGTGCACTGCCTGAGCATCCATCAAATGCTTCTTTACTATAATTATGACTGCTGCAAATCAGTCCTGCATGTTGGCCACGTGCTCAGTGACACTCTTATGATGTGTAGGTTCCTGCTCCCACGTCTCTTTGGCTATGTCCAGATGACCCCTAGGATGCCTGACATACAGTAGCTCAAAGGGTGAAAATCCCATGGAAGCCTGCGGTACCTCCCGAATGGCGAACATTAAGTAGGGCAACAACATGTCCCAATCCTTTCCATCCTTAAAGACTATTTTCTTCAACATGGATTTGAGGTTTGTGTTGAAGCGCTCCACTAACCCGTCGGTCTGGGGGTGATACACCGACATGCATAACTGTTTTTTTTTTAGAAGCTTGCACAGTTCTTTTGTCACATTGGACACAAAAAGAGTCCTCTGATCAGTGAGGATCTCTTTCGGTAGCCAAAGGTGACAGAACATGGCAAACAACTCCTGGGCAATAAGTTTAGCTGAGGTGTGCCGAAGCGAATGGCCTCCGGGTACCATGTGGCGTAATCTCCGACCACCAATATGTGTTGGTGGCCCCGGCAAATTTTACTATCTGGCCCACTAGATCCATTGCAATCCGCTCAAAAGATACCTCTATGATGGGCAGAGGTACCAATGGACTCCGGTAGTTTGTAGTGGGTGAGGTCAGTTGGCACTCCGGACACGTGTCACAGTACTTCTGGACCTCTGCGAAGACTCCAGGCCCCAAGAAAATGCTGCAGTATGCGTTCCTGCATCTTTTTGGCCCTCAAGTGCCCTCCCAACATGTGGGTATGACCCATTTCGAGCACCGCGTGATGTAGGATTGAGGCACTATCAGTTGTTCTACCACTTCGTCCTGGATTTTGTCAACCCTATACAATAGGTCTTAGTTGACAGCCATGCGGGGAAAAACATTTCTGCACCCAGTTGCTGAGCCACTCCATTAACCTCTATCACCCTTTCTCGTGCTCGAGCAAGGGTGAGATCCTGGAGCTGAGCTGTCCCAAACTTACCAGGGGACACTTCCAGCTACGGGAAACCTATCGGGGTTACACTCTATCCTTATGTCGGCGACCCCTAAGACAGGTATTCCTGATTCGGGATCTTTGGGTTGCGCCTGGAATATCACACACCTTTGGAGGGTTAACCCTGGTCTCCCACAGGGACCAGAACAGGAGTAAGTCTCTTCCCACTACAGTCCCATATGGAAGAGTCTTTACAACTCCCACCACATGTCTTATCTCTCCATAACCAAAGCATAACCACTGCGGTCGGGTACTCTCAGAGTTCCCCATGTATGCATAGCACCCCCACCTTCTGCCCATTGGGGTTGTCCCCAGCAACAAGGGACCCATGTACCAAAGTCACTAAGCTCCCCAAGTCCATCTGGTACCCGTTAACGAGTTAAGTGGTGCCAGAGCGAACTCCTGGCACCACTGTATCAAGCTCACATGTTAACTCACCGTATCAAGCTCACATGTTAACTCACACAGAGCCACCAGAGCAAACTCCTGGCAACCCTCGGTTACGGTGGTGTCGTTACCCTCGGCAACCGGACATTTTTTTTCACGGTTGCAATCCAGAGGATGCCGTATGCTGTACACTGTGTGAGTGTGGACATTAAAACATGTTTGCTGTGAACTTTTCCTATGTTCACTGTCTGTCACACTGAACCAACCCTGCTGCACTAAAATGTGTATAATTTCTTACTGTGTTTTGCCATCGTATAAAATTCCCATTGCATTTACTATCTGATTTTGAAATTTAGAAAATAAAGCAGAGAATTTAAATTATTTTTTTTTTCCTTTGATGGATTTTAATTATAGTCAAGACAATTAAGCACAGAAAATCCTTTAATATTAGTTACAAATTAACCTACCCAACTTGCTACTTTTCTCAGCAAATGTTAAACAAACTCATTGTCATTCAGAAAATACATTCTCTACACTCAACACTTTTTTCAAGACTGTTGTTTTTTTAAGCTTACCCAAATTACTCAAATTGGGTACACATTAATGTCTTCCTAAGTGATAAAAACTCTGGCATCTTGTCACAGGCATTACCCTTGTCAGAAACTTGAAATTTTTGACTTATTCAAATAATGGCTAATAGTGACATTGTAAATGTCTCAAATATCCAGGAGAGACCCAAATGGGATAACAAAGTCCAGTATCTCTTGACATGCATTGGATTTGCAGTGGGTTTAGGAAATGTATGGAGATTTCCTTATTTATGTCAGACCTATGGAGGTGGTAAGTATGCTAAGTAAAAATAACTAATTCATACCATAGCATAACATTTCTAATCATTTTAGTAGTCTTATGTACTGCTGAGAGATTCATATCCATATATTTATTTTACTAAGTTTTAATAAAAATGTGATTTTGACTATTTTTTTTATTTGATTTGCTACTTTACTAATATGCATTGTGATCAATGTACTTTAGTTTTATAATCACATAAATGCTTTATGTGTTCCACAATTAGAATAATATATGTAGATTTATTTTTACATTGATTTTAATAATGAAGCCTCCATACTATTCTGATAAGCAAGTCATGAAAAATCAGACTCAGTAAGAATTTTTGTAACTTGATTGTTGCATTAGTGTATACATTGCAATATACGATACGATGTAGCAGCGGAATTGCTGAAGCTTTGAATGTGAAACGACTCTCATGGGCAAAGTTGCTGAGTAGCTCTAGTCTTATTCATGCTGTTTCATCTATAGAGCTTCTTTATTTCCATATAGGGTAAGTGCCAGCTGATATTTATGTTTCAATAATAAATTAAACACTTAACAATGTTTAGGTTGGAAAATGCATTTATTTCATGTGTATGCTTTTTCCTATAATTCTGTGAATCATCAATGTAAATATATCTGCAATTTTTCTTTGATTAATGGCTATCATTGCCAAAGTTGCCATGTAGCCTAAATCTAGTTTAGATTGGAATTTGGAGCGCGGCCTTCACCTGTTCTAATAGTAATAGGCTGAGTTTCACAGGCTGTGTCAGTGAGTAACTGACGGTCCCATGCGCTGCTGTACTCGTGTTTAATAGTGTATGAGACAAGTGATCAAAATAAAAATTATACATGTCCCACAGTGGGACTAAGTAAAAAAGTGAAAAAAAGAAAAATAAAATATGTAAAGAAGTAAAAAAACACACAGATCCCTAAAATCTGTTTCACCACTCAAAACTCAGCATTTGTGATATAATAAAAGAAAGTTAACATCATTTGTATTGCCACTTCCAGAACGACCCGCTCTATAAAACTGGCACATTATTTATTCCTTTTGGCAAACATCACAAAAAAAATAATAAAACCTAACAAAAATGCCGCTTTTACATCATACTGACTCGCCAAGAAGTGAATAAAAAGTCATGAAAAAGTCATGTGTAAAGAAAAATTATGTAAATGAAAACGCCAAACCATCCCACAAGAAACAAACCCTGATATGGCTCATTCTGCAAAAAAATTAAAAAGTTACAGCTCTCAGAATATGATGATGCAAAAATAAGTTCATTTTTGTAAAATATTGTTTTTAGTCTGTAAAAATAGCAAAGCATAAAAAAATTATAAATCTGATATCACTAATTGTACCGACCTGCCGAACAAATCGATCTTATCACTCTCAATGCCACATGATGAATGGCTCAAAAAAAATAAGTAAAAACAGTAACTGAATTGCTGGGTTATGTTCATGTGTCTGATAAATCTGAATAAAAAACAATAAAAAAATAATGTGTCCCAAAATGGTACCAAAAAGATCTGCAACTTGTCCCGCAAAAAGTAAGCCCTTGCACAGCTCTGCTCGCCAAAAAATAAAAAGTTGCAGCTTTCAGAATATAGTGCCCAAAAAAATACTTTAATAAAAGGATATTTTTACTGTGTGATAGCAACAAAACCTAAAAAACTATATAAATCTGGTATTGCTGTAATAGCACTGCCCCGAAGAATAAATCCACCTTATCCCTTAGAACTATTCTTCTACTGCTGTTTATTTGTTCATTCTACCTCTCAAAAATCATCGGAATAAGGCTTGGCTCACATTTATCTTGCGATTTTCGCTGAGTGTTTACGTCGGGGTTTCCATGTAAATTCCCCAAAACCACGATTCAGGCAAAACCCTGGACGTTCCACTCACTTATGAGGCAGACGGAGTCACTTTGGACTGGTCTGTGTTTCAGCGATATTCCATCATTTTAGGCGTCTTTTTAGCACACAAGTGTGGGCGACCACAGATCTGTGCACACCTAAAAAGGAGAAAATGCCAAATGGAGTACGAAGTGTCTCCGGCTGCCTCATTATGGTGCGTGATTGTGTTGTGGGTTTCATCTGAATCACAATTTTCAGAGATTTATATAGAAACCCCGGCGTAAGTGCTCAGGGCAAAACACAAGAATGTGATCCCAGCCTTATTCTGGAAGAGAATGAAAAATATAAGGTACCAACCCAAAATGTTACCAATAAAATTCCTAATTTATCCCGCACAAAACTAGCCTCTACTCAGGTCCGTCATCTGTCACTGGAACCATAGGGGCTTCCCATGTTACTGCTATAACAAAGACTCTGGAAAAGAGACATGGCTCCTGCCCCTCAAATAAAATCCAGTGAATTCTACTCTCCCAAATCCAAATGCCCCCCTCCTTCTGAGTCCCGCTTTGCCTAAATCACAGTAACAGGCCACATGTTTGACATTATTGTATTGGAGAGAATTCACTTAATTTACGTGGTCTAGTTTAATCTGTTAACCCTTGTGTACCAGGCAAATTTTCAGCAAATACAAAAAACTACATTTCTATCACTAAAATGTTATATTTCCACATCTCAATGTTATGATATTCTGTAAAACACCTATGGGTTCAAAATACTCACTATATCCGTAGATGAAGGGTCTATATTACAAAATGGGATCACTTGATGGGGTTTTATGCTGTGTTCACATTTAAGAGATTCTTCAAATGCGCCATGGCATTCAAAATCTATCACAGGCAAATGGTGTTCTTTCCTTTCTAAGCCCTCCCATTTGCCCAAACAGAAGTTTTTGACCACATATGGGGTGTAGCCATGTTCGGGACAAATTACACAATTTGGATTCCATTTTCTCCTATTATCCTATTATCCATTGTGAAAATTATAAATTTGGAGCAAAAACAACATTTTTGTGAAAAAAAATTAAAGTTTTCAATATGATGACCTAGTGTTATCAAGTTCTATGTAGCATCTGTGTGTTCCAAATGCTCACTATACTCCTGAAAAAATCATTGAGTTGCGTAGTTTCCAAAATGGGTTTACATGCAGGGGTTTTTCACTGTTTAGCCACATCAAACGCGACATGACGCCCGCAAAACCATTCCATCAGAGTCTGCTTTCCAAAACGTCACTCCTTCCTTTCTGAGCCCTGCCATGCACCCAAACAGTAGTTTTCCTTCACATATGGGGTGTCGACGTACTCCGGAGAAATTGTACAACAAATTTTAGGGTCCCTTTTCTCTTGTTACCCTTGTGAAAGTAAAAAAATTGGGACTAAAAGTACATTTTTATGGGTAAAATTTTATTTTTTTATTTTCACAGCTCTACATTATAAATTTCTGCGAAGCATCTAGAGGTTCAATGTGCTCAACACACATTTAGATACATTCCTTAAAGGGTCAAATTTTTAAAATGGGGCCACTTGTGAGGGATTTCTACTGTTTAGGCACATCAGGGGCTCTTGAAACGCGACAAGGCATGTGCTCTGAATTCCAGTCATTTTTGCGTTCAAAAAGTCAAACGGTGCTGCTTCCCCTTCAAGACCTGTCGTGCACCCAAATATTAGTATTTCCCCACATATAGGTATCACCGTACTAAGGAGAAATTGCACAACATATTTTGGGACTACATTTTCTTATTATGCATGTTAAAATTAAATTTATTTTAGCCCCAATATTTTTTGTGAGTAAAATGTGATTTTTTTATATTCACAGCTCTACGTTCTAAATTTCTGTGAACTATCTAGGGGTTCGAGGTGCTCAACACACATCTAGTTACATTCCTCAAGGGGTCTAATTTCCAAAATGGGACTATTTGTGGGGGGTTTCCACTGTTCAGGCACATTAGGGGCTCTCCAAATGAGACATGGTGTCTGCTCTCGATTCCAGCCATTTTTGTGTTCAAAATGTGCAACTTCCCTTCCTAGACCTGCTGTGCGCCTAAACAGTGGATTTCCCAGACATTTAGGGTATCAGCATTTGCACAACAAATTGTAGAGTCCATTTTTTCCTGTGACCCTTGTTAAAATAACAAATTTGAAGCTACAGTAAATTTTTTGTGAAAAAAAGATAAGCGTTCATTTTTTTTCCCACATTCCTAGTTGCTTCCTAGTTCCTGTGAAGCATCGGAAGGGTTAATAAACTTTTGGAATGTGGTTTTGAGTACTTTAAGGGGTGCAGTTTTTAGAATGGTATCACATTTGGTTATTTTCTGTCATACAAGCCTGCCAAACTCACTTCAAATTTGATGTGACCTCTTAAAAAATGGTTTTGTTCATTTTGTTGGAAAAATGAGAAAGCGCTGATCAACTTTTAACCCTTCTAACTTCCCAACAAAGAAAATTATGTTTCCAAAATTGTGCTGATGTAAAGTAGACATGTCAGAAATGTTATGTAAAAACTATTTTGTGTGACATAACTCTCAGATTTAAGAGCACAAAAATTAAAAGATTAAAGATTGCAAAGTTTTCACAATTTTTGCCAAATTTCTGTTTTTGATTTTACAAATAAACGCAAGTCATATAGAATAAATTTTACCACTATCATGAAGTAAAATTTTTTTTGCAAAGTTGGCAGATTAGGTGAGTTGGGTAATCCTTTGCGGTATCAAAACGGCCCAGGCTAGGCTTTCCTTGCCACTCCTGTGAGCTGCAGACCCGCGAACGCTGCAGGTCACAGCCACAGTTGTGGCTGAGGATGCATTGTTTGTCGTGGCTGCATCATTACATGTCTGTGATGTACAGCACAACATAACCTTCTTGTCTTCCTCCTCAGATGACCTATTCAGCTATGTGCCTCTGTGTTCATGCCAACTGGGATCTACCACCTCATCATCACCCTCTGTTGTAAAACATTCCTCGCCCTTAGAGTTGCCCTCCTCCTCTTCCTGCCCTGACAGCACAGTAAAGTCCGTGTGAGCCTCAGATATCTGAATCTCATCAGGATCACCTCCCCCCAGGGGTTAACGTCTGATCATGAGGGTCAGGATGCTGTTTGGACTCTACTTTGTCCTGCCCTGGATCCAAGCTAAAAAAAATTGGGCATCGGTGCATATTTCCTCCTCTGTAGACTTCTGATGTCCATGGCATAGAATGTGTGAACAGCTCTTCAGACTCACTCATCTGTGGTTCCCTACAATCAGTTGGGTGGCTGTACAGTTGTGATGCATGGGGACGCCAGGGTAATTGAAGTGCCACCTCTGTGGACTGTACTGGGTGTGATGTTGAGGTGGAGGAAGAGGAGGTGAAGCCACTTTAAGCTGTGTTTGCCATCCACTCGAGCACATGCTCTTTCAACAATTGGTACCGCTTTGCATCTGCCAAAGAAAGGTAGTGGAGTAGCCCATCCATTAACAAAAGTTGTCAAATGTCTTTGTATTGGACGTGACATTGTTGGCTACCTAGTGTTTTCACAAACATTACCAC
Source organism: Oophaga sylvatica (assembly GCA_033576555.1). Lineage (NCBI taxonomy): Eukaryota > Metazoa > Chordata > Amphibia > Anura > Dendrobatidae > Oophaga > Oophaga sylvatica. Next base: position 175,441,490 of record JARQOD010000006.1, read on the forward strand.
CTACCCCACGTACACCTTGAACACCAAGCTTAACCTCCCCTTCCACCACAACCTCACATTTTCCCAGTCATGTTGCTCAGATAGTGTGGTAGGAGCACAGTATTGTTTGAGTGTGGATGAGGCCTGTATGACAAAAAAGATATGCTTCAAACAATTTTAAAATGAGGTCTCCCTACTGTATGACGTTAGTAACTGAAGACATTTTTTGGGGCCTTTTAATGAGGCTTCTATAACATAGACTTGAGGTTTCAAACAATTTGAAAGTGAGATGTCTCCAACTGTGTGATGTTAATGGCAGAAGAATTTTTTGGGGGCCTGTGGATGAGCCCGCTATAACATAGACTAGATACTACAAACAATTTCAAAGCGAGATCTCCCCTACTGTAGAACGTTAGTAACAGAAGAAATATTTTTTTTTTGTTAAATGAGGCTTTTATAACATAGACTAGATGCTACAAACAATTTGAAAGTGAGATGTCCCCTACTGTATGACTTAAGTAACAGAAGAATTTTTTTTGGCCTGTGGATGAGGCCTGTATAACATAGACTAGATGCAACAAACAATTTGAAAGTGAGATGTTGCCCACTGTATGACTTTAGTAACAGAAGAGATATTTTGGCTCTGTGGTTGAGGCCTATATGACATAGACTAAATGCTACAAACAATTTCAAGGTGTACAACGTTAGTAACTGAACAAATGTTTTTTTTTGTGCGAGTGATGCTGGTATAACCTAGAAAATATGCTCCAAACTATTTCAAAATCGGATTTAGCCAGCTGTATCATGTTTGTAAAACCCTTATTTTTTTTAATGTGTAACAGCTCTGCACATACAACAATTTTAACGCAACAAAATTATAAAGTGGGATGTGGCAGGCTGTATCACGTTTAGCAACAGAAATTTATTTTTATTTTAAGTGCGTGAGGTCTGCAGACAGCTTAATTTCAACCCCCAAAAGTTATAACGGGGGATATGGAGGGCTGTTTCACATTTAGCATCAGATTTAGCTAAACTATCTGACTAAGAAAACAACCTCCTAGCTAACTATTGTACCTAAATTCTAGCTGGAAACACTGCCAGCATCAGGAGCAGCCTCTCTACGCTGTTACAGTGTCAAAATGACGTTGAAACAAGAAGTCTGCTCTTTATATGGAAAGGGACATGTGATTTCAACAGTCAATGACACAAGCTGTGTCAGGACATTGTGGATGTTTCCTGTGCCCTGATTGGCTAGCTGCAATGTGCATACATAAGGTTACAAAAAAAAATTACAGTTTAAAAGCACGCCGCACCTCTGAGCTCTGCAAACCCCGACCCTCATCAAACACAAGCCCCACGCTCATGATACACCACCACTATCGTAGCCAAAGTGCTGAAAATACTTTAGTGTCAAAACAAATATTTTCCCACACTTTTTACCGAATGTTAACGATTATTTCCGATTTGATAAAATTTTGCTTGTGTTTCCGATCACGAATCCGAATGTGCCATATTCGTGCCGAATTTATGTTTGGCAATTGTTTTTCAAACAAATTTACTCATCACTAATCATTATCCTCTTCATCTCCTAACTTGTTGTGAATGTGCTAGAAATGAATTCTGAGCAGAAGCTCCCTCTGGTGGTTACAAACAGTACTGAACAATCCAATGAAGATTGTGAAGATTGGCGATCAGGTGTTACTGACTGGTCTTATATAAGGGAGGTTCCCTCCCATCAGGGTTGCCGGTGATCAATTGTTCTGGTCTCATCTTTGATTTCTGTTCACTTTGTAGCTTGCTGTTTCGTGCCTGCATCTTCTGCTAACAGATAAGACATTTTCTTCTTTTAGTTTTTTGTGCTTGCTTTTTACATTTTGTCCTGCACTTCTGTGGGGGTCTGCCGGGTCCCCTCCGTGGGCTTGTGCTCCTCTCAGTTTAGTTCAGCCACTGTTGTTTGTTCATTTGCCTTTTCCAGTTTTTTCAGTGGCTGCTGTTTAGTTTTGTTACACCAGAGAACTAATTTAGGTGGTAGAGGTCGTGTGATCTCAGGTGTTTTTGTAATTAGTAGTGTTGGTTCTTTTCAGGGTTTTTTGGGATTGCAGTAAGTGTCCTTTCTATCCTTTTCTATTTAGGAAGTTTGGGCCCCAACGTTTGCTCATACTATTTTCTGTCTGTGTCTGTATTTTCCTCTTGTCTAACCGCCATTACATGTTTGGGGGCTTTCTATGTTCTTTGGGGATCTGCTCCAGGGCAGATAGTTTTCCTCTTTCTGTCTTTAGGTGTAGTTAGCTTCTCAGGCTGTGACAAGGCGTCTAGGACCAACGTGTGTACGCTCCACGGCTGCCTTTAGTTGTGGTGGTTAGTCAGGGTACTGCAGTCCCATGGATTCCAACCTCTCTGGTGTGTTTCCTTTTTTGCCTGCTCTCCTCAGCTACCAAATCATAACACTAACTGTTGCAAGTCTATTACCTCTTCCTTCTTGTCCTTTTCCTTCTCCATTTGTTTCTTCCATGGCAACCGCCTGTGAGACGACAGACCTGAACTTAGAGATATTGTTAACCCTAAAGGCATTCTCCTCTGTTTCCTCTTCTTCTCCAGGGACCACCACCACCTCCTTTCTCAGACTATTTAAATTGTGCTCCAGCATGTAGATGACAGTAATAGTGATGATGATGACAACATCGTCAGTGATAACCATCTTAGTAGCCATTTTGAAAACGTGCAGAAGGGTGCAGAGGTCCTTCATCTGTGACCACTATGCAAGTGTGAATTGCACCACGTCCGTACTGCTTTGTGCCAGGCTATGCAAAATGTCATAGTGTCTTGGCACTGATGCCACAGTTGCTGCACCATGTGCAGAGTTGAAGTCACATCGCATATCAACCAGTTAACCGGAAGTCCAAAAGATCTCTTTACCAACTTAAGTGGAAAGGTGGAAGTGAGCACACAACGACAGTGATTTCTTCAGCAGCGTATCCAGGCTGGGACAGCGGCATAGGAATTGCTGTACCATCAGGTTGAGGATTTGAGCCATGCAAGGCAAATATGTGAGGTTTCACCAGCTTAGGGCCGCCACCAGGTTCGCACCGTTATGATAAACAGCCTTCACAGGCTTCAGATTGAGTGGAGACAGCCATTACTCAAACTTGGCATGGATAGCTGTCCACAACTCTTGCACTGTAGATCTGCGATCTCCAAGGCATATTAATTTAAACACTGCCTGATTGCGGTGAGCTCTGGATGCACAGTACAGAGATGGGGGGTTTCTCTCTGCAGTGTTGGAACGTGTATTTCCTTAAGGCACAGTTTGAGGGTGCAGAATGCAGATAGAGGCCATAGATGAGGTGGAGGAGGCAGGAGCACTGGAGGAAGTGTTAGATACAGAGGTTTGTTCTACAAACCCTGAAGATTCCAAGACTTGGTGTCTAGTGATAACACCTTGGTGTCTAGAGTTTTAGTTTTCCATCCCCTGGTGGGTATTAGTTTAATTCTTCAACCCAAGCTGTTTAGTAGTTTAGTTCTCCAACCCTTGTTGTCAGTGGCGTAACTACAAAGTTATGGGCCCCAGTGCGAACTTTCAAATGGGGCCCCCCATTTTCCACCATGTCTTTGGAAGTGCAGACACTCTTGTCGTTGATATCCTTCCTCGCTCCAATTCCAAGTGCACTCCCGGCATTTGAAATCTGTGTGCTGTTTCTTTATGGTATGATGCTGCAGCGAGTCATTTCCGGTCCTGTGCAGTGTGGGGATATATTGGGTGTACTCAGAGGCATAGCTAGGGTTTTGGGTCAGGGGGGCAAAGCTTCTGAGTGGGCCCCTTACCAGGTAACCTTGATTATAACTGGGTGATACACCCTAATATTAGATGTAGGAGAACCTCAGCAGATGACTGCGCTGTTACTGAAAATAATCTCTATATAAAGACCAACATTGATATTATCGCCATATGGTCAGTGGTAGATACCAGTCCTACAGAACATATAATAGATCACAGTACAGTTACAGATGGTGACTTAGGCCCCTTTCACACATCAGTTTTTTGCCATCAGTAGCAAACCGTCGAATTTAAAAAAAAAACGGATTTGGCAACTGATGTTGCCCGATCCGTTTTTTTCTCATAGACCTGTATCAGCGACGGATTGCAATGGATGGCCTCACGTTTCATCCGTCGTTCGCCAGATCCGTCGGAAATTGTTTGTCTGGCGGCCGGAGACAGCAGACAATAGAACAATTTTTGCGTAAGTCGAAATAACGGACAGCGTCGCTGTCCATCGTTTGCTAGAATGAAAGCCTATGGGCGCCGGATCCCGATTTTTTAACTGAGCATGCTCGGATCCAATTGCCAGTCCCCAAGTAGGAAAGGTACCTGCCTCAAATATTGGTGAAAACATATATACACTCTATATATATACAGTATATATATATATATATATATATATAGTAGGGATTTGCTCTAGTAGGCAGTGGCCGGGCCGCAGTAACGAGGCAACACACAGATTTTAAGTCCAAAAATCACTGGTTTATTGTCATTTTAAACACCAGGCAACAGAAACATAACAGAACATAAGTACACTCCAGCTTGGAGAACCACTGTTCCCAGACTCACCCCTGCATGGGACGGGCTTGAATAAGTGGCTGCAGGTCAGCAGTGACCGCCAGGTGCCATTCCCCGGGTGGTCTGGAATCTGCTTGCTTGAGCTAGCTGACACACTGTACCAAAAGCCATGGCTACAGGCTGGCTCCAGCCAAGCTCCTTCTCTTCCTTGCAATAGGCTCTGGAGGTGTCTTCCCAGACCTCCTTCCACTGGCTCAACCTAGCCAGTACTGATTCCCCCTTACCAAACACACAGGTTCCATTAAATCTCCCTCAACCACACCCATAGGTGCATTTCACATCACCTGAGCTGCTCACGTGACTATGACCTCATCACAGGTCCTTGCTCACGTGACTATGACCTCATCACAGGTCATTGTCTTCAGGGAAAATCCCAGCCAAACTTTAGCCTGCTGGGAGAAAAATATCTTCCATCCAGCAAGACCCCCTTTGGTGTAGCACATACCTCCCCCCTTTGTTCAACCCTATGGGGGTGGACACATGTCATTAACCTGGGACCCCGCGACCGGGTGTCCATGTCACCTTGTTCCACCAGTCAAGAGGGCTGTCTCAGTTGGGTTGGGTCGTCATACCACATCACACATTTGTTAGGCCTTCCCCGCCCCCAGCGGTCAGTATGTCGGCCTTGGGCTTCAGCCCTGGAGTCACCATCTGTCTGTGTCACCAGACCGTTTCTAGTCAACCCCCTTTTCCAAGTGGGACCCTTTATCTGCCCTTTCCTTCCATGGCCGCCTCCTACGGTTGTTGCGGTCATTAGTCCACCGTCCTGTAAAGCCTACTGGCCGATCTGAGTCTGACTCTGGGTCATCCCGTCCACTACAGGGTCTTCCACTTTGGTCACTCAGCCCTGAGCTACTTCTACGTCTTTCATCAGGCCTTTTCCAGTACTCTCTCTTCTGGCCATTTCTCTCCATTTCCTGCAGCCCTTTATGTATCTGCTCCTTCTCACGTCCTAGCTGCTTGATTTCCTTCAGGTATGCCATGCGATACCCCAAGAGCATCCGGATATTCTCCAGACTCTCCCTGGAACCAACAACCAGGAATGGAACTATCCCATCTCCCAGTCTGACCTGGGCCATGTCATCAGCCAGAATCCTCAGTCTCTTCACACCGAATCTGTTCACCATTTCTTGCATCACTTTTCCCCATCTTCCGATGACTTTCCCCACCAAATTTCTGGGTACCAGAATGATATCTTCCACCAAGCCCAGACGATTTTGAGCTTCCCTCTTCAGCTCCAGGTGTCGAGCGGCTTTCCTGTTCTCCATCATGATCCTGTTTCATGTGGAGACATTGAAGATGCATATCCTTTAAGACAGCCACTCGCTTCTCGGTGACTTCGCTAGTCGACAGTATCACCAATTGTTTCGTCTCAGGTGCCCAGTTCACACTACATGCTTCCACTGCTTTTGCAAAGGCGTCATGCGCACGCTCACTGGTGCAAGCTTCTCGCACGTCTTCGGGCACTTCTAGTACGCACCTGAAGAGCGAGGTCTTACTCTCTTCAAGACCAGTCACTAAGGTGGGCATTGGCAGCTCCTCCTTGTTATCACTCCGGCACGACTGCTGCAGGTCTTTGAACACCAACTTCTCCTCCTGCAGAAGACCTCTTACTGCTTCTCCGAGCACAATCACATATTCCCTTAAGGCCTTATTCCCACTTTGCCACGTTGCTAGGTGACCTCTGAGCTTAGAGACTTCCTTCTCCAGCACCCCCACTCTGTACTCAGCAGTTTCTCTTAGGGCCTTTTCTTGTTCGCTATGCTCTTTCAGGGTTTGAAGCTCGGCCTGTAAACCCGCAGACCTTTGCTTCTCACACGACAACGTTCTAGCAAGTTCCTGGAACTCCTGTGGTTTTTCTCCAAACTTGGTCTTGATTGCCGCAAACTCAGACTCCAGGTGTCGCACCCGCTCCAATTGCACAGAGTTGGCGACTTCCACATCTGACCCCTTCAACCTTTCTTGAGGCTCTGACTGGTCATCCTCAGGTACCTCTCGACCCTTTGTACCTTCAGAGAGCTCCACACTCTCCAGCTCTTCAGCAACAGGTTCTTCTTTCTTGACATTCTCCATGGGTGCAATTTGCTCAGGCTCTTTGCGCCCTTTACGTCTTTGACGACGGAAGGACTTTCCCTCCTTGTGGGGGCATTCCTTACTGTACTCCCTTTCTAACTTAGAGTCACAGTCACCCTCGGAGTCTGAGTCACATCTCACAGTTTGGTGAACCCTCCAGTTACCCGCTAACTGGGTGTCCGTTCCAGACGTCTTATCTACCACATCATTATCGGTCCTTCTGTCATACACTTCAGGGGACATCATGTCAGTAAGTTGGGCAGACGCACCCTTTCCTCTTGTGTCACCGTCTGACACGTCAATTTTGGGAGGCGTCACTGTCCCAATGTCTGCCACCCCAACAGTAGAGAGGCCTCCCTCCTCCTGCTGTAGAGGCACTCCCCTCTCCCACAAGTCAGAGAACAGTTTTAAGTCCCGACCTATGACCACTGGACAAGACAAATTTGGGACTATACCGACATCCTGTCCCGCAATGTCCCAGCCTGTCTCAAAGATTACCCTGGCCACTGGATAATCCTTAGTGTCCCCATGGATGCAGGTGACCCCGACCTTTCTACCGCGTATTTGAAATCCCTCAGGTGCAACCCTCACTAGAGTCACCGGGCTCCCCGAGTCGACCAGACCCACCACATCTTCATTGTTTATCTGCAGGGCACACCCCCGTAGCATTGTGCCAGGTGGATAGTTCATAAGACAGACTGGACACACATAATACATTTGCCCCTGGCAACAGTTCGTCTGCACCACCCCTTTAACGTTGGGATGCTCCGCCCCCTTTTTTGCAACCATCCCTGCTTGGGTTACTGCCCCTTTTAGGCCACCACCCCTTTTAGAGACACCACCCCACACTGGGATACACCCCGTGGACTTTCCCCACGGCTTTCTTAGGCACCAGTCCCACAGTACAGTTTTATGTCTTTTGGGCTTGTGCTGGCCCTTTAAGAGTTTGTGTGACCTGGTTCACACTGTCCTCCTTTGACACCACATCAGCTCCTGCTGGCACTGCCACCGCCTTGCAGCCACAAACCACCGGCACCTCCAGATGCCACTCACAAGCCGCTGTGGCTGTTACTGCAGCTCCTGCTGCTGCAGAACTGCTTGCTGCAACAGTCACTGTAGCTCCCGCTACCACAAGTGTCTGCACGTCTTCACACCGCCAGCAAAATCTTCGTAACTCTGCCAAGTTACAGTCAGACACTTGTCACCTTCGTAACCCCGCCAAGTTACAGCCAGACGCTTGTCACCTTCGTAACCCCGCCGAGTTACAGCCAGATGTCTTCACCTGGTTATTTGTCCCTCTTTTCAATACGCTCCGGCGGTGTCTTCCCAGACCTCCTTCCACTGGCTCAACCTAGCCAGTACTGATTCCCCCTTACCAAACACACAGGTTCCATTAAATATCCCTCAACCAGACCCATAGGTGCATTACACATCACCTGAGCTGCTCACGTGACTATGACCTCATCACAGGTCCTTGCTCATGTGACTATGACCTCATCACAAGTCATTGTCTTCAGGGAAAGTCCCAGCCAAACTTTAGCCTGCTGGGAGAAATATATCTTCCATCCAGCAAGACCCCCTTTGGTGTACCACAATATATATATATATGTATATATATATATATACATATATATATATACATATATATATACAGTACAGACCAGACGTTTGGACACACCTTCTCATTTAAAGATTCTTCTGTATTTTCATGACTATGAAAATTATAGAATCACACTGAAGGTATCAAAACTATGAATTAACACATGTGGAATTATACATTACACTTTACAAAAAAGTGTGAAATAACTGAAAATATGTCTTAAATTCTAGGTTCTTCAAAGTAGCCACCTTTTGCTTTGATTACTACTTTGCACGCAGAACAGGTGAACGATGGACTTTACATGCCTGGTTCCCACCGTGAAGCATGGAGGAGGTGGTGTGATGGTGTTGGGGTGCTTTGCTGGTGACACTGTTGGGGATTTATTCAAAATTGAAGCGATGAGCAGTCCAGCTCTCCCTAAACCATCTTGATTGGGTTCAGGTCTGGTGACTGTGGAGGCCAGGTCATCTGGCGTAGCACCCCAACACTCTCCTTCTTGGTCAAAAAACCCTTACACAGCCTGGAGGTGTGTTTGGGGTCATTGTCCTGTTGAAAAATAAATGATGGTCCAACTAAACGCAAAACGGATGGAATAGCATGCTGTTGCAAGATGCTGTGGTAGCCATGCTGGTTCAGTATGCCTTTAATTTTGAATAAATCCCCAACAGTGTCACCAGCAAAGCACCTCCACACCATCATACCTCCTCCTCCAGGCTTCATGGTGGGAACCAGGCATGTAGAGTCCATCCGTTCACCTTTTCTGCGTGCAAAGCAGTAATCAAAGCAAAAGGTGTCTACTTTGAAGAACCTAGAATATAAGACATATTGTAATACTATTGTAGGAACTCGAGGATTCTGATAGCGTGGGGCAATGAACAATCAGAGACGGGTTTCTTTGAATGCAAATAATGTATTTGTGAAACAGCAAAACACCCAAAAACAATATTCAAACAACCCGTAGTGACATGCAATGAGTCCATATATATATACACAAGTCCAGTTATATGAATCCGGATATATAAGTCTTTGAACCTCTATAGCGAGGGTGGTAAAGTTCTTATGACGGAGTCCTCACACAAATGTGACCACAAGGTAAGTCTGATGCACGGGTAACGTGGCTGGATTTACACACTGCTGGTGTGTGAAGAGTCAGATCCAGGTATGCAGAAAACACAGGGAGGTCCAGGAACAAGTTAATCTCAGTTGTGGCTTAATTCAGTGAAGTCCAACAACAAGTTCATATGTCAGTAAGGTTCCAGTAACAGTTCCAACAGCTCTCACCAGAGGTAATGCACAAAGGGTTAAACAGCAACAGTTCAGAAACACAGTTCTTATCAGATGGAGTGAACCAAGGGTTAAATTCCCAAGTCAACAGTTTAGTGATAACACAGTACTTTGTGCAACTTACATATGCAGAGAATGTCCAGAGCCATGGGTAGAAACTGCTGTGGCTGAGAAACACCTGAAGATAAGGTTATGCACTTTCCTGGTAAATACACAAAAGATCTGTGAGGAACAAAGCAGCTGGGTTGCAGGGAAACGGAAGCAGAATATTCCAGCAGTGAAGCCAACACCTGAGCCAGGTTTTAAACAAACGAACAGGAAGTAGGGCACACAAAACAGCAAACTCCATTTTAACAAAGGGCAAAATCATTGACAAAGTTACCTAGAAAACCCGGAATACTGACATTACTCCCCCCCTAAAGACGGCCTCCGGACGGTCCTGGACCAGGCCTGTCCGGGTATCTCCGATGAAACTGAGCAATCTTCAGAGGCGCATTGATGTTACTTACTGGTTCCCAAGAATCATTTTCAGGAGAGTAACCTTGCCATCTAACTAGATACTGAAGCCGGTTTCTATGAAGTCTCGAATTAACAATATCCTGTACCACGAATTGTTCTTCGCCATCAACCAACACTGGTGGAGGGGGAGGTACGATACGTCCCTGAAACGTGTTAGGAGAGACTGGTTTTAATAAGGAAACATGAAATACTGGGTGTACCTTTAAAGTCCGTGGTAGCTTCAACCGACAGGCAACAGAGCTCACAATCCCAGTGATCTTGAATGGACCGATGAATTTCTGTCCCAGTTTCTGCGAAGGAACACCCAATTTTAGATTCTTGGTGGACAACCAAACTGAGTCTCCTACCTTATACATAGGTGCTGGTTTCCGGAATCTATCGGCCGACTTCTTGTAACGCTCCTGTGCTGTGGTCAGGGAGTCCTTCAAAACTTCAAGATTACGTTGCAACGCCGTAACTCTGTCTTCAACCGCTGGTACCGAAATCGTAACCGGAGACCTAGGCAAAATACTTGGATGATAACCCAGGTTGGCAAAAAAAGGCGTTACCTTCGTGGAACTGCTTTGGGAGTTGTTGTACGAAAATTCCGCTAGAGGAAGTAGCTTCAGCCAATCGTCCTGCAAATGACTGACGTAACAGCGTAGATATTGCTCCAAGGTTTGATTTGTCCGTTCGGTCTGCCCGTTGGTCTGAGGATGGTATGCAGAAGACAAGAAACATTAATGTGGAGCGCAGAACAAAATCCTTTCCAAAATCTAGAGGTAAATTGTATTCCCCGGTCAGAAATGATGTCATCTGGTACCCCATGCAGCCGGAAAATGTTCTGGATAACTAGATCTACTGTCTCTGTAGCTGAGGGAAGACCAGCACACGGAATGAAATGAGCAGCTTTCGTTAAACGATCTACTACCACCAAAATAGTATTTTTACCACCAGAGGTGGGTAACTCCACAATAAAGTCCATCGAAATAGACCCCCAAGGGCAAGACGGTACAGGTAGCGGTTTAAGAAGACCAGTAGGTGAAACGCGAGGAACCTTGTACCGGGCACAAACTTCACAAGAGCGGACATAGTCATTCACATCCTTCAAGCAGGTAGGCCACCAAAAAAAACGAGTTAACAATTCCTGCGTCTTCTGTACCCCCTATGACCAGCCAATTTAGAGTCGTGGACCAATTTGAGAACTCGAAGTCTTACAGCCTCTGGGACATAAATACATCGATCTCTAAGCCACACACCATTCCGAAGGACAAGATTCACATTGTCAGGTGGAGCTGCAAGAAATACGTCACCGTCATAGGCCAGCTTGATCTCCTGCCACAAGTCCCGGTTCCGGAGCACTCCAACGAAATTGGCCTCCGACAAGATGGTCTTCGACGGGGTCCCAGGCACGGAATCCACGGTATGGATTCGGGATAATGCGTCAGCTTTCCCATTACGTGAACCTGGGCGGTACGAAATAATAAAATTAAACTGGTTCAAGAACAAACTCCACCTAGCTTGTCGAGGAGAAAGACACCTGGCAGACTTAAGGAATTCCAAATTGCGATGATCCGTGAGTACTACTACCTGCTGAGTTGCCCCTGCAAATGGTGTCTCCATTCCTTAAAGGCAGAAATAATTGCCAAAAGTTCCTTATCTGCCACATCATAGTTCAGTTCTGCAGAAGATAACCTACGAGAGAAGAAGGCACACGGGTGCAGCAAACCTTTGTCTCCGGTACGTTGTGAGAGGATAGCTCCCAATGCACAGTCAGACGCGTCCACCTCCACGATAAAAGGCTGTGCAGGATCCGGATGCATCAATATTGGAGCCGTGGTAAAACAACCCTTCAGGCGATCAAAGGCTTCCTGAGCTTGCGAAGACCATTCAAACTTCTTCCCCTTCTTGGTGAGGAGAGTGATGGGACGGACAATTTCTGAAAAATTTCGGATAAACCGTCTATAAAAGTTAGCAAAGCCAATGAATCGTTGTACCTCCTTAATGTTTCCTGGTACCGGCCAGTCCAAGATTGCCTGGATCTTGCTGGACTCCATATTCAATCCCTGAGGCGAGATAACATAGCCTAAAAATTGAATTTCAGAACAATGGAACTCACACTTTTCGAGTTTGATGTACAAATGATTATCTCTCAAACGTCTAAGTACGGTCTTGACATGTTCCTGATGTTCCTGTAAGGAGTCAGAAAAGATTAAGATGTCATCAAGGTAAATTACCACATATTGGTCCAATAAATCCCTGAAAATGTCGTTGGCTAAATGTTGAAAAGCAGCAGGAGCGTTACAGAGTCCGAATGGCATCACCAAATATTCAAAATGTCCATACCGGCATCTAAAAGCTGTCTTCCATTCGTCTCCGGGCCGTATACGGAGTAAATTATATGCCCCACGAAGATCTAATTTGGTAAATACTTTGGCCTGGCGAACTCTTTCCAACAATTCTGGAATTAGGGGCAACGGGTACCTGTTACGAATGGTTACCTTATTTAACTCCCGGTAGTCAATGCAGGGTCTTAGAGTACCATCCTTCTTCTTTACAAAGAATATTGGAGCTCCCGCTGGTGAAGAAGATGGTCGGATAAACCCCTTGGCTAAATTCTCATCTATATACTCTCGTAAAGATTTTAATTCCGGAGCCGCCAACGGGTAAACATGGCCGAAAGGAATCGCTGCTCCAGGAAGCAATTCTATGGGCAGTCATACGGTCTATGTGGGGAAGTTGATCTGCCTTCCTTTTATCACAAATGTCTGAGAATTCCTGATATATCAGAGGGAGAGTAGGTACCTGTATCACCTCTTCCAAGTTCTGGGTAACTGGAGCCGCTACAGTTGGACTGATGGTAGAACTGCACTTCGGGAGAAAGGTTATCTCCTTGGTTTCCCAATTGATGATTGGATTTTGTGACCGTAACCAGGGAATTCCTAAAATTACAGGAAAATGAGGAGAAGATATTAACATGAATGAAAGTGTTTCTTGATGGTCTGGTTCCATCTTACACTCCAGAGGCACTGTCTCCCGATCTACTGGTCCAGAAACTAATGGGGAACCATCCACCGTTTCCATAGTGATTGGTGAAGCTCTTAGTTGTGTCTTTATACCATGTTCCTTTGCAAAAGAAGAATCCATGAAATTCCCACCTGCTCCAGAGTCTATCATGGCAGAACTTGATATCCACTGTTCCTCCCACTGAATCTGTATAGGAAGAGAACAATGTGAATATTTCTCCCCTTGATCTTTAGGGGAAGTCGGCATCAGTATTGGGGGAAAAACCGCATCTAGATGTAGACTGGTTTCCGAAACTTCAGACTCAGCGTCTGTGTTATCATAATCCCCTACTACCGCCAACACCTTGTTTGGTCGCCTAGGACATTTAGGACAATTGATGAGGAAATGGTCCGATTGACCACAATAGAAACATAAGCGCTCACGGAGACGGTGTTCGCGGCGTTCATTATTCTCACGTCTCTGCAGTGAGTCCACCTGCATAGGCACCTCCTCAGCCTCTAGCGGGTTTTTGCCTGTGGTTTCCCTGGACGGAAGAGAGTAATTAGTAATGCGATTTACAGCGGCCCATTTTTCTTGTCTGCGTTCAGTTAAACGGATATCAATACGTACACAGTGCTGTATAAACAATTCAAACTCCTGTGGAGACTCTGAATGAGCTAGCTCATCCTTGATTGCATTTGACAAACCTTTTCTAAAGATTGGTAATAAAGCATTGTTTTCCCACTGGGTGTCCACCACTAACCTTTTAAATTCAGTAACATATTCTATGACTGACCGTTTCCCCTGGCGTAAGGAAAGCAAGGCAGATTCAGCGGTAGCACGGCGGTTGGGATCGTCGAACATTTGCGCCATGGCTGCCAGAAAATTGTCCAAATTATTTAGACGGGTATCATGACTTTCAACCATAGGATTTGCCCAAGCCAGTGCACGTGATGTCAACAACATAATAATACATAGAACCTTAGATCTATCAGACCGGTAGTAGGAGGCATGTACATCAAAAAATAATATACATTGATTAACAAACCCACGGAATTGACTTCGGTCACCATTAAAACGGAATGGAGGCAATTTGGGCATACTGGTGGATGAGGTAGGCTCAGTAGGTAAGGCCTCCAGGACACCTAACCTAGCACGTAGATCTTGGAGAGCCTGACCAAACCCCTGTGCATTGTGGTTAACCCGAGACTCCAAGTCTCTAATCTGATTGAGTGCAGCCGCCACCTCCTGCTGCAAGGAGTTAACTATGGTGAACAATTTGTCTGCCCGTGTCTCCGTCATTGCCCCAGCAGAATCCTCTTTTTTAGGCTGGAATATCCTGTAATACTATTGTAGGAACTCGAGGATTCTGATAGCGTGGGGCAATGAACAATCAGAGACGGGTTTCTTTGAATGCAAATAATGTATTTGTGAAACAGCAAAACACCCAAAAACAATATTCAAACAACCCGTAGTGACATGCAATGAGTCCATATATATATACACAAGTCCAGTTATATGAATCCGGATATATAAGTCTTTGAACCTCTATAGCGAGGGTGGTAAAGTTCTTATGACGGAGTCCTCACACAAATGTGACCACAAGGTAAGTCTGATGCACGGGTAACGTGGCTGGATTTACACACTGCTGGTGTGTGAAGAGTCAGATCCAGGTATGCAGAAAACACAGGAGGTCCAGGAACAAGTTAATCTCAGTTGTGGCTTAATTCAGTGAAGTCCAACAACAAGTTCATATGTCAGTAAGGTTCCAGTAACAGTTCCAACAGCTCTCACCAGAGGTAATGCACAAAGGGTTAAACAGCAACAGTTCAGAAACACAGTTCTTATCAGATGGAGTGAACCAAGGGTTAAATTCCCAAGTCAACAGTTTAGTGATAACACAGTACTTTGTGCAACTTACATATGCAGAGAATGTCCAGAGCCATGGGTAGAAACTGCTGTGGCTGAGAAACACCTGAAGATAAGGTTATGCACTTTCCTGGTAAATACACAAAAGATCTGTGAGGAACAAAGCAGCTGGGTTGCAGGGAAACGGAAGCAGAATATTCCAGCAGTGAAGCCAACACCTGAGCCAGGTTTTAAACAAACGAACAGGAAGTAGGGCACACAAAACAGCAAACTCCATTTTAACAAAGGGCAAAATCATTGACAAAGTTACCTAGAAAACCCGGAATACTGACACATATTTTCAGTTGTTTCACACTTTTTTGTTAAGTGTAATGTATATTTCCACATTTGTTAATTCATAGTTTTGATGCCTTCAGTGTGATTCTACAATTTTCATTGTCCTGAAAATACAGAAAAATCATTGAATGAGAAGGTGTGTCCAAACTTTTGGTCTGTACTGTATATATATATATTTATATATAGATCAGTGAGATATATATATATATATATATATATATATATATATATTCATACAGATATAGATAGCAGAATAGGTGAAAATGCAATTGTCGGCAACTGTAAAATCATTACAGAACCCAACAGGATATGAGACATGGTTTACATACAGTAAACCATTGCATATCCATTATTTTTTTTATATGTCCCTCACTAATAATGTTAGTAGTGTGTGTGTGTGTGGAGCTATAGGTATTAAATTAAAGGATTAATTCATGGAAAAAACTGCTGTGCAATTTTCTCCACCAGAGAGGGCAAGCCAGTGACTGAGTCCTCACTGGCAGACTCCAACAACACTCTCACCTGTGCTAAACACCTCTGTTACATAGCCTGTAACCACAACCACAGGTGAGGTAACATCACATGCACTGGTCAGGTGATCATGACATCACCACAGGTCCTTAAACACATACAGTACAGACCAAAAGTTTGGACACACCTTCTCATTCAATGATTTTTCTGTATTTTCATGACTATGAAAATTGTAGAATCACACTGAAGGCATCAAAACTATGAATTAACACATGTGGAATTATACATTACACTTTACAAAAAAGTGTGAAACTGAAAATGTCTTATATTCTAGGTTCTTCAAAGTAGCCACCTTTTGCTTTGATTACTGCTTTGCACGCAGAAAAGGTGAACGGATGGACTCTACATGCCTGGTTCCCACTGTGAAGCATGGAGGAGGTGGTGTGATGATGTGGGGGTGCTTTGCTGGTGACACTGTTGGAGATTTATTCAAAATTGACGGCATACTGAACCAGCATGGCTACCACAGCATCTTGCAGCAGCATGCTATTCCATCCGATTTGCGTTTAGTTGGACCATCATTTATTTTTCAACAGGACAATGACCCCCAAACACACCTCCAGGCCGTGTAAGGGCTATTTGACCAAGAAGGAGAGTGTTGGGGTGCTACGCCAGATGACCTGGTCCCCACAGTCACCAGACCTGAACCCAATCGAGATGGTTTGGGGTGAGCTGGACCGCTCACCGCTTCAATTTTGAATAAATCCCCAACAGTGTCACCAGCAAAGCACCCCCACACCATCACACCACCTCCTCCATGCTTCACGGTGGGAACCAGGCATGTAGAATCCATCCGTTCACCTTTTCTGCGTGCAAAGCAGTAATCAAAGCAAAAGGTGGCTACTTTGAAGAACCTAGAATATAAGACACATTTTCAGTTGTTTCAAACTTTTTTTAAAGTGTAATGTATAATTCCACATGTTTTAATTCATAGTTTTGATGCCTTCAGTGTGATTCTACAATTTTCATAGTCATGAAAATACAGAAAAATCATTGAATGAGAAGGTGTGTCCAAACTTTTGGTCTGTACTGTACATAGGTATGGTGATGCCCCTACCACATACCTTCCATTCACTATGCGACCATTAGTATCGCTACAGTACCTACGGTGGTCCTAGATGCCTCGGCACAGCCAGAGAGATAGCTATCCCTGAAGATGGAAAGAGGAAAGCTAACTGCCCCGGAGTAGACCCCAAAAGAGTAGGAAGTCCACAAACATATAATGGCGGTTAGACAAGATGAAAATACGAACACAGACAGAAAATAGATTGAGCAAACGCTGGGGCCCAAAACTGTCTAAACAGGACAGCACAGGAGAGAAAACTTTCTGCAACCCAGAAAAACCCTAGGAAAAACTCAAACATTTCTGAATCCAAAAACACTGAGACCACACGGTCTCGACCACCTATATCAGATCTCTGGTGTGGACACGTAGCTACCCAGCAGTAAAATATCACAAGAACTGAGCAAATGAACAAATACAAAAAACGAACGGAGACCAGCCAAAGCCCCCCAAAGGGGACCCAGCTGAAGACAAAAAGCAATGCAGTAAAAAGCAAGGAATTCAAACCACAGTAAAAAAAAAACTGAAAGAGACTTATCTGAAAGCAAGCAGGAGACAGCAGGAAAGCAAGCTGATTTCCAAACTAGACCAGTAAGCACAATTGATCACCAGCGAGGATCATGGGAGATCAGCTCACTTATATCAGGCCAGTCAGTACCACCTGAAAACCACTCGTTATCTGCAGGTGTAGGACTCTTGGTATTCAACATAGGTTCAATACCCTCAGCAACCACCAGAGGGAGCTTCAGCTCCGAAGTCGTCTCCAAAACGGTCACAACAGTGTGTTTAGTGCAGTGGGATACTTTGTTTTGGATAGAATTCATATTCTTAGGTCAAAGAGTGGCAATACTATGTTAATACCTGCTTGGTCTTTCCTGCTTGGCGTGTACCTTTTCATGCGCTGCTAGATTAGTTCTGTCTATGAGCACTGATTGTCTACAATAAACACAATGATTATAATGATTATTATAATTGCTGTGAACTCCAGCATTTGAACACGTGTTCATAATTGCTCATGTGGATTTTTCAATGCTGCTATGTTTTGTCTGTATTACAACTTGAGACATTTTTAGATTGAAGCTTAATTTTACGATCACACTTGCTTGTGTGAAGGTTATATCCATTGTGACATCCACGATTTAGTGGTACAAAATGGAAATGCAATATACTGTATCTCTTTAGGCTGCAGAACAAAATGTGCATGTTTCAGACTTCCCAATAACTACGGTATTTAAAATCTATTTTATATAATCTAACGAGAATACCTTTATTCCTAGGTGCATTTTTAATTCCATATGGAATATCACTCATCTTGGTAGGAATTCCACTATTTCATTTAGAACTTGCAATTGGACAACGCTTAAGAAGAGGAAGCATAGGAGTCTGGAATGCAATTTCACCATATTTTGGAGGAGTCGGTACGCATTTAAATATGTCAATATATTAAATCATTGGTACAGTTATGTATTTCCCACTCTTCCACTTGTAATCTTATTTAACATTACTCAGTCTGACTTTTCTTGTGTTCTTTTCTGATTGCATCATGGTAATGTTGTGCATGATGCATGAACAGTTCATACTACTCATTCTAATAAGATCTGTTAATGTTGCTACCTACAGTATACTGCAGTAGATATTAATTTTGACCTCATGTAAGCTCTGTAAACTATTGTGTGCAGTAATTCTAGGTTTTCACTTGTTTTGAAAAAACTCTACCAAAAATGATTTCACACCAACCCAGATTACATAATCTCCAATATGAACAGATGGGAGAGCATTAAAATGCTCGGGTGCTCATCGTTCGGGTCAAGCATATTGAAATGCTCGGGTGCTTGACCTGAGCAGCGAGCCCAATGTAAGTCTATGGGAAAACCAAACATTTTTGCCGCGGCCCCCCCGAGGATCTTTTTAGGGTCTAAAAATGGCGGAAATCGATGGGAACAGTGCTAAAATGACATGGAAACATCATGTGTAAGACCCCTGGAAGCATCTCTGACTCCCAGGTCACTGCTGTGAACAATGTTGTCAGAGTCTTATGTAACTTTTACAGGCGCACAAAAAAAATACAAAATCTAAACCAAAATGGATTTTCCTGGGAAAAATGTTAAGGAACATCCTTTCCAGGGTAATGATTTGAATGTAAGGCCAAATAAATAGCCCAAAACAAAAATGTTCCTCCACCCCTTGGGCTATGTTCACACATAGAGTTTTTGATGCGTTTTTGAACTTTAGCATTGCTTTCACCCAAGACAAATGCATTCACTGGAAAATGTCATTTTAACATTTTACAACCTTAGCTGGCCATGTGGTGTGTGACACATCATCTGACACATCCTGTTTCATTTATGAAGGAGGGACACTGAATGTCACAAAGCCTTTTTTATAGTGCCATCAGGCGGCCTTTACTATTCTCAAAGGGCCAGCAGTCGGTCCTCACTATTCTTAGAGAGCCATCAGCAAGCTATGCTTTGTTGTTCCCATTATTAAACAGTGCCCAAAATTTGGACGCACCCCAATAACCCTTTGAAGAGACATACTGGATGGCCACCTGAAAGCAATGTTCCCATTATTAGTAATTTGGTATTCCCATACTGTTTGCTTATGCATTGAATGCAAGGCCTGCCCTGGCCCAAAATTACACGCACCCAATAACCCTTTGAACAGACGTACTGGATGGCCACCTGAAATCAATGTTCCCATTTTTAGCAATTTGGTACTCCCATACTGTTTGCCCATGAAATGAATGCAGTGCTTGCACCGAATTTGGACGCACACCAATAACCCTTTGAACAGACGTACAGGATGGCCACATGAAACCAAAGTTTATTAGGAAATTGGTACTCCCCATACTGTTTTTTTCTGCAGTGAATTGTTGTGTTGATGCTGAAGAGGCGGTATTGGAGTATTGCAGTGTTGAGCCTGAAGAACTTCCATTGGAAAATGTTAGTGTTGAGGCTGAAGACCCAGCAGTAGAGAATGTCAGTGTTGAGGCAGAAAAACCTGTAGCGGAGAATTTCAGTCTCGAGGCTGAAGACCTGAAATTGCGAAATTGGAGCATTGCAGTGCTGAGGCTGAACACCTTGCAGTGTTGAGGAATAAAACCCGGTAGTGGAGCATTTCAGTGTTGAGCCTGAAGAACCTGCATTAGTGAATTGCAGTGGTGAGCCTGAAGACCCGGCAGTTGAGAATTGCAGTGTTGAAGCTGACTAACCATCAAAGTTCACATATTAGGAAGTGGGTCTCCCATACTGTTTGCCTATGCAGTGAATGCAAGGCCTGCCCCAAATTTGGATGCACCTCAATAACTCTTGAAAGAGACATGGAGGAGGGCCTCCTAAAAATCTGTTCCCATTACAAAGGAGCGGGTCTCCTATACTTGTAATGCCCATACTATAAGTTTATGGGCTGACAAACATTTCCCCCTGGGGGGCATACATCAACATACTATCTGAAAATTGTGCTTACAGGCATCATAAACACTATTTAAAGCAATAATGTGGGTGTTGAATCATGGACCATGGTCACACTTGTGATCTAGTGGTAGTGGATGATGAGGATGAGGAGAAAGAGGAGGGCAACAGCAAATAGGTCAAATCAGGAAGCGTATACCCATGTGTGGGTCTGAAAAGGTGCATGGAAATAGACCTCCCAAAAAAAGAAACTGGATTTGAGTTTGTTACGCTGCAATCATTCGGTGGTGTAGAGAAGTCTGGTCCAATCCAGCCCTTGTTCATTTTTATAAGAGTCAGCCTGTCAGCATTTTCAGTTGACAGGCAGATACACTTATCAGTTATAATTCCACCAGCAGCACTAAATTCCCGCTCTGACAAAACGCTAGCAGCAGGGCTGCCCGGACCTCCAAGGTGTAGAGCCAGTTCATGCCACGTGCCCAGTTTGGTTACCCAATATTTATAAGTAGGGATGAGCGATATTGCCCGAAATCGTATCGGAATTCCGATTTCCGATATTGGAAAAATATCAGATATCGGAATTTCCGATTTCCGATATCAATGCAAGTCAATGGGAGAAAAAAATCGGAATTACAAAATGACCACTACAGTGCTATATAATGGATAAAATGGAGGGGAAACACCTCAGGATAATGGGGAAAGAGTTTGCAGAGGCAGAGGAGCAAAAAAATCACTAGAAAAATGCAAAGAGCGAAAACTGTAGCAGGAAAACTGGTCGCCATCTTCTAATTCAATTGCCGGCTTTTGTGAAATTAAAGAACCACCCGACATGAAATGACTCATGGTTTACATACAGTTAACCATGTCATTTCATGTAGTTTGATATATGGTTTTCACTAATAATTACATGAGTGTGCAGTACAGACCAAAAGTTTGGACACACCTTCTCATTCAAAGATTTTTCTGTATTTTCATGACTATGAAAATTGTAGAATCACACTGAAGGCATCAAAACTATGAATTAACACATGTGGAATTATACATTACACTTTACAAAAAAGTGTGAAACAACTGAAAATATGTCTTATATTCTAGGTTCTTCAAAGTAGCCACCTTTTGCTTTGATTACTGCTTTGCATGCAGAAAAGGTGAATGGATGGATTCTACATGCCTGGTTCCCACCGTAAAGCATGGAGGAGGTGGTGTGATGGTGTGGGGGTGCTTTGCTGGTGACACTGTTGGGGATTTATTCAAAATTGAAGCGATGAGCAGTCCAGCTCACCCTAAACCATCTTGATTGGGTTCAGGTCTGGTGACTGTGGAGGCCAGGTCATCTGGCGTAGCACCCCAACACTCTCATTCTTGGTCAAATAGCCCTTACACAGCCTGGAGGTGTGTTTGGGGTCATTGTTCTGTTGAAAAATAAATGATGGTCCAACTAAACACAAACCGGATGGAATATCATGCTGCTGCAAGATGCTGTAGTAGCCATTCTGGTTCACTATGCCTTCAATTTTGAATAAAACCCCAACAGTGTCACCAGCAAAGCACCCCCACAACATCACACCACCTCCTCCATGCTTCACGGTGGGAAACAGGCATGTAGAGTCCATCCGTTCACCTTTTCTGCGTGCAAAGCAGTAATCAAAGCAAAAGGTGGCTACTTTGAAGAACCTAGAATATAAGACATTTTCAGTTGTTTCACACTTTTTTGTAAAGTGTAATGTATAATTCCACATGTGTTAATTCATAGTTTTGATGCCTTCAGTGTGATTCTACAATTTTCATAGCCATGAAAATGCAGAAAAATCTTTGAATGAGAAGGTGTTTCCAAACTTTTGGTCTGTACTGTATGTGTGCAAAATTTCACAAATGTACGGGTTAATTAAAGGTGTAAATTCGTTAAAAAAAATTCAACGAATTTACACCTTTAATTAACCCCTACATGTCTGAAATTTTGCATCCATACACTCATGTAATTGTTAGTGAAAACCATATATCAAACTACATGAAATGACATGGTTAACTGTATGTAAACCATGTGTCATTTCATGTCGGGTGGTTCTGTAATTTCACAAAAGCCGGCAATTGAATTAGCGGCTATTTTACTATGTAGAAGTGCATGAACTATAAATAAATATATATATATATATATATACATGTCACAATGACATGTATATATATATATATATATATATATGTATTCTGTGTGTATCTATCTAGTCAGCAATTCTTCAGCTCCTGATTGGCTCCACGGAGCGCTCAGAGGCTGAAAGATTATTATGGGATTTCCGATTTCCGATGTGAAAAAAATATCGGAATCGGAATTGCGATATAGCAAATATCGGGCCGATTTCCGATATTGCAATATCGGAAAGATCATCCCTATTTATAAGGCACAGAGGAATCATGTAGGACGTTGGTACGGTCAGCAAGGTACTCCCTCAGCATCTTACTAAACTTTGCACTCCTTGTGAGTACCCCGTACCTCAGGGACAGTGCGATGGGAGGGTCTGAGAAAACTAAACACTCCCAGAACTTTGCCAGTGTTCCTCTGCCTCTGCTGGACTGTAGTTGTCTCTCTCGCCTGTACTCGCCTGTGACCTCTGCCGCCAGCGTTTTCAGATGGGAATTTTTGTAATAATTCCACAACAAGTTCCCTCTGGTACTGCACCATTTTAGTACACCTATCTGCTTCTGGAAGAAGAGATTGAAAGTTCTCCTTGTAGCATGGGTCTAGAAAGTGTCACCAACCAGTAATGACTGTCACCAAATATTTTGAGAACACGAGGGTCACGGGAAAGGCAGCGTGACATAGACTCAGACAGACGTGCAAGACTTCCGTGTCCTCACCAAGAGGACGACTGACCATTCTCTCCTCCTCCTCCCTGTCCTCAGGCCATTCACGGTGAACAGACGGTATGACAGTTGTGCTTGTAGTACCGTCTATAGCGCATGAAAGTAGCTCCTGTTCTTCCTCCTCTTCTTCTTCATTGTCACCCAACAACGTTGGGATGAGATGAGGATGGACTGTGTGTACTCACCCTGTATGGTTCCTTGCTCCATCTTATTGTGCTCCAACTGCAATGCATCCTCTTTCATTGTGAGCAGAGAGCTTTTCAGAATGCAGCGATGGGGGATGGTGACGCTAATTATGGCGTCATCACCGCTAACCATTTTGGTGGAGTCCTCAAAGTTTTGGAGGATGGTACTTATATCTGACATCCATGTCCACTCTTGAGGTCTTATGTGTGGAGTCTGAACTGAATACCGACGGCTTTGTTGATGCTGGTAGTCAATGACTGCTCTCTTCTGCTCAAAAATCCTTTCCAACATCTGCAGTGTAGAGTTCCAATAAGTGGGGACATCACACAACAGTCGGTGAGCCAGAAGGTGCAACAGCTGCTGAAGCAGATCCAGCAGCTCTGGGTAGCTTTTGAGAAACCACTGAACAACAAGGTTAAGCATACGGGCCAGGCATGGTACATGTGTGAGCTCTCCTCGCTTCAGAGCCGCCACCAGGTTTTGGCCATTGTCACACAAAACCATGCCTTGCTGTAGGTTCAGCGGTGTCAGCCACAGATCTGCCTGCTCTTTCAGAGCTGTCCACAGCCCTTCAGCATTGTGCGGTTTGTTACCTAAGCGTATTAGCTTCAGCACAGCCTGTTGCCGCTTGGCTGAGGCAGTGCTGCAGTGCTTCTAGTTTGTGACTGATGTGGTCATTTTGGAGATGGAGGCTGAAGAGGAGGAGGATGAGGTGCAGGATCTGTACACTGTGGGGACTACCCTGATTGACCTAGGGCCGGCAATCCTCAGCGTCGGGAAGATGTGTTCCATACCAAGGTCCGACTGGGTCCTGGCTTCAACTATGTTAATCCAATGTGCCATCAGCGAGATGTACCGTCCCTGCCCAGAAGCATTTGTTCACATGTCCGTGGTTAGGTGGACTTTCCCAGTAACAGCATTGTTGAGGGCACGGCTAATGTTGTTGAACACGTGCTTGTCTAATGCAGGAATGGCACACCGGGAGAAATAGTGGTGGCTGGGAACTGAGTACCGAGGGATGGCACCATTAGGTTGCAGAAAGCTTCCGTCTCCACGAGCCTAAAAGGCAACATTTCAAGCACAAGCAGACAAGAAATGTGTGAATTTAGTAGTGTGGCCTGTGGGTCGTTGGCTGGCTATTTCCGCTTGCGTTCCAAAGACTGGGGTATGGGGTATGGACAACTGAGCACTGCGCTGGGACAAGGATGTGGACGTGCTTGATAATGGTGCTAGTTGAGTGTGTGCAACTACAGGTGCAGTCATCTTCGCATGCACCATGGACAGGGGATTGACTTGCATGCACAACAGTGGAAGAAACAGTTGTGTCACTCGCAAACTCTGTTCCTGGACTTTGGGGTTCGACCCTCAAAGTCGGGTGCTTTGCTGCCATGTGCCTGATCATGCTGGTGGTGGTCAGGCTGGTAGTTTTGCTACCCATGCTGATGCGGACATGGCAAGTGGTACAAATGGCCTGTTTGGGGTTATCAGCAGAATCTTTAATAACAACCAGACTCGGGAAGACCTAACAGTTGGACTCTCAACTTCCGTCGGGTTGGTGTTGCGGGTAAAAGTTGCCCGCCTTCTGTCTGCAGCCACCACACAGCTTCTTCCTGCCTGTTGGGGTGCTATGCCTCCCTCCCCTTGTGTGCTGCTGTCCTCTCTCTGCATGTCCTCCTGTGAGGTTGTGTCCATTACTATATCATCCACCATTTCGTCTTCCAGTTCCGCACCCTGGTCATCCTCCTCCTGACTTTCTGGCAATTGTCTCATCATCGTCTACCTCTTGTGACATGTTCCCACCATCACCTTCATGTGACCGTGGCTGCTCAACTATTTGGGCATCGCTACATGCAATCTCATCTTGCCCCGCTTCAAGTTGACTGGGCAAGAGGCCCGAATCTATAAATGGAAAAATGAACAGCTCTTCGGAGTGTCCAAGTGTGTGATCAGTTGTCTCCTGGCACTCGGAATGGTGGGAGGAAGGAGGATCAGGGTGAGGAATATGCGGTTTAGGCTCACAGCTACTCAGACTTGACCATGTGGAAGACAGGGTGGTGGTGGCGGCAAAGTGACTGGAAGCATTATCCGTTATCCAACCAACAACCTTTTGACACTGCTCTGGGTTCAATAGTGGTGTTCTGCTGTGGTCCCCTAGTAATTGGGACAGAAAGGTAGGACAAGAATATGTGGTTGTTTGTTGTGGCCCAAGTTCAGCTTGCCCATGGCCTCTGCCTCTGCATGCTCCATCACGTTCAGTTCCCTGTATCTTGCCACGCGCCTTGCCCATTTTAAATGGAGCACAATATTTTCCATGTTCACTACAAATGGCTGAATTTGGAGTGAACATATATGTGATCGGTGTCCGGTAAAACTACAGTTAAAAATATCCGGCCTGTGGGAACAATTTTTTTTTTCCGGCAAACTGGTGTCAATAACTAGTCTAAGACACAGCAAAAAAAAATTAATACAGGCCTGAAATGGCACAATTTTAAACACACTAATATGTGATGCATGTGACAGAGATACCCCTCTTTACAATGTCTGGCCTGTATTCCTTTTTTTTGGCAGCCAATTGGTGTCAATAACTAGGCTAAGGCACAGAAAAACAAATGCACTGGAGGGCTGAAATGGCACAATATTGATTGCACTGATATGCGATCCGTGTGGCCGACAATATCCAGTGTAAAATATCTGCCCTGTAGGTGAATATTTATTTTTCAGCAAATTGGTGTCAATAACTTGTATAAGACACTCCAACAAAATTGTACAGTAGCACAGAAATGGCAGAATTTTCTGAGCACTCAGATGTGATCGCTGTGACGGCCAAACCCCTGTTTAAAACAGCTGGATTTTCACACTGTACTATGTAAAGAATCTGGCTGTATTCTGCAGTGCCAACAAGAAAATGGAGCAAAAAAAAAACTGTGTGCTCTGGATTGCTTTTGAAGAAAATAATCAGGTTTAAGATGCAAAAAAAATTATTCCTGCCCACTGATACCTGGGGCTATATACAGTATATATATATAAATAATATATATATACGGTAAATCCCTGTAATAGGCAGCAGCAGCAGACAGTAATGGAATGGACCCTCATACACTGCCTGCCTACCTAGTGAGTCGCCCGCCAGGGCCGTGGGGTACTCGGCTCCGAGCCCGTTGATTTCTAAGGGGGATGTCATGGTAGCTGCAGCTCGGTCCGTGGCCCTGGGCGCTCACTGAAAAAGGGGATATTTACAGGGGAGTAGATGTTTATATGAAAGTTTGTGTAGTTTGTCGTGACGCCACCTGTAGTACCTGGTCAGGGTGACCAGCGCTGCTGTGCAGGTCCTCTGGAAGGGATGGTGTTGTGCAGCTAGATGATAAGTCTTCTACAGGTAAGACTGTGTCCTTCCAGGGCAGATAGATGTAAGATAAAGCAATGGTGCAGAGGAATGTAGCAGAGTGGAGTGTGCGTCGCTGAATAATCAGGAAACAGTTCTGTTGCAGTTTCAAGGGTTTACTCACAGTCTGTCACCAGTAATACAGATTCCAGCTGGGCACTGTGTCCTTCCAGTGAGTAGTCCAGCAACCCTCAGGTAGATTGGTCACACTCCCAAAGACTCCCTTTATGTTCCTTTCCGGCCTTTCGCTTATCAGTGCTACCCTCCTCTCCTGCTTGCACTCGCCACCACAGAGCCCTCAGACAAGGCAGTATTAGGTCCTTTCAGTTCACAGGCTTCAACCCGATATCTCCGGCACGGCATCTCCCTCTCATGTCTCAGAGATCGAAGAACAACGTCCGTTGCCTGCACGTACTTGACCACTAGGCTGCCTCCTGGTGAGATTATGGCGGCTACGGCAATGCCACTTGAAGTGACCAATGCCTACGGTTTTACTAGCAGAGTCTGAAGCCTTCCTGCTAGCCTAGGGACCATTCCCTGAAGTCGGTCTGGTCCTCTTGCAATGGGCTACGACTTGTGAGATCGTCTCTGCCCAGGACCCGTTTGCTCTCTCAGCACGGCTCCCAGAGGTGAACTCAAAGGAGCTGCAGGTCAGGTCAGTACTCACTCACTGCCTGCCTGTCTCAAACTGAAACTCTAATCTAACACGCAGCACAAGGCTGCCTAACCCCTCCCATCCATCTAGCTACACCCTGTTCTAACCAGCCTGAGTTAGACCATTCTCCCTCAGGGTCCGCCTACACTCAGCTAGCATGGTAAATGTGATGAATGCAGTGGTTGGAGTCAATGGGGTGTTCCCTCTTTACCTGAGAGTCAAGTGTCACACCGCTGGGTGCGATGCAACATCTCTGTGGCGACTGGACCCTCAGGGTGCCACATTCCCCCCTGGTTAAACACAGCACTCCCGGGCTGTAAAAGAGTAAGATGTTACAAAGAAACATACAAAAAATTTTTAGATATGCATATCAACAGTAGAAAAGCAATTTCAAAACTCATCATCCCTTTATGGGAGGCACTTCAGGTTAAATGTTGCATAAATAACATTTTTAATAATAACATTCAATAAAGTGCAAATAGCAGTAATATCGAAGTTCACTGAAGCTTGCGAGGACTACCCCCACCGGGGTAACTTCACAGTGTCCTTAGCTTGTGCTGGTGGAGGACCCGTTCCAAACCTCCAACGGTGGTCTTAGGTGGGCTGCAAGACTTTCTTTCAGCAGACCTCACTTACGGCCACACCAAACGGGTTTTAGTTTCTGAGGTAGTTGTGCAAGCAGTGCACAGTAAAAACTTTATGTAAAACCAAGATGGAGCACCGAAGTGCTAACTATATACAGGAAAATGTTTTTGTGCTGGAAGAGTCCTCAACACCAGTTCACTCTTAGAGACTCATTGCCCAACTGGGGTATGCAAAAGCAACAACATTTAACAAAAGACATTCACCCGTCCGGGTGCAGCAACATTTTAACTATACACACGCAGTGACCCTGTCCGGGTTTTCATTGCTGATTGGTTGGTGGTGTTCCAGGCACCACCTGGTACCCCTCCAGGGGCTCCCATACTTCTGCCACTCCCAGGCCCACCCGGATCTGGTGGAGCCGAGTGGCTTGCACAGCCAGGTCATGACCTGCGATCTGGGTCTGGACTGCCACTTCCCTTGTCTCACGCTGGGTTTGGAGTCTTATGTCCTGGACGGAACGGACCCCTGGAGGCCTAACGGGTGCCTCATAGGGGCCGGCAATTTGCAGCATCTCCATCGCTGGTGCCGATGAGGTGGCCGCTGAGGGAGTTAGGGGAGATGTGTGGCGTGGGGCGGGCGCATTGGCAGAGACCTGGTTGGGGAGGCCTGGGTCGCTGGAGCACCGATGGGATCCCTATATGCTGGAGGAGAGGGGTCGCACCGGGAAACATTTAGGGCATACCACCCCTTGTACCCCAGTGTCGGGTGTATGTGACTAGATCCCCGACTAATAGGTCCATCGCCGGGTGTCCCTCTGGCAGGTGAGCCTCCACGTCTCTACGATTAACGAACACCTCCAGATACAACCCAGACTCCTGGATGAAGCCCCAACCACCTCTCAATTTAAAATCCCGCACCGCCCTCTTACGATGTGTCTCCCTCAGCGTAATTTTGTCCTTACGCATCTTATTCTTGTCAGGCAGGTCCTGTTCCTGCTGCCGCTGCCGGAGTCGCTGGGCCTCTCTTTGTTCCTGCTGGCCTTCTGCTTCTTGCTCCAGGCGTCTCCACTCTTCCTCTTGGCGCCGGTTGTAGGTCTCTTCCACAAGCACCTCCAGGTTTCCGCTGTCAAATGGCTGCTTCCGGCTCTCTGGCTCCTCCAGCTTTCCTGGCGCCCGCCCGTCCTGGCGGCGCTCACTCTGGTCAGGCAGAGCCGGCTCCGGGGCCGATGGCAGGCTGGGAACAGGTACAGGCAGCGGGGGCTGATGGGCCGGCGCGGCTTCCTCCGTGAGGCCGGGTGTCTCCACAGCAGGATTGGTGACGGGTACAGGCAGCGGGGATGGGTGTGCCTCCACAGACTCCTCCGCTAGGCCAGACATCTCCGATGCAGGGCCGGTGATGGGTCCCACTGCTGGCTCCTCTCCAGGCGCTGTCGTTGCAGGAGGAAGAAGCGATCGGCCGCGCTCCAGCCGCAGCTTCAAGGCCCGCCAGCTTGCCTCCATCCTGGCGACCTCCTCCCGATGTCAGGCCAATCCCTTCAATGCATCCTCAGCATCTTCCCAGGTAAAGGTGCTCTCGGGTTCGGTGCCCACCGGTGGCTCTGGGGCAGTCAGCTCTCCCTCGTGGGGGAGAGGTTCAACTCCTCCATCCCCTCCCACGGCAGCTCACTCCGGGTCGCCATCTCATCCAAGTCACATCTGAAATTTGCATCAGGAGAGGCCCTGTCTTTTGTATGGAGGCGGGATCTCCGCGTTCTTTTCTGCCCACTGAGGAGGATGAGGAGGCGGAATTCCATGGCTGTGGGGCATGATCTGACATTACAATACCACTTAGACTGGGCGGCCATTATTTTTGCGCCACTGAGTGAGTGTATGCCCACAAATTCACGCCCTCCTTCTTCACTAGCGCCTCGTGGCGCGAATATGGCGGCAAAATGGCTGTAAATGGCGGCAAAGTCACAAAGATAGCAAGTACAGTCTTTTGCACAAAAACAGTCAATTTAGGCACACGGGACTCGCGTTTCACGAGCTTCAGAATCCTGTTCGTGACGCCAAAAATGAGTCGCCCGCCAGGGCCGTGGGGTACTCGGCTCCGAGCCCGTTGATTTCTAAGGGGGATGTCACGGTAGCTGCAGCTCGGTCCATGGCCCTGGGCGCTCACTGAAAAAGGGGATATTTACAGGGGAGTAGATGTTTATATGAAAGTTCGTGTAGTTTGTCGTGACGCCACCTGTAGTACCTGGTCAGGGTGACCAGCGCTGCTGTTCAGGTCCTCTGGAAGGGATGGTGTTGTGCAGCTAGATGATAAGTCTTCTACAGGTAAGACTGTGTCCTCCCAGGGCAGATAGATGTAAGATAAAGCAATGGTGCAGAGGAATGTAGCAGAGTGGAGTGTGCGTCGCTGAATAATCAGGAAACAGTTCTGTTGCAGTTTCAAGGGTTTACTCACAGTCTGTCACCAGTAATACAGATTCCAGCCGGGCACTGTGTCCTTCCAGTGAGTAGTCCAGCAACCCTCAGGTAGATTGGTCACACTCCCAAAGACTCCCTTTATGTTCCTTTCCGGCTTTTCGCTTATCAGTGCTACCCTCCTCTCCTGCTTGCACTCGCCACCACAGAGCCCTCAGACAAGGCAGTATTAGGTCCTTTCAGTTCACAGGCTTCGAACCGATGTCTTCGGCACGGCATCTCCCTCTCATGTCTCAAAGATCGAAGAACAACGTCCGTTGCCTGCACGTACTTGACCACTAGGCTGCCTCCTGGTGAGATTATGGTGGCTACGGCAATGCCACTTGAAGTGACCAATGCCTACGGTTTTACTAGCAGAGCCTGAAGCCTTCCCGCTAGCCTAGGGACCGTTCCCTGAAGTCGGCCTGGTCCTCTTGCAATGGGCTACGACTTGTGAGATTGTCTCTGCCCAGGACCCGTTCGCTCTCTCAGCACGGCTTCCAGAGGTGAACTCAAAGGAGCTGCAGGTCAGGTCAGTACTCACTCACTGCCTGCCTGTCTCAAACTGAAACTCTAATCTAACACGCAGCACAAGGCTGCCTAACCCCTCCCATCCATCTAGCTACACCCTGTTCTAACCAGCCTGAGTTAGACCATCCTCCCTCAGGGTCCGCCTACACTCAGCTAGCATGGTGAATGTGATGAATGCAGTGGTTGGAGTCAATGGGGTGTTCCCTCTTTACCTGAGAGTCAGGTGTCACACCGCTGGGTGCGATGCAACATCTCTGTGGCAACTGGACCCTCAGGGCGCCACACTAGCGCTGATATCTATATACACCGTTATTAGTCCTCAGAAGGACTGTTGGTTTAACTGGATTTCTGTATTCAATATGGTATTACCCACACTAACTTATACACCAAAAAACATACCACCACCACAACAACCAGTCGCAGAATCAGATTAAATTGGTATAAAATAGTATATTTTATTAGGTCAGAAAAAGCTAAAATAACATAGCAAAAAGACAAAACAGGAATCAGGTGTATGTAGAAACACAAATATCACATGGAGGTGAACCCATCAAAAAATTACTGGGATATCCAGTGGTGATCCCCCATAAAAAAGGTACAATGGTGTTTAGGCATATATACAAGGTTATACTGTGGTATATGAAGCCACATTGATCTGACTAGTATAGGGAGAATCATAGAACATACCGCGGATGTATAAGGACAAATTCAACATATGTGCACATTAATCAAATATATAAGAGACAACATACCGCGATATGAGCAGGGAGACACCACCGGTAATCACCAGCAACCCCGACGCACGTTTCGGAGATCGCTCTCCTTCCTCAGGGGGCGTGGTTACCGTTAGTCATGTGAGCGTCTTTTATATGCATAAACCGGAACAGGAAGAGGAGTCGGCGCATGCGCATATGACCAGACCCTGGAACATAGCGACGTATCATCACCATGGCAGCAGTGGCCAGAAGCACATGGGGCCCCATGTGATCCGGTCAGGTGGTGCACCATGGCTATGACAGCACGCCAGCACCAGGACGGCGCATGCGCAAGCACCGAAATCCTCTATAGCAGGTATTAAGTGAAACATCCACATGAAACAAAGAATTGTATGAATACATACACACATAAAGAATGGCTCGTCTACAGACATATATGTCAATACAAACATGAACAGGATACAAATATGTGAAACGTCTACACAACCTAGTATATATAGAGAATATGGAAGCTACATGTATCAGCATAATGCAATAGGCAGTATACAGATATGTGAGACGCCTATATATATCAATATACATGTGACAAAGAAATTATAATTATATTTATAATAGTAACTCTGTACAGATATGTCTTCCTCAAAACAATAATAAATCAGAGAGAGTATATATCCAACGAAACTTCTCATATTAGTGTAGATCATTTATATAATTGCAACAGACAATATATTGTACAGAGTAATATATATTATAATAATAATATATATAAATATATATAAATGTACCCTAAATAAAGAAAAAAAAGAGAAAAAAATATAAAATAAAAAATAAATAAATATAATTCTATATATATATATAGAGAAAATAATATAATAGTGAAAAAAATAAAAATACAAAAAAACAATAATAATGAAAAATACAAATAATAATAATAATAATAAAAATAAAAAATAATAATAATAAAAATGAAAAATAATAAAATAAGATAATTATATATAAAATATAATAGGAAAATATAAAAATAATAATAAATAATAAATATAAGAAAAATCACATATATATGAAGTATAGTAATATATTAGACACGCATATTGCATAATGTTCATCCGTAGTCATCAGTAGAAGACACAGTAGTTATAGAGGAGCCAATCGATATTTCAAAATTCAAGACTAGAAAAACAAAAATAAAATTAAAACCACATAAAAACAAAATGGGCACCGAAATGTGACATTTTTATGTGCACAGCAGCAAAAAAGATTATTCCAGGAAGGGTACAAATGAATTATTTTAATTTAACCCAAGAGGTTAAACTGTTTTTAATCTCCAAATCCATCGCGTTTCCATTTGTCCCAGCCTTTTAGAAAGATTGCCACCCCTAATATTTACATTTAGCATGTCAATTCCCTTGATTCTTAACAGCTTACTGTCACAGTTATGGAACATTTTAAAGTGACGGGGAATTGTAGTAAGGGTAGATATGTCCATGTGGGTGGCTGCAGCTATTATCCCTAAAACATGTTCTCTTATGCGTACTTTCAATTGTCTCGTGGTCATACCTACGTAGATAAGTCCGCATGGGCATGTCGCATGGTAGATGACATACCTGGTTGTACAAGTAATTCTCTGTTTAATGGTTAATGTCCTATTAGCATCAGAGCCTATAAAGGTGCTGCAGCGTTCCACATTGGGACATGCCACACACCTCCCACATGGTACACATCCCTTACGAGTTGGAATAGAATCAAGGAAGGTGGCTACAGGTCTATTGTTATAGTGGCTGTGTACAAGATGGTCACAAAGATTTTTTGCTCTCCTAAATGTAATGGGAGGTTTATTTGGAAGAAGCTTGGATAGAATTGGGTCCACCAGCAAAATGGGCCATTTTTTCTCTTTTTTTCTTTATTTAGGGTACATTTATATATATTTATATATATTATTATTATAATATATATTACTCTGTACAATATATTGTTTGTTGCAATTATATAAATGATCTACACTAATATGAGAAGTTTCGTTGGATATATACTCTCTCTGATTTATTATTGTTTTGAGGAAGACATATCTGTACAGAGTTACTTGTGTTTCTACCTACACCTGAATCCTGTTTTGTCTTTTTGCTATGTTATTTTAGCTTTTTCTGACCTAATAAAAATACTTTTTTTCCCAAATTTTAAATCTGATTCCGACTGGTTGTTGGGGGTGGATTTTTTTTGAATTAATTCTCATTAACATATTCGATTTTAGTCCGTTATTTTGGAGATTATTTTACCAGAATGATATTTATACTCCATGTATTTTGCTTACAATCAGGGTTAACTTATACACCACCAAATCTGTCCCTTTTCTGCAGCAACTTCCCACAATGCCTAAGTGGACAACTGGAAGCATGGCGGCACCAGGTCTGACCTAGACACGTGTCCCAGCCAAAAAACTGTAATGCCACCCCAACATGGCTGGGGTTTAATGTGTGGCAGACAACCCGATTAAATTTGGGGGCTCTAAAGTGGTTGCCAAACATCGGGGCGGGTACCGGGTTTCCCGCCTAGCAACCCCGGAAATGTCGGCACTCCCCAAGATCGGAGCAATGAAATCTCGGGGAGCACGAGCACTTCCGAGTTGCTCCTCATCACTAGCCTATGACCTTTTGACCTGACTACCAAACAGATTTTGATCAGGATTTTTTATTCACTTTTTATTGAACATGAGGGATTCAAAAAAAAGTAACTAGTAACATAGTTTTAAGGTTGAAGGAAGGCTTAAGTCCCTCTAGTTTAACCCCTATCCTAACCTAAACCCGCCCAACATGTTTATCCAAAAGGGAAAAAGGAAACCCCTGCAGAAACACTAACTGCACTTGGATAAAAAAACCTTCCCCACTCCAATACGGGAATCAACGTTTCCCCCGGGTCAGCGCCCCTTTCAAGGAATTGTATATAAAACCCGTAAAATTAACTTTTTCAAAAAAGCATACATCTTCTTAAAAATTTTTTATGAAAACACTCATTTCAATATCATATGGGAAGAGTTCCTGCCACTGCTCTTTCGAAAGAATCCGCATTTGGTTAAGATTAACCTTTTCCTCCAGAAGTAGAGGATGCCCCCCCTTTTCCCCGCCAGGTCTAAAAGTAAATAAGTCATTAGAAAGGCTTTGTTTGTTTCCCCAGTATTATAGGGTTTTTAAAATTTGGAGAGCGGCACTAAAATGCTGGTGTGTTGTTTGGGGTTTGGGAGATTTGGGAAAACCAGGTACCCGGGCAGAAAACGATCCAATTAAGTCATGGGAGATGTGGTATTTTTTTGCCGCGATCCCCCCGGGGGGTCCTTCAAGGGCTTAAAAAATCTAAAATGATGGAAACACTCGAAATAACATGGGGGAAACTGGGGTCGCCCCTGGAGCATGCCTGTCTCCCCAGTTCACA